>WNGS01005680.1:4488561-4518976 GCA_020271785.1 Procambarus virginalis
TGTGATCAACGGGGGTGTGAGTCATACGTCAGGCTGCGAGCAGCCGCGTCTAACAGCCTGTTGATTAGTCCAGCAACGAGGAGTCCTGGTTGAAGACCGAGCCGCGGGGACGTTGAGCCCCGAAATCATCGCAAAGTAACAGCACGGTAACCGCAAGGTTCCAAATAAATCCCCTCCCCCCTCCCCCGAGCTCATCAATCCGACATCCGCATTTCAGATATACTTGAGAGGCGGGACCAAAGAGCCAAAGCTCACCCCCGTCATTACAACTAGTCGAGTACTTCCCGAAGAATAACCACAACAAATGGCATTTAACAACGTCATAAATCTGTGGCTTTGAAAGCCATGGCATAGCTCTATGTCTTGAAGTTCCTCTATGTCTCTATATCTCTTTCCTCTCTCTGCTGTCCTCCATCAAATATTCTCTTACTCCTTCTCCTTAAATTTTCTTAACTCAGCCTCATATTATCTGCCTTCCATCTTCATCCCCTTCCTTTAAAATACAGTTTAAAATACAGTTTTTATATATTTTTTTAAATATATAAAAACAGTTTTTATATATTTAAAATACAGTTTTTCTCCAATTCTATCGCTGGGGAGCGGCCTTTGTGCACTCACTCAACCCAGCGCCCTGGAACCTGCGGGTGCCGGCCAACTCATACAAATAGATGTATAGGAAGAAGGCACTACGGGCTCACCATATGCCCGTGCTACTTGGAACTTTTTGTTCCATGAGTGAATCTTTAACAACAAAACAGCTTAAACTTGAATAACCGGTGGCTAGAAAGGCTAAAGATCCAAGAGCTGAAGCTCGTTCCGGTAGGCACAAATAGGTGAGTACATGTTAGTGATTACAAATAGGTCAGAGCACACACACACACACACACACACGCACACACTCACACACACACACACACACACACACAGCACACACACACACACACACACACACACACACACACACACACACACACACACTCACACACACACACACACACACACACACACCACACAACACTCACACCACACACACACACACACCACACACACACACACACACACACACACACCACGCACGCACGCACACACACACTCATATAAACACAATCATTAATGCTAAAAGCATCTGAGACAACAAACAAACAATTACAAACGTACCAGAGGGAGGAAATTATAATACAACTCACAACAGAATCCACAAAAAGACAACAAAGGTATTTATGAATTATCAAATCGCTCATTTGCAAGCAATAACTTAAACACAATGCCCCCAAACTCCCCTAATTGATCTCTTTGTAATCCGGCCAACTGGCTGCGGGGTTACACGAACGAGAAGCATTATCAAGCTCATGAAGAGACAATAACTGATCATAATTAAGCTGGAAGTTATTCCTAATATCGGTGGAAATCTGGTCTTATGTTCTGTAAAACCTCTTTAGTTTACGGCAGGGGATTAACTTCTATTAGCGGCTGGAGAATTATAGAGGTTCTGAGATTTAAGGTTTAGGTTTGGCGTTTAGGTTGGGATTTAAGACGAAGGCTTGGGGTTGTGGGTTTTGGCTCCAGGGATTAGTTGCTGAGGTTTAAGGCGTCGGCTAGGCACTAGGATTTAGAACATGAGACAGGCACTGGTGTATATTACATAGTGCCAAAGCAACGAATAAGTTAGAATACTCTCATACATACTGTTAATTAAAGTATTATCTAGCCATAATATCCGTTCACAAATATTTTGGTTTTAAGCTGAAAATACATTTTCTATTAGCTCAAATTATTTTATTTTATGGAGATATATTAAAAAATATATAAATGAATAAATATAAAAATTGTTAAATGCAAAGTTCAACTCGTTAGCTATTAGCCTTCGGACTTCGTTACATAAAATTGCTGGCCAACTTTTTTTAGCCTTTAGGAAGAAACTAATATTGTGGATAGCTCAGTGATTCCTGTAATTCAGCTGTTTTAAAAAGTTATACCCTGCATTCATGGCTTGTATAGAGCGATGGCTTTGATGAATTGAAGTCTGGGGTAACGTGACCTTTGATGACACTGCTGATGCTGCTTGGATGAATGAGGGAGATGGGTGAGGCTGGGTAGGAGGGAAGATGGATGAATGGTGGGTTGGTGGGCCAGTGATGGCTGCCTACACCAATCACTTTCTACAAATTTGTATTCACTTAAATTCCTTGGTTCCTCCGAAGATGCTAAAGAGTACTTTACCAAAACACGTCCCATAGCGGCACACATCAGGCTCATTAGCAGTGTGAAATTGAAATTAAATATATATATATATATATATATATATATATTATATATACTATATATATATATATATATATATATTATATATATATATATATATATATATATATATATATAATATATATATATATATATATATATATGGCTAAACAATCTCCTGTTCCTACACGACAAGGAAACGTTGTAAAATACAAAATAATAATATGAATGTGGAACGTTGGTGATATAATTATGAGGATGCTCAAAACATCTCAGACCAGATAAGGTGTGCTCCTTCCAACTCGTCTCCCAGATGATATTAGGTCGTCCTGGGCTGACGAGATTAAATCTCTCCTCACCTATATCACGCACATGTCTCTGTTTGCGGCTTTGTAATGTTTCTGTTTTTTTTTCTTTTGCGTTTCTGGGTTATTTCATATTTGTATGTGTTTTTCTGGTGCCTTTTGGCATGATAATTTATTGTTATGTGATTTAAATTTAATTTATTTGATTAATTTACGTTTCTCTTCATTCCTCTCTGTTTACTTTACTTACATTTACTCTCTTCTGAATCTTTTCTTCCAGTCACCATAAAACCTCAACTTCCTTTAAAGCACCTACAATCTCACTGCTTTCCCCCATTTCTTTCCTCCCAACTCTTCTTCCCTCTCCATCTTCTTACCTCCTCCTTCTTCTTCTCCTCTACTTTCCACTCCTAAATGCGTACAGCGGACTGACAGAAATAACCGCCTAATTACACGTATATGAAGTCACGTTGATCTTCGTTCCACACAAACCAAGATTTATATCCTGCCAAATAAAATCCTTTAGGGAGCTGCGAGTCAGGATTATTAATAATTACTATATTTTCAGTATTTCTATTTGGATTTTTTTTTTTGGGGGGGGATCGTTTGTTCTCAACAGTTTGATAGTTTGGATTATTTGATTATTTTGGAGTCAGTACGTTAAACAAATTAGTGCATTTCTAATTGTTGTCTAATATTTAGACGACGGTAAGGAAATTAGCTAAGATGCTACAGGTACATTAGTAAATATACACACACCCATATACATATATATATATATATATATATATATATATATATATATCTATATATATATATATATATATATATATATATATGTCTGTTTAAAAGAAAACCTGCTGCCAGTATATACCAATATATATATATATATATATATATATATATATATATATATATATATATCATATTTCAGAATAACGTAAAATTTCTGTTCATTCATCAGAGGAATAGGTTGAATATGTAAGATAAACATGTATCAAAGATAAACAAAGATAACTTGAATATGTAAGATAAACATACATATTCAAGTATGCTATATACACACACACACACACCACACACACACACAACACACACACACACACACACACACAGCACACACACACACGCCACACACCACACAACACACACCGCTGCACTAGACCATGAACTCCAAATACAAAGCAAGGGAAGCTAGACTCCACATCTCGTGTATGGCCAAACCGCTTACGCCCTAGTGGCTTCCCTGGCAAGCTGTATGCTGGCTGGATAAAACGTCGAGGCGTATCCAGCTCTCTTGTTTATGGTTTGGTGATAGTGGTGGTGTGGCTAAAGCTTCGTTGTAGTGTTCCTGAATGTGTATGGCTGAACCATGCCAGGGCTTCTCATAAACATTTTCATACTTATTTATCAGAATATATATATACTCCCTCCCCTGGACACTAGAGATTCGAACCCCAACCACTCAAGTAAGAGAAACAAAAGCTTTATCCATTATACAATAAACAATCTAAAGAAAGAAAAGATTCAAAAGCAACTAACTGCTGCCCAACTGAAATTTTAGACTTTTCCTCCCTCTGTGTTTAGACTGGTACTAAAACACAGAGGGATTAGTGATCCACGTTAGCTTGGATCACTAAGGACAATAGCTAGTTAGACGCTTCTATAGGGTAAGGGGGATATAGGGGGGGATTTTACGCCTGGATTTTATAGTCTTGGGGGAGTGTAAGGCTCTATATATGCCTGGAGCCTATAGTTACCGAAGTGTTAATGACCCTACCGTCGTTAATGGGCCGTGATTTCAACACAAGACCACACAGTTGGAGAATGCTTATCGCTGTCGTTGTGTCGGGCATCGGAGGCGGACATCCAGTTGTTGACATGTAGTTGGGATAAGTGATAATGCGATTATGAGAAGCAACTTGCAAGAATTTTGTGGTATAGGAGTGTGTGGGGAAGTGTGGGGCTCATTGCACGCTGCATGCTGTCTCAGGCAACCTTAGTGGTCATTCTCTGTAAGTCGTTATGATTGTTCGATGTGTTTACTGATGCTGTAGTTGGTGGCTGGAGATCATTAGTGAAGTTCAAATTATTAGTGACTAAGGAAGCTTAAATCTCATGCAAGGACAGATTCAAGTCCGTGAATCTTGGCAGTCTTTGGCTAAATGATGCTGAGTCCAGTAGAATAGTGTGAATATGTATATATTAATTATAATAAACAATATCCTTAAATCCACGAGCAGACATGCCTCACACCACCACTGATGGCACTGAGACTTATACTTTCAACTGACAGACCGAAGAACGACCATTACGGTGTCACAACTTCAACTATTCTTAACTAACGACCGAGGGATCACTTAGACTGATTCCTCGGGCGGTGTTTCGTCTGACAAATGAATAAAGTTTACCAAGAAAGAACACGAGAGGTCAAACAAAACAAGTCAATGATCATTAGTCTACATTAAGAAAGCTTTCCACGAGCTTCCTTTTGTCCTGACTGTGTTCAAGAATATATTATAGTTATAGTTATGTTGATACCCTTATCAGTGTAAACAGTTAATATCTTAAGAGCAAGGTGACCATTTGTTTGGTACGAGTTTGTATCTACGAATGAGTGAAAAAAATCCGTGGAAGATTATACAACTCCTTTTCCTCCATATTTATACATCTCCACAACTCACCCTAGTTCATCCATCATACCATTACCCATTACCACCCATCACCATTACCCATTACCCCCTCATCATCCTATTCCTCGCCACACCCATATTCCCTGCACCATTCTGACACTCCCAAACCTCTGACAAACTGTTGAGAAATACAAAATGTCATTTCAAGAAATACAAAATGTCATTTCAAGAAATACCAAATGTCATTTCAAGAAATAAAAAATGTCATTTCAAGAAATACAAAATGTCATTTCAAGAAATCAAAATGTAATTTCAAGAAATACAAAATGTAATTTCAAGAAATACAAAATGTCATTCAAGAAATACAAAATGTCATTTCAAGAAATACAAAATGTCATTTCAAGAAATACAAAATGTCATTTCAAGAAATACAAAATGTCATTTCAAGAAATACAAAATGTCATTTCAAGAAATACAAAATGTCATTTCAAGAAATACAAAATGTCATTTCAAGAAATACAAAATGTCATTTCAAGACTTTTGAACATAACAGTAATGAAATTCATCAGCGTTGAACAGCACCAACCATGAACATCATCAGTGATGAATATCACCAACATTCTCGTGGTGCTCTGGAGTTCATAAACTCTTTAATAAATGTCAATAAAACTGCCATGATTAAGTAAAGACGCACAGGTTTCGTAAATAGACGCTTGATAAATTCTGGTTCTGACACCGCTGCCGACACATCCGATCCCTCGTGCATGTCATACCTATTGTATCTGTCCACAACACTTGAGCTTTAAGTCACTTGGACCATTGTAAAGTCAGGCGAAGCTCTGGGCTTGGTCCCTTAATTCCTCCCTTTTCACAACCCTCTGAGCCCTTCATCCCTTCTCCCCACGACGGAACAATGACCCTACGAGCTGGTATTATGCAACGTTGCAACTTGAACAGCCAATTCACCATGTAAAGAACAAGTCAGAATTCTGTTTCAGAGAACAGCACTTGGTGGTCTAAGTGGATGACGGTATGAATGTGTGTGCACACGACGGTATGCACTGACACATTCACGGTTCAATGTGTCAGTGCTTGTCGGTACATTTTGGGCTTTATGTGGATCTGTTGGATGCTGGAATATATTTGGTTACATTGTCTCTCTGCATGACTGTACTATCAAAGCATATTTGGCAAAGTTGAACACACCGAACGTTTTAGAGAGTTCCTGAACAGAACATTATGTCCTGACATCCTTTAGATGTCAGGTCATCCTTATTATGTCCTGACATCCTTAGATACTTATGCATGTATTATCTGGTATGCATTGTAGCTTAATATTACGTCCTCTCTCTATATCGTCTCGATATTGCTAATGTTTTTTTAACTGAAGCAGTAAGTTGAAAAATTAACTCTCCAAAGTTCATTTTACACTTTTTATGGGGTCTAATGCCTAGTAATGCATTTCGCAAGGTCACTCCTTACATTCTCAAAGAATTCTCAAAGCTGTTTGAGAATGTAAAGAGTAACCTTGCGAACTGCATCACTAGGCATCAGGCCCAATAAAAAGTGAAAAAATGAACTTAGGAGAGTTAATTTTTCAACTTCCTGCTTCAGTGAAGAAAAACTTAAGAAATATCGAGAAGATTCGTGCCAGAATCATAAAGCTAAAAATTTATGTCGTTTGCAACGAAATATGTTTAAAAGAAACATTGCTACCTAAATAAACTAATATTATATATATATATATATATATATATATATATATATATATATATATATATATATATATATATATATATATATATATATTCGAAGCAGGGTTCGAACCAGGCTCACCCCTTGTTGTACTATTTACTATAACCTATTCACCAACATTTGTCTATAAGGATTAATTAATCCTAGCGCTAATTAACTAAGCTCCAGGACTAACCAGTCCTCAAGCTTGATAATCTCTCTCTCTCTCTTTCTCTTTATTCTTCTCGTTTTGTCTCAAAATTTTCTTCCAATATTGGTTGAACTCAGTAATTAAATGACATGACAAAATAAAATCTAGCCATCTGTGCCACCCCGAGCCATAGAGAGATCTATACCCCGAGGGAAATTATGGGGATTGACACCTTCTTTTTTCCCCTTCCTTCCTTATTAGGGGAAAGTCAAGCCTCGTTGAGGGGACCCCCTATTGATAGTGTTCGGGTTATTAGCTGTTCATGGCCAAAAGGACTGGTAACGGGTATGGAGATGTTAGGATAGGGCAGGATTGGGATTAAAGGGTATAGGGATTGTGGTAATGGGGTTGGTTAAGGATTAGTGGGAGGGGGTGAGGGGATGTAAGGATAGGGGTAGGATGATTTGGCTTTGTATGTAGTTTCTTCCATTTGGTGGAAAGAATAGTTTTTGTGGATTTTCACTAACGTTAGTGATATCTAATGAGTCCGCTCTCTCTCTCTCTCTCTCTCTCTCTCTCTCTCTCTCTCTCTCTCTCTTGGATGTATTTTGCATTCATTTTATAATTTGACTTCCAGAAAGGTTGTTGAGTCATTTATACGTGGACAAGACCTTGAGTGAAGCGGGCAATTCAACACTTTCTAACTCGGTCATTTAAGATATGATTTCCTGCTAAGCCAAAAGCCTTATTTAGAACTCACCAGCTTACCTCACTTGTCTTGTTTATTAAAGCAAGCGGGATATATGTCCCTCCAGCCATGGTCTGAGGATGACCTTGTAGAGACGAAGCTTTATGGGGTGGCAGGTCGACCTCGAACCTGAACAGGCGGGCTGGGTTTGTTTGACCAAGCCTTGTTTGTGATGACAATGAGCTCCTCTCCCCACACTGATTCCTTTACCGCTTATGTTCTCTAAGGTGCTGACACAGCTACCTATCGTGCTGAATTAGGTCTTGTTAGTGTTGAAGCAGAATCAAGCAGAATGTTGGTGGTGATTCTAAACAAATATATTTTACCCACCTGGCGGTGAGATCTATCTATCCGTTTGTTATCCCATCATATGGTAATGTAATGTTGACTAGACCACACACTAGAAGGTGAAGGGACGACGACGTTTCGGTCCGTCCTGGACCATTCTCAAGTCGATTGTGTAATGTGTTATATGTCGCTGGCGGTCTTTGTGACAGTGTTGGTTCTTAGTATTGGTTGTGGGAGATCGTTTACAGTGGTGTTGAAGTGCACATAGTGCAAGGAGGCACCTTGAAACCCCCTGGCTCATGTGGTGAAGGCACAGATGCAATTTATGTTGCAGATTGGTGTGAAACTTCTAGTTTGTTTAGGAAGTATCTGATCAGCCTTGACCGAGGTCGTTGTGTCAGAGGTTATCCCAGGATTTATGTACGTCTCTTGAAGGTGCTAGTGCAGTCTGGGGTTGTATATAATGATGTTGATAGTGTGTTGAGTGGATTGGTTTGCAACCAGGGTTCCCGATTGCTGCTGGATAAAAGGGGTCTAGCAGTTAAGCGTCAGCAACTAAGCGTATATCCTTGAATATTCAAGCCGTCGCCTCTTATGTGCCTCTCTCATTAACGCCCTACGAAGGAAACAGGCCGGAAAAGATCATCAATCCGAACACAAGTCGCAAACCTCTCGCTCACGAAGCTTACCCAGAGTTTCGTTGAGTTTTAATCGGTTGTGATGAAGTTAGAGCAACCTTGGGCCTCGAGTTCGTAAGTGTTAGCGAAGGTTAAATGCAAAGTAGATTTTTAAACGCACTAGATGAAGGGTTAAGTGAGAAATTTCCAATTGTGTGTGAGGAGCTGTTGGATTAAGTAAACCTTTTATTATGAAGTTATATTGGTTATGTCTTTATACAATTTATTGTATGCAATATATTTCATATATCATACTATATACAAATATAATATACTTTGTACAATATTAACTATTAAAGAGAATGTTTGTCTCTCCGAGGCTGTAGGCCAAACGCTTCGGGCTAGTCTCACCTAAATTTTCTGGAGTACACATCTGTGGTAGGGGACTGTCATAGGTAGGTGGAGATCGATCGTGTTACCTCTCCTTTAATAGAATCGCGCTTCTCCCAGCGACTCCCATGACGTCTGAAATGGGGGATTGTTTTTCCATAGAGTTTTCGATGAGTTTTTTAAGCTGTTCTTCACAGTGGTTGCAAGGATCAGGTTGGGTTACCGTTACCTGTGGCAGGTGGCTGCAGGTGACGGATCTCCCAATCCTGAGCACTCCAGTTGCAAACTCTGTGAGCAGGAACTACGGCACGATCTCCCGCACTACATTACTGAATGCCCAGTTATTAGACCTTTCAGACCATTGGCATGAGGTACCTGGAGCTTTGCAATTACTTTATTCACTCTCGTATTCTTGAAGATATCCTCACAGTGTACCCAAAATTTGCCAGTGCAGGCTACTAAACATATGGCCCTGTATGACTAACCATCCTGCGAGATGGTGACCTTTATTACCACTGCTACCTTATTCAATCTTGTGTTGATGATATCCTCAAAATGCATCCGGAGTCTGCCAGTACAGACTGCTTATCACATGCCTCTGTATGACTAACCATCCTGTGTGATGGGGATTTTCTAGCATCAACTAGTTAGCTTTTTTTTTTTTTGACACACTGTACTCCACTTCATATAGTCTAGGGTAGCTGCACTAATGCAGATGTACCTAAGGAATTAATAAAAAAAAAAAAAAGTTCTTCACATTGAGCGGAACACACTGTTATTGCAACGTTGCATCAAATAACAGTAAAAATAATGAAGGAAGAGGGGGGGGGGAGATGTAAAGAGACGGAAGGAGGCGAAAATGGAAAGAGAGAAGGAATGAGTTAGGGAGAGAAGAAGGAAGGAGAGAAGATAGAGAGAAGAAGGGAAGTGGGAGAGGGAGGATAGGAGGAGAAATTGGGAGAGAGAAGAAAGGGTCAAGAGGATAGCGAAGGAGTTGAGAGAGAAAGTGGAGAAAAGAGAAGGAAGAATAATAATATGGAGGAGAGGGGAGAGAGATGGAACGGTGGCAAAGGGGTAGAATGTATGAAAGGAGGGAGAAGGAACAACGGGAAAGGAGGAAGAAAAAAGAAGGAAAATATGCCTTCACAATATACTTTGAGCCACAGACTTTGTCCCCTTTGTTTTCTTCTCTAACCTTTGACCATTTTTTTAGCCTCAATTAATAATGTTTAAAAAAGTGATGTTGTGTCTCTCGTGAGAGATGCTTCCCATCCTGACATATGTGTCACTTACCTAACATGCAATCGTCATTTGGCCTGGGTTCGTATCCTGCCCGGGGAGGATTGACTGGGTACCAAACCTTAATTGTAGCCTCAGTTATGGCCATTTGCCATTTAGTCCTGAACTCCAGCAACTCTCTACGATTCCCTCTTGGTCACCAAAAGCGCTTGTGCAATCCCCTCCCCCCATTTGAGTGGTAAACTACCCCCCCCCCGCTCTCGTATATCTTGCAACATGTGAAATAACAATTGCAACGAGAAAACATACGACCACACATTACGTAGATCTCATAGGGTATCCAAACAGGTGTTAAAATATATGAACACACACACACAACCTGCGAGAAAGTGTTCATACAGATGTTCAATGCTAACAAGCAGACAGAACCACTCTGAAAGACTTAACAAGTGTTTCAGTATTTCAATTTGCATAAATTCTACAACACACCATCGGCTTAATAGTTTTGGCAACAGATAATAATAATAATAATAATAATAATAATAATAATAATAAATAATAATAATAATAATAATAATAAAATCCGTCGGAGCCGTGATGGAGGTTCGAACTTATGTGGTGGATGTTCCCATGCACACGCCCTAGCCAACTAAGCCACGACATGTCGTATTCTAGTGTCGTTTTTATCGTTTCGTTTTACCATGTCGTTTAACCAAATCGTTTGACGGTATTTACCGTCGATTACCGTGTCGTGGCCTAGTTAACTAGGACGTGTGCATGGGAAACCCCCAACGTGCAGGTTCGAGCCCACATCACGGCTCCTACGGATCTTCTCACTGACACAACACGTTAATGTGATTATTCTCTGAATAATAATAATAACAAAGCAGTACAAATAATAATAATGCAGTAAAAATAATAATAATAATAATACAATTTAAACTGATTTTAAAAGCAAACTGCAGGATTCAGTGAAACTAATAATTCACTGTGTTTTAGCATCATACAGTCAGCATCAAAGGAGGTCACTACCAACCCCGTTTAATTAAAAATACTGCAGTGTTTCCCCCGTCATGTGCCCCGGGTCATTCACTATTCATGAGGACTTTTCAATGTTCCACCTGCAACGAATTCTCATTAAAAATTAAACAAATAAGTTGTGCATCAACTGTTTTGATTGACGTTTAGCATCCCATCCTAGAGGGGGAAGATGGGGGAAGATCTGTCTCCGGCTCATGGTTGTCATGGAGACAGAGAGAGATGCATCTCCTATGTATGGTTACCATGGAGACATGCTATTGTACAGAGTGCTCAAGTATGTATAGATAATATGTATATGAACTCATCTGCATATACATCCAGCTTTGATTTTCAATTGCTGAGCTCCATCATTTCAGTTGTTGGATTAAGTCAAAAATTACTTCTGCAGTGAATGAGTTGTAAAAGGGAATAGGAAAGATAAAGAAGTGATTGTGGGATAAGTTAATGCAAAATTTTAAACTTATATATATAATACAGATGAGATAATCGACTCATCTCTTAAAGTTACTAATAGATCGAAAGACCGAGCTTAGGAGCTGTCGTCCAAGCCAACAAAGTTGCTCTAAGTCCACACACACACACACAACACACACACACCCACACACACACACACACACACACACTCACACACACACACACACACACTCACACACACACAACACACAACACACACACACACACACACACACACACACACACCACACACACACACACACGCAAACAGAGTGGTAGACGGTTGGAACAAGTTAAGTGAGAAGGTGGTGGAGGCCAAACCGTCAGTAGCTTCAAAGCGTTATATAACAAAGAGTGCTGGGTAGACGGGACACCAAGCGTAGCTCTCATCCTGTAACTACACACTTAGGTAATTGCACCTAGGAAATTACACACACACACACACACACACACACACACACAACACACACACACCACACACACCACACACACACACACACACACACACACACACACACGAGTTTGCATGCATAAATCATCAAATACACAAAAAAAACAAACCAAAAAACCAAAATTGTATTTTTTTGGTTTTTACCAAAAAAAAAGATTTTGGTAAAACCAAAATCATGTCGATCGAGAGATTATATTTACACATCACTTTGTACCAATGGTCACTCATCGCCTGATGAAGTAAGCAATTTGTGTAAAGAGTTCTCAAACACAATATAATTTACTGATAGAGCGACACCAAATATTTCACGGGTCCGATGATCAACAATTAATATTGTAGTTTGGTCATATGTTGGATTTAAAATTCTTCAAATAAATACGTTTTAGGAATTTGAACGGAGAAAAAATGTCACCAAATAAATTCCAAAATTGTGACCATAAAAAATCATGACCANGTGAAGACGAGGTGATTAAAACTACTTTTGCAAATATCTGGAAAAAAGACGAAAACAAAAATATATATAATATACCCAGATAAGTAAAAATAAAAAATGCTTCTCAGTGCCATCGCGAATGTATTCTATTTTCATTCACAGTCTTTCAAATGTGCTTCAAAAACAGTCCTCATCTCGGGGCTACCCTAAAACTGTATTCATACTGCCTCTTTAATCCCTGTCTCTTTTACCTGTGTTTGACTTGGTAAAAACTTTGCTACTTCCGTAGCAAATGGAAGCTTAGGAAAGAATGCATAAAACACGAGACGAGTAGAGTATCCTTCATGGGCCAGTGGCAACACTAGACTAACACACACATACTACCAGAGGGAGAGGCAGCACACACATGCCATGTGTATTATCATAATTCATGTTGAAAAACTCGAATGAACAATATGTTCAAATTTACACGTTTAAGTCTTAAGAAAGTCACTCCGGCGATAAGCGTCAGCTTGTTCAGCAAAAGCTTACCAGATGATCAAGAAAACTGTCGTGGCTAAAGTCTTGACACTCAAAAACAAATTTATAGTAAAAACAGAAGATGAATTATTCTGAATAATGTGAGCAATCTCTCAACATTCCCACTAGGGAGATGACAATCTGTGTGTGGCAACACAGGTGCCAATTTGCATAAACAGAAATTAAATTTAGCAATTGTGATAGACACGATAAATTTAATTGGATTTGCACTTAAACAAGCTAATGTGGAATAAATTGACAAGTCCATTAGAACACATTCCTCATGGCAATATATATCAATTCTTGGAGAATTTACCAACAATTTGTGTAAAATTGGAACATAAAAAAGTAGAGGAACAGGTACAAAAAGGCTAAATGTCTCACACCTCAAGATTGGAAACTTAAATTATGAAAAACAAGATTACCATACAGTCAAATCACCTCATTGAAACAGACAACCATGTCAAGTATCTTTGAACAATAAGTCAAAAGACTTGACATTTAGAGAGAAGCAAACTCGACACTGACATCAAAAACATGTTTGTGCAACACGTTGCGCATGTTGCACAAACGACGTTGATTCATCTTCATCATTACACGAGCATTAGGTGGATGATGATATCCTTCCATAAATGGTATGCCACATCAATGACGGCATTCGTCAAAGCCCAAGTGCTCTTTCGAAACGACTAATACACACGATCTACAAGTTAGACGCGATAGCAGATCTTGAAAATATACCAAGATCATTTACTTCCCACAAAGAATCAGTGAAATATTTAAACGACTGACATCTCCTGAAAGTCGTAAAGTTGTACTCCCTGGAAGGAGGACGCGAGTTGAAAAAGCCTTTTACCAATGAAAAAGGCTGAAAATTAAGGACTAAAACCAGCACTATCACACTGCAAGAAACTGGAGTGAGAAAGATATGACAGGAAGTGTAAAATCAATTGTGAACAATCAACGCTCAATAAGCACAATCAGAGAAAATATCAGAGACCCACTAGACAATGACTTTTCAATCTTCTGCCAACAAAATATGAAAAGTTAGTGAAC
This sequence comes from Procambarus virginalis, assembly GCA_020271785.1. NCBI lineage: Eukaryota > Metazoa > Arthropoda > Malacostraca > Decapoda > Cambaridae > Procambarus > Procambarus virginalis. The sequence goes on from WNGS01005680.1 coordinate 4,502,861, forward strand.
AACAGTAGAATCATTCTTCAGAATCTGTCAAGTTTATATTGTTTTTCCCTGGATCAGCCTGTCTGAGGTTGCAATGTGGATCAGCCTGTCTGAGGTGGCTATGTGGATCAGCCTGTCTGAGGTTGCAATGTGGATCAGCCTGTCTGATGTGGCTATGTGGATTAGCCTGTCTGAGGTTGCAATGTGGATCAGCCTGTCTGAGGTGGCTATGTGGATCAGCCTGTCTGAGGTGGCTATGTGGATCAGCCTGTCTGAGGTGGCAATATGGCCCTACAAGTTAAATAAAGGCAGCCTTATAGACAAGGTAATCACCAGATAATCAATCACAAGACAATCGACTTGAGAATGGTCCAGGACGGACCGAAACGTCGTCGTTCCTTCACTTTCTAGTGTGTGGTCTGGTCAACACAAGGAAGCTAAGCCCTCAGACTAGGCAACTATCGAGAAAGATTTATCGAAGTCGTTCATAGTTAACTAACAAGATGTCGACTCACAGTAATACCAGCTACTGAATTCATGTCATTAATCTTATTTCACATCATTACGCGGTAAAGCTTCCATGCCACCAATATAGCTCTTCAAATAAACCTTTAAAAATCTAATAGTGACAACGTTGACAGTCTCCGCGCCAGTGCCGTCAGTGTTTGCGAGAGACTAGCCTTCATTAACATGTGCAAACTGGCAATTCTGCTCCGGTCACTAGATGGAAGAAAAAACAGTGAACTATTCTGTTGAGCAAACACATTGGTAAATCCTGCACGCTTTGCCTAGCAATGGATTCATTTAATGTGCAACATTTTTACCTCCAAATATACCATTATGTTTGTTCTTTGCATGCATATTTTTAGGAATAAAATTATTATTATTTTCATTATTATTATTATTATTTAGAAAAGTGGGTAAATCTCAAGTCAAGCATAATTATCACCCACTATAATTGGGTATAATGGGGGTTTAATTTGACAAAAAACAGGGAATATTTTAAAGATTCTGTTCGACCTCTAACCTGCACTGTGGTTTATGTTCGATTTATAGACTTTCTTACGAGTGCTCACAGCTACAACCTTGTAGTTTAGCCGGTTTATTAACTTTCATTTGTTATTTATAACCTACATTTATTGAGACACTCTTTCAGGGGGAAACGCTTAGGGATTTTTCATCATCTTTGGACCTTATTGCTTTCATGGAGGAGTGTCACACACTTGGCTTCTATATACTTTACTGATTTTACTGCCTTTAGTTCTACTTTTTTACTGATTTTACTAGTTTTATTCACCTCAATGGTTCTAGTTGCTTTACAAGTGTTTCTGGTTCAACTGGAATTACGTTTCTGAAATTGCCATGAAGATAAATGGTACTCTGCGATAGTGACATATTTCCAGATTATAATATATAGCTCCAGTGAAGAATCCCAATGGAACATTGGTTTTCCCGGCAGATCTGTCAATTGATCTGAGAGCCAATGCAATGTTGCAACTTTTAATATCAAGCACGACTCTAATCTGGCTGCCGGTGTGGTCTATGGATTATTGGTCTTCAAACTTTCTAGCATGGAGAGATGTCTATTGTGATGGTGACAGTCACGACCTTAGAGTATAAATATGCTAGTGGCGACCTTGTAACGCAAATCTGTTAGACGACCTTAGAGTATAAACATACTAGTGGTGACCTTGTGACGCAAATCTGTTAGACGACCTTAGAGTATAAACATGCTAGTGGCGACCTTGTAACGTAAATCTGTTAGACGACCTTAGAGTATAAACATGCTAGTGGCGACCTTGTAACGCAAATCTGTTAGACGACCTTAGAGTATAAATATGCTAGTGGCGACCTTGTAACGCAAATCTGTTAGACGACCTTAGAGTATAATCATACTAGAGGTGACCTTTTTGGCATTAAATAAACTTAGAGCAAATACTAGAGAAGATCTTAGAAGATATACGTACTAGAGAGTGGAATCGGCGCCAGGTATCAAAATACTTCATTTTACGATAAACTATATTTTTTGGGTTATTAATTTATTTTTACTAGTCCATATTCACCGAATTATTTTACATTTCATTTACTTGTTCCATGTTTTGGTTTTAGGCTTTAGTATAAATCCGATAAAACACAATACAATGCTTCCATGCTTTATAGGTCAGTTGGGTTCATTCTCTACACACAACAGGGAATCTGGGCTCGAATCCCGGGCTTCTAGGACAGAAGCGGTTTCTCACCTAATGCCTCTGTTCACCTAGCAGTCAATAGATACCCAGGAGTTAGTCAGCAGTTGTGGGATTGCCATCTCGGGAGGGTCAGTAGTTCGACAATAACGTATATACATACACAGGCTGCCTGTACCCCGACAAAATGAATTCATACTTGTATTTTTGTTGGTAAAAAATGTGTAAAAGTTATGCAATAAAACACTCCCGGGAGAATACAATTATTGCAATGTTGCAAAGAATTTTGTAGAAAACTATCCCGTTGATATTGAATTATATTAAATGGTTGAGCTATCGATTGAACACATCTGCTCTCTGCTACCATGACCAGCAGACCTGACCATTCACTGATACAATCATCTTTAGTCGAAGTCACTCACTGCTACAATCACTGTCAAGCAAGGTCACTCACTACCACAATCACTGTCAAGCAAGGTCACTCACTACCACAATCACTGTCAAGCAAGGTCACTCGCTACCACAATCACTGTCAAGCAGGTAACTCGCTACCACAATCACTGTCAAGCAAGGTCACTCGCTACCACAATCACTGTCAAGCAAGGTAACTCGCTACCACAATCACTGTCAATCAAGGTCACTCACTACCACAATCACTGTCAAGCAAGGTAACTCACTACCACAATCACTGTCAAGCAAGGTCACTCACTACCACAATCACTGTCAAGCAAGGTCACTCATACCACAATCACTGTCAAGCAAAGTCACTCACTACCACAATCACTGTCAAGCAAGGTCACTCGCTACCACAATCACTGTCAAGCAAGGTAACTCGCTACCACATCACTGTCAAGCAAGGTCACTCGCTACCACAATCACTGTCAAGCAAGGTAACTCGCTACCACAATCACTGTCAAGCAGGTCACTCACTACCACAATCACTGTCAAGCAAGGTAACTCACTACCACAATCACTGTCAAGCAAGGCCACTCACTAACCACAATCACTGTCAAGCAAGGCCACTCACTACCACAATCACTGTCAAACAAGGCCACTCACTACCACAATCACCGTCAAACAAGGCCACTCACTACCACAATCACTGTCAAACAAGGTCACTCACTACCACAATCACCGTCAAACAAGGCCACTCACTACCACAATCACCGTCAAACAGAGCCATCTATTTCTCTAACATTAAACTTCTTCAACCCAACAACAACTCCCGAGGGCCGACTAACCTATACATACCATTATTTGCTTCTGATTTTGCGCAAATTGGCATGACAATGTCAAATGGGTCTTTGTTTACTAAATTATTCGTGGAATCTATCGAAGCAGAACTATTCGGCAGCATTGATCCCAACACTGTCAAATAGATTCGCTATGCTGGCTCAATCAATAGATCCATGATAGCATATATTGACTTAGATAACTCTAGGACCTGAGTTAATACACACTAATCTACTATAGCAGTTTACTTAGTAAATATGGAGAGATGATGTTCATGTTTACTTAAGATCCTATCAAGGCTTTATCATAGTGAATCAAGTTCACAAGCTGCCTTAAACCTACCTACAAAGCAACTTCATTCATGGCTACTGGTTGGTGTGGCGACGGCCTCGTATCACACAGGGTCCGCGTTCGATCCCCGATGATCTAAGTGGATGAGCGTCACCCCTGTCCTTAAATCCAAATACTTGTTTTCATATAATTTCCAAGTGCTATATAGTCAAAATTAAATAGAATTCCGAGACTATGAGGACTTCAATGAGGTAAATAATGATATCCTGAAGTCACTCTAATGATAGCGAGGGGTCAAGCTGACCCTCCAGCCATTAGAAAGAGGTCATATTAATTTACCTTGAGAGGTCAGAGGGTCAGGCGATCACACGTGAGGGGTCAAGGTAGTCAAAATGGTAGTCTCTCACGTGACCTTCCTGGCTGACTCCCGTCAGTTAATTGGCGTGTGTTTAGTTAGCCTGGGAGAGGGGGCCCTACACGGTACATTAGCAGGCCAGCTAAAGCCGCGGCTGATGCTGCTGCAAATATAAGCCCTAAGAGAATTCATCAGATTGAGGGAGGACAGCGCTTGTGTGTGTGTGTGTGTGTGTGTGAGTGTGTGTGTGTGTGTGTGTGTGTGTGTGTGGTGTGTGTGTGTGTGTGTGTTTGTGTGTGTGTTTGTGTGTGTGAGTGTGTGTGTGTGTGTGTGTGTGTGGTGTGTGTGTGTGTGTGTGTGTGTGTGTGTGTGTGTTGTGAGTGTGTGTGTGTGTGTGTGTGTGTGTGTTTGTGTGTGTGTGTGTGTGTGTGTGTGTGTGTGTGTTTGTGTGTGTGTGTGTGTGTGTGTGTGTGTGTTTGTGTGTGTGTGTGTGTGTGTGTGGTGTGTGTACTCACCTAGTTTTACTCACCTAGTTGCACTCACCTAGTTGTACTCACCTAGTTGTGTTTGCGGGAGTTGAGCTCTGGCTCTTTGGTCCCGCTTCTCAACCGTCAATCAACAGGTGTACAGGTTCCTGAGCCTATTGGGCTCTATCATATCTACACTTGAAACTGTGTATGGAGTCAGCCTCCACCACATTACTGCCTAATGCATTCCATTTGTTAACTACTCTGACACTGTAAAAGTTCCTTCTTACGTCCCCTGTGGCTCATGTGGGTACTCAGTTTCCACCTGTGTCCCCTTGTGTGTGTGTGTGTGTGTGTGTGTGTGTGTGTGTGTGTGTGTGTGTGTTCGTGTCACGCATGCTCACAAGAATGCGTTACTAAGCGTACAAACGGGTGCGTTTGTGTTTGTCAGAGGTCCTGCATGTGTGTGTGTTAAGTGTGTATCCAATATTTGTTTAGTAAACTGGCAATCCTGGCCAGTTGAAGGTATATTTGTCCAGCAGAATCACGCTGTATTTGCGTGTGTATACCGAAGCTACTCCAAACGAAATTACTTTGCATTCTTACTTCTCTCATCACCATAGCTACTGCGACACTTGTGAGACTACGGCTCGCTCACAAGAATATCTTTCTTCATCAAAAGAAATCATTCACTTCTTCTTAAGAATCTTTATTAATTATGAGGGCCCACTGCTTCCTTATTCACCTTTGTTTTCACTTTTGCTGGTGGAATCTTTATACCGTTTTCTAATTCTTATTCTCACTACTAACATGCTTTCTCAGATTAATATTACACGTCAATAATACTCCTCAGATTACACGTTGATTCCATCATTCTTGAAATATTTCACCACTTACTTCCCTCTTTTTGTTCTTTGTTTATTCTCTCACAATTTATACATCTATATGAACGTGCCTTTGTATTCTGGGGCCCCTAGCAGCCACCTCTAGGTCGAGATCCCCCGCCTCTTCAACTAATACGCCTTATTTTGCACGTTGTGGTCCCCAAACGTACAAATCACGAAGGACCAGCAAGCGTAGCGACCCAAAAATATCCAATTTTTTTTTAAGGTTAAGTTTGGTGGGGTTGCTGGGTTCGTATGTGTCTTGTTAAGTTAGAACCTTGTATTCTGTACGTTGTGGCAGATGATGAGTTCTTAGTTGACCAGACCACACACTAGAAAGGGAAGGGACGACGACGTTTCGGTCCGTCCTGGATCATTTTCAAGTCGACGAGTTCTTAGGCTGCTATATCTTAGACTTCGATGAGTATGAATGATGAGTCTCCATACCAATCATCTAACTCATCCTTTGTCACGACATACTAAGCTATTTGAAGGAGAAGGGAGTTGGGTCGCCCGCATCCCTACACCGAAAACACATTAACTACAAGACAAAAATAGAGAGAACAATTTTCCCTAATGAAAATAGACCTCACGTGAACGTGCAGTTTATGAGCTCAAAGTCCTACGTTCTCCAATGTCCTACGAGCTCAGAAATCCTACGATCTCCGAACTCCTACGATCTCCGAACTCCTACGAGCTCCGAACACCTACGAGCTCTTCTATAACACTAATACTCTACCAATGACCAATGACCAAACCACCCACCAAAAAGACGAAGTAACGACGACGTTTCGGTCCGTCCTGGACCCTTATCAAGTCGTGTGATACTAGATAATGGTCCAGAATGGACCGAAACGTCGCCGTCTCCTCATCTTGTAGTGTGTGGTCTGGTCATCATATTTTCAGTCACGTTATTATGACTCATGATCTGAATAATCTTCGAAGCTTGTAAACTGTTTAATAAATATTGAACAAGGCAATATGGTCAATATAAGAGGTTTACATCTCACAAGAACTTCACAATAGGAAGTACAATAGACTTCCAAATGCCCAAAATTACCTGTGAAAATACTCTAGATATCTTCGAGTCTCTAAAAACGTTAGAATAACCCAAATTTACGAAGATAGCAGCAAAGTAAGACAGTATAAAGTATGGTATACTGTCTTATACTACTTATAGTGGTATAAATTAAGTATAAATCGGTATAAAGTATAAATCAGAAGGTAATTAACAGAAGAAAGCTCTGTGCCAGCATGAGTACGTCTTTTAAAGAATATGTGGACAGGATAGGAGCTTGGATATCAGAACGGAGTGAACTAACGTTACCTATCCACCTGGACTAATGGGGATCGAACTCCTACCCTGCTAGAGGCGAGACTCTTGCGGTATCGACAGTATAAGTAAATGGACAATATTCCCTGCATATTACAGTCATTTAAAATACATATCATTTTAAAATAAATGTCACCTGCGAAACTATTATATATATAAACAAAAAAATATCCACCTTAGCATTTTTTAATGGAGAAAGAGAGAAAAGAGATACTCGGAGCCAGATAATCAGAGAAGCAAAGAGAAGAAGAGAAGATCTTTGCAAAGAGAAGCAATTTGATCTATCTTTGCAAAGAGAGGTAAAGATAATGAGAAGGAAGAGGAAACTCTGTGATAATACCCATCATAAAGTGGAAGGGATGGAAGGATGGGGGGTTGGGATAGAAGGGGAGGGGGGGAAGAGAGATGGGATAGGTGTAGGAGAGGGATGGAGGCCAAAATGATGACCAGGCAAATTGGATCTTGAAGTCATTTGTGCAGCCCTCTACGACACTAATTACCGTTCTCCTTTACTAGTCTCTTGGCGCAGCTCGTCCTCTGGCATCGTCACAACGGTCAAAATAAAGCCTACTAAAAACATACGAACCTAACCTTACCCAATCGGACCCTAACCTAACCAATCCAATACTGAAAACGTGGATTTGTATGTATGCAAAACGGCACTGTTGTCTCAGCATCATACATAGTTCTTCTCTTTATGTACGTATGTGTATGTATTTTCCATGTGTGACGAATGTATGTATATTTTATTTTTTTGGTTGAGGGTCCGTTGTTCCAACTCGGGGCGCTGGGTCCATATATTGTTAGGAAGGAAGCGACATTTCCGCACAGAAAATTCTAATCACGTAAGGACAGACAGGTTGGAGAGTACCTACCAGGAGGGAGTCAAATGATCACATTAAGAGAGAAAATATCCGCGTAAAGGTGAGGTAAAGTGTGAGGGAGAACCACGAGGGTTCGAACTAGGATCATTTGCCTTTTACTGCTTCACACCAATAGCCAACCCCCGCACCTCTTCTACACCCCATTGTCCTCAACATAACAACACCCCTTCCTCTAACACCCTATTTTCAACTTCTTCTACTCGATACACTCAACACACACGCANAGAGAGAGAGAGGGGAAAGAGAGAGAGAGACCCCCCCTCTCCCTCCCTAAGGGCTCTCACTGTAAAAAACAGCATGCAGAAGCAACTGAATTTCAGATCCGGGACGACGATAGACCAGTCCCACGACCCAACATGAAAGGCTTGAGGGACGAAGCTTTGCTTCCGACCCCAGGGAGATGACAGCGTTGTGACGTCCACATGCAAACAACAGGCAAGAAAAGTGTGTAAACTGGAAACTGAGTTTTGACCTTCCAATGTCGGGAGTTTTGGCATCCAGCGCCTGGAGCGAAAGACATTAAAGGATTGCTTCCAGAACCTCATCGGATGTTTTATCGTCAAAGACTAACTCTGTATTGGAAACACATCACCTTCAGATTTTCAGTTTGGGCAGCTCTTAGGATTTCCCCGTTCCTCCTAGGAGTTCTATCTTGGATGGTGAATGAGAACACAATCTGTACGTCGGTCACCAAAGGGAAGCGATTGCAGCGCCTCTAGGCTGAAACCAACAGGAGAGAGAGAATCTGAAAATTCTTGACAACGATTGTAGATTGGGAGAGCACTATCCTCCTGCCTCTGAGGTTTTCCTTGCTGCTGGAGGAGATTTCAATCCGAGTTTTTTCACAATAGATTTACCAGATATATTTGTTAAATAATGATAATACTTTATTTTGTAGATTTGTTATCATGTGATTAATTACATCCTCGTTACACAAAATTTTTGAATTAAAATTCGTTAACTACGAAAATCACGTGACAAAATTCGATAACTACGAAAATCACGTGGCAAAATTCGATAACAACAGAAAATAACGTGACAAAATTCAATAACTACGGCAACAATCTCACGACGACAAAATCAATAAACAACAGAAAAATCACGCGACAAAATTCAATAACAACAGAAAATCACGTGACAAAATTCAATAACTACGGAAAATCACGTGACAAAATTCAATAACAACAGAAAATCACGTGACAAAATTCAATAACAACAGAAAATCACGTGACAAAATTCGATAACTTCGAAAAAATCACGTGACAAAAGTCAATAACTTCAACAAATCACGTGACAAAATTCAATAACTACGGAAAATCCTGCAATAAAATTCAATATCTTCAGAGTTCACGCTTCCTACACGTCCTAAAGCACCCTTTAATATACACGTCAGTTTTCTGACGTGTAAGTGAAGAGCATCATAACACCACTTGTGCCGAGCCGGCCGGTGAGAGGCTGCGGTCTGAATACCTCCTCACCATCCAATAAGTCACCTAAATTGGCATCTATCTATTCAAGAATTTCCCCACAGAATGCCTTCCAGTTGGCTGTCGTGAAGAAAGGCGGCATCAGAGAGTATTGACGATGGTAGTAAAGCTTCGAGAGGGAACGTAAACCATGGGTTATATGCATGGCAAAGCGCGTTCAATGGAACGACTATGGAACCATTGAAGAACATGAACAAATCCACAAGGGCCGTGATGAGGGCTCGAATCTACGTCTGAGAGGATCCCAGACGCTGCCTTAATCGACTAGGACAAGGCTATTGTGATTTCTGTGTATACTGAAGAACGTGTCTTGATTCGGAAGCTTCATCTGTCTATAATACTTTCAACATTTAATGCAAACGTAATATTAACTACCTGTTTGACGTGCTCTGAACCGTAATAAAGAAACATTTCTCTTCTCGCTTTAATCATTCTTCAGAACATCCATCAAAAGAAAGATAGTCCCACAGTGCTCACATATATTCCACAATACCATCAAAATAAAGTAATCTATAATGAAATATTACGACAAAAGGTGTAATTATAGACACCAGATGGCGCGTACAATTCCTTTCTAAACCACAGGTAGAACTCCTAGTTAACGACCCATTAAGGCCAGCACTGTACAGTTATAGTAAGTGCTTCTAAGGATCCCAGAGACGAGAGTTCAATCCCATCCATTGCTACAATATTTTCTCATATGACACATCACCTCAAAACCAAACGGCGAGTTTATTTTCTACCTATAATTAACCCTTCGTCTTAAACCCTAATTGGTATAGCCACGAACAAGGTAATTAGAGGAAAAACATGAAAACTACATATTGAACCTTTGGTTGTAGCTTTATGCTGAATTATGGTAGAGTAAATGGATACGAGCAAACAAGTAGAGAGAGAGGACAAGCAAAGGAATTTGGGCATCAATAAATCGAACAATAATAATATACAAAGATCAATACATACAACAGTCATTACATTTAATAACAAACTTATACAATAATAGACACATACATCAATAAATACAACACCAAACACAACAATAGACACAAAACAATATGGACATATCTCAATATACACATAAAACAACAGATACAACAATACATTAAACAACAGACACATACAACAACAGATACATACAGCAACTTATACAACAACAGACACATACAACAATCAGATACATACCACAATCAACAAAAGGTTAAACATACAAGCCCTAGCATATCACCCTCTCCCCATTTTCAAGGAGTCAAAATATATAATACAAGCGATGAGTCACAATAACGTGGCTAAAGTATGTTGACCAGACCACACACTAGAAGGTGAAGGGACGACGACGTTTCGGTCCGTCCTGGACCATTCTCAAGTCGATGCTTATTATCGACTTGAGAATGGTCCAGGACGGACCGAAACGTCGTCGTCCCTTCAGCTTCTAGTGTGTGGTCTAGTCAATATATAATACAAGACCAAGAAAAGCTGTTTTCACACGTTCCTCTCATGAGGTAAAGTAATTATGAGGAGAAATCACATAGAAGAGTTATGAGGAGAAGGTGGAAGCTGGGATATGAGGATGGTGTGAAGGAATTAATAATGAAATGAAGGCAAGAAAGGGGGATGATAATGAAGTAGAAAATATAGGAAAAAAACCAGGATTGAGTTTAGCATGTGATTAATGAAGAAGGAATCAGGGGAAAGATGAAAACAAAGGAGATGGAATAATTAACAAGAATGTGTAGAAAATAGGACGAAGAAAAGTAGGAATAAAGTTGGGGTTAAACAGGAAAGAGTAAACGTAGGAAAGAGATGTAGAATATCTGAAAGTACAATTGGTTGGAAGGTGTGTAACAGCAACACGTTGGAAGGTGTGTAACAGCAACACGTGGGAAGGTGTGTAACAGCAACACGTTGGAAGGTGTTTAACAGCAACACGTTGGAAGGTGTGTAACAGCAACACGTTGGAAGGTGTGTAACAGCAACACGTTGGAAGGTGTGTAACAGCAACACGTTGGAAGGTGTGTAACAGCAACACGTTGGAAGTGTGTAACAGCAACAAATTGGAAGGTGTGTAACAGCAACACGTTGGAAGGTGTGTAACAGCAACACGTTGGAAGGTGTGTAACAGCAACACGTTGGAAGGTGTGTAACAGCAACACGTTGGAAGGTGTGTAACAGCAACACGTTGGAAGGTGTGTAACAGCAACACGTTGGAAGGTGTGTAACAGCAACACGTTGGAAGGTGTGTAACAGCAACAAGTTGGAAGGTGTGTAACAGCAACACGTTGGAAGGTGTGTAACAGCAACACGTTGGAAGGTGTGTAACAGCAACAAGTTGGAAGGTGTGTAACAGCAACACGTTGGAAGGTGTGTAACAGCAACACGTGGGAAGGTGTGTAACAAGAACAATAACAATCGGGATGTAACAAGTAACGAACGCTGGTCCGTCTGCACAATTTCTCTATCATCTAATACTTTATTTACAAGTTAGATTTAGATTTAAAGTAATTTCTTATTATTGTTATATCAATCTTGCTTCATAGTTAAAATGCCACTTTTGACGGTGGCCAAATCACGTAAAACTTGTCATTAGGACTCACCGTCACTTAGACTGGTTGGTACAGTGACAGTCTCGTTTCTTGCTGGTCCGCGTTCAATCCCCCAATGTTACAAGAAGTTGGGCATCTTTCTCTAACTCCTTTCCCATATCCCAACTTCTTTCCTGTCCTCGTATTCGTACGACAAGACATGACGTATGTTAGGCTCTTGAGGGAAAGAATCACACAACTTTTCAGGGTGACACACGTCTGGCAGGGGTCTATCATAGGCGGGTCGGGATCGGCCCCTGTCACGTCCAGTATCTAGTGTATTATTTAGTCATACTTGCTAAGCACTCTCGCCTCGTTATTCCCACACTTATCCTTGCGATTCCGTAATGTTTCATTGACCACGATCATCATTCAGCGACTAGTGCTAAAGTGTTATGTTCCGTTTAGTTCAGGAATACATACTGTCTAGTTCACGGACACCTATCGGCTAGCTCTGGGGACACATATTAACTAGCTCTCGAACATGTATCCCCATCAGTATCTTATTCTACCTTCTCTCCTTCGCCGCCTTCACCCAGAGAAAAGCAAGCGCGGGTTACCGGCGGGAGCATCCGCCCTTCCGGTGTTTGTGCTGGGCACCAGACACTGCTTCCCCCCCTAAACCCCCACCTAGATCCCCCCTCCCACATCCCCTATCCCCCACCTACCCTCTCCATCTCCCCTCGTGAAGGCAGCTTGCACCGGAAGTTATTAGAGAGGTTGACCTGCAAACAGTCGGGAAGGAAATGCCGGAGATAAGTCAGCACCGCGGTATGGAGGAGGGTCTGGACGCTCTTAATATAAGATCATAGAAAGTCAATTTATCTTCGACGTTCTCAGTTTTGGGAACACACTCACGGTGTAAACAAACACACAGTGGCATGCATGAAATACAGGTGTATACATATACATGTTCGTGTATACATGCCCTATTTACTTGCCAAAAGAAAATTATCTGTCTGTCTGTCTGTCTGTCTGTCTGTCTCTCTCTCTCTCTCTCTCTCTGTCTGTCTCTCTCACACATACACACACTTTCTGTCTCTCTCTACACACACACTTTAATTCTCTCTCTCTTTCTCACTCTTTCATTCTCCCTCACACTCTTCATCCTTGCCTCGAACCACGTACACACACAGACAATATGTGTTAACTCTGCGAGCACAACTGGGTCGTGATCCGAACGAGACGATTACGACTACCTTCAGTCAAGAGCTGGGACACTCTGGCATCCATCTTTCACCGATTTCGCAAAGGTCTCGCTATGGGGCTCGATGTCCTCTTCATATTGGTCTAATAAGACCGGCCTAGACCTACGTATGTTGGGCACGCACCCGTCAGCAATCGCGGTTTAAAAATGAGTGAAGGAAGCCCAATGTGTCTGGCCTTCAATCTTGAACGGATACAGACAGACAGACAGATACAGACACAGACAGACGGACGCACACACATGTCTATTTATTTATATACACAAGTCCTCCTAATGCACACTAATGATGGATTTTGATCCCAACTAATCCTTAATGCTCTTAGCTCGTCAAACCTTCACCTAATAACCAGACTTTCTGCTAATGGAGTACTCAACAGTAATTAGGGCGGCAGTCTAGCTAAGCTGCTTGTTCTGATAAACCATGGTTACCTTGAGGTTATTCCGGGGTTCCGGGGCTCAGCGACCCCGCGGCCCGGTCGTCGACCAGGCCTCCTCGTTGCTAGACTGGTCAACCAGGCTGTTAAACGCGGCTGCTCGCAGCCTGACGTATGAGTCACAGCCTGGTAGATCAGGTATCCTTTGGAGGTGTTGTCAAGTTCTCTCTTGAATACTGTGAGGGGTCGGCTAGTTATGCGATGAAGGTAATATTACCTGAAACACAACCGAAACTGTCTCTATTTTCCGCTTGTTACAACTTGTAATAAAGTTGTTACATCTGGCTTAACGTGTTTATGACGTATTAGAACGTTGTTACATCTTGCTATATTGGTTGTTATAACTGGTTAGGTGTTAAAACTTGTTCGAACGTTGTACCAACGTCGTAGTTTCAGTGTGTTTGCGGGATTACCAGGAAAGAACTGGGAGCCATTATAAAAATTGGGAACCTGATAGGAATAGCAGACAAACTAAGGAGTGAGAAAAGATCATCAAGGATCGAAAGCCGAGCTTGCAAAAACCAAAGCAAAAGGAAGGATGTTGCTCTATGTACCAGTCTCAAGGAGAAGAACATTCGGACACATACAAAATACACATAAAGAGGGACACAATCGGAAGGAACTACACACAAAACACACAAACAGAGATGCACACACACAAACAAAAAGATCCATGCACATAAACACATCCAAGTACAAACACATGACACAAAAACTGATAAGGAATGTATGAAGATAAAACGAGAGGAGTCAACTCCAGGAGTCAGCTGTTCGAACGACTCAGCAGGTGGATCAAAGGCTTCAATTATAGCAAGTGTAATGTAATTAAGCTGGGTGAAAACGAAAGACGCTGACAAAGGAGAGAAGACATCAATTAAACAGTCTAAAAAAATATATAAACTTTCGAACCTTGAAATGTGCAAACAAATTCGTTCTTCCAAACTATGAATAGATGCATTTGAAATCAGTATCAAGTCAAAATATTACAAAGGGTAAGAGGACAGATTCTTAATTATTTCTAGCACACTTTTAAGACATTATAACACTGTTGGGATTAGTTATCATAAAAAAATTTGAGCAGTTTTTCAGTGCCTTTTTTATTTTAAAATTGTATAGCAGATACTGCCAGGTACAAGAGCTTTGGAACTTACACACAGTAGGGTACCTGGGTGTACCTCCAGGTACCTGGGTGTATCTCCAGGTACCTGGGTGTATCTCCAGGTACCTGGGTGTATCTCCAGGTACCTGGGTGTATCTCCAGGTTCCAGTGTTTATGTACCTCCAGGTACGTGGAAGCCTTTATAGGTACTATATGCAAGAACTGGTTTGCAGGACAGGCTGAGACAGTATTGAGATGCCAGTATATGTTGAATCCCCTAAGCGTTTCTGCCTTCACGAAAAGCAGGTGTGACCGGAAATTATAGCAAGCTGAAGACCAATGGAGAGGGTGTCTTAAATGATATCCCAACGGGGAATATCACATAGATAACCAGAGACGACTTGTAGGAGAGATGACAATGTCAGGGGCAGTTATGATCTGGAAATGACTTGAGGCAGACGCCATCAAACCATGAATGCGTCTAACCAACACCGCTTACTGTAGCCGACTGACCCATGTGGAATATATGAGAGGGTGTCATGAGGTGTTATGAAGTGATTGGGCTGTAATTTGAGTGTCAGTTGATCTCTGGAGACAAGGATGGTGTTTGATCTGTGGGGAAGCCAGCCAGTGATTAGGATAATCAACATACTGGGTGGAATCGAAGGTTAATCTAATTATCTGATATCATATAAACATAATATCCAGTTAAACATAACTTGAAAATGTGTTTATCAATTAAACACTACTTGAAAAATATAATACATTTATCAAGTAGTGATTTAACTCTTCTAATCCTGTGTATTCTGGCCGTACCACAACACCTAAAACCTTCATTATATACTATTAAATGTAGGTGAAACATACAATGAATATGAGTAAATACAGTTACAAGTGTGCTTGCAGGGGTGTGTGAGGTGGTGTGTGCTTGTCCTTGTGGGTGGGGCTGTGCTTGCATGTGTGGGAGAGAGGATTCTTGCGTAGTGGGAATGTCCTTGCGTGGTGTGGGAGGGAGCATGCTTGCGAGGGTGGCAGTGTGTCTGCATGGGTGGGAGGGAGCATGCTTGCGTGGGTGGCAGCGTATTTGCATGTGTGGGGAGGGAAAACGAGGGGCAGCAATAGGTGCCAAGGGGTGCCAAAGGGATGTCAGCCGTATGCCATCTGCTTGTTGACATTGGAAGCCACAAAGTAAATAGATGAGAGGTCACAGCGACTTGGGGGAGCGTTATGGGGTGGTAAGGTGGTGGTGGGGAGAGTGGGGGAGAGTGGGGAGAGTGGGGAGAGTGGGGGAGAGTGGGGGAGAGTGGGGGAGATTGGGGGAGAGTGGGGGAGAGTGGGGGAGAGGTGGGGGAGAGTGGGGGAGAGTGGGGGAGAGTGGGGGAGAGTGGGGAGAGTGGGGGAGAGTGGGGGAGAGTGGGGGAGAGTGGGGGGAGAGGTGGGGGAGAGTGGGGGAGAAGGCGGTTGAAGGGGGAAGGTTGGTGAGAGAGGAGGTAGTGCGAAGCAGAAGTGAGAAATAGGGAGATGGGAAGGGAGGGAGATAAAGGGATGAGAGAATGGTTGGAGGGAAGGAGAAGGAAGAGAAGGGGAGGTACTGTGAGAGAGAGAAGTATGTATATTTAAATGTATTAACTATTTGTGCCTGCAGAGTCGAGCTATTAGCTCTTGGACCCCATGTATGTATGTATGTATGTATGTATG
>WNGS01005680.1:4697908-4716652 GCA_020271785.1 Procambarus virginalis
TTACACTAAGAATCCACAAGATAGTGTCAGATCATCCCCCTGCGAGGAGTGACAGCGTCAGCATCATACCTGTCGCACGAACCGTTACTGTCGCGACAGGTAAGCCCAAAGACGCGACACTCTGTCACCAAGTTATCAGATCCATCCGGATATGACCAGGGGAGACATCACGGAACATCACACACACACCAATCGACCACACACCAGCACCAGGCGCGATGAACCAACATCAGCTGAGGAAACTCACACAGCTCACCAAACACTACAGTCACCAAACACACAGATCACACAGTCAACACACAGTTCACCAAACACAGTCACCACCAGCAGGACAAACTGACTTCTCTCACCACGCGAGAGATGCATTACCAGACGAGCGAGAAATCGTTAACAGGTAAAGGATAAGTTAAAGCCAAGTCTGGTGCAAGTCATCTCCACGCGCAAGACTTGCCTATGCCAATATTGAGACGCTATCTGCAACATATTGTAATCATTTGGGTTGATAACAATGGTGTTAAGTTGTTGAAGCTCTATTGTTTGAATGAAGTTGAAACTTTTGACCGAGTACATTGTGTACGAATCGATTTTGTTCGGCTGATCTGTTTAGGTCCTCGTAAAGCAGGTATATTTGACACAACAAAGACGATAGATTGCAACTATGTCAAGATTGTCTCGCTGTCTGTCTGTACTGTCCACTCACTCTCTCTCTCTCTCTCTCTCTCTCTCTCTCTCTCTCTCTCTCTCCTCTCTCTCTCTCTCTCTCTCTCTCTCTCTCTCTCTCTCTATATATATATATACTATATATATATATATATATTCTGCGGCCAAACTTTAACATTCCTTTTGGAAAGAATTTATACCGATCTAATACATCGACCATAGACACAATTCATAAATATAATATATTTCATTATTGATTTAGATCACATTGACAACATCTTTATGAAAGTGATAAAATAAAGAAACAATTTAGTTTTCATCAAAAAAATATAAGCGAATATCACAGTGGATCGTAAATGAATATTTTTTTTTTTTTTACACAAGAAAGTCACAATATACTACACGTACTAGACTAGTTTATAATATATCTCAACCCTCAGTTATGGTCATCATTAGGCAGACTACGACTTGTATTATATATATATATAGGATATATATATACTTTATATATATTATATATATTTATATATATAATTATATATATTAATAATATATCTATAGTATTATATGTCGTACTACTAGTAGCCAGAACGCACTTCTCGGCCTTACTATGCAACGCCAGCATTGCATCTAATAAGCCAATTTATCCTGAATTAATATATTTTCCCGCTAATTTTTTTATTTGAATGATATAAAGCTACCTTTTCATTATATATAGGTCAGTTTTTTTTTATTGGAGTTAAAATTACTTAGACTATATGACGAACCTACCAACCCTACCTAACCTAACCTAATCTATCTCTATAGGTTAGGTTAGCGTTAGGTAGCCAGAAAAAGATAGGCTTAGGTATTTTTGTTAGGTTAGGTAGGTTAGGTAGTCGAAGAAACAAATTAATTCATGAAAACTGGCTTATTAGGCACAATTCGGGTCTCTGCATAGTAGGCTGAAAGTGCAGTTCTGAGCTACTAGCGTTACGAACATATGTATATATCATGATATATATATATATATATATAATATATAATATATATTATTATATATATATATATATATATATTATGATTTTATTGTATAAGATTATACTAACAAGCTGACTTTGGCTTGAGATATGACAGCGAGAAAAACCCTCCATATAGCCTCAAACACAATAATATCTTACAAGGGATAGATAATCTTCAATTTTTTATATAATATATAGAATAAAAGTACT
Organism: Procambarus virginalis; assembly: GCA_020271785.1. Lineage (NCBI taxonomy): Eukaryota > Metazoa > Arthropoda > Malacostraca > Decapoda > Cambaridae > Procambarus > Procambarus virginalis. The sequence goes on from WNGS01005680.1 coordinate 4,699,780, forward strand.
ATTCATCTATAGAAAAAAAAATAAATAAGAGATCTTTATGATTTCTTTTTTTTATGGTTAAGTGTGTGTGTTTTGTTTTGGAGTGTTTAGTAGTCTGCTTAATGACTGCATTTGCAGGGAATTGTGGTTCCAAGATGCAAGATTGACTCCTTGTGTCGTGCCCATGAGGACGCTTAACGTAAAATTTCCCACGGTTCTTTGTGAATGATTTCGGTCTTCTCTAATGTCGTATGATATAAAAAAGTGTGTAGTTAGCTCAGAAGTCAGAGGGGCAATATATATATATATATATATTATATATATATATATTATAATATATATATATATATATATATATATATATATATATATATATATATATATATATATATATATATATATATATATATATCATATATGTGGAGCGTGTGACTCTTGTCTACGGCATTAATATTACACATTCACTGCTATGCTATACAAGTACACAAAAATAAATATTCTACCTATATTATGTACACCTTATGTACAGAACCTGAATGATTAAAAAGGAGATATTTTCCGCTACAGAAAGAGGCAAGGTGACAAAAGAATATCAAAATATACCAGCAAACATACTCACTTATCAATCACTCGATGGTTATATCAGAGATATGCCACTGTAACCCCCTACATCTTGATGTATAATCAGGGATATAGTTAAGATCATATCAACAATTCTGAAATACTGAACAGTGTGGTGTCTATGAAATCATGAGAGTGTAACAGGTAGGGTGGGGGAGAATGGCCTTACTGTGCACCATAGTGTGTGATAGTATTTTGAGCAATTTCCCAGATGATGTAGTTAGGAAGATCTAGGGGGAATAGATTGAAGAAAACAGACATACATACATATACATATACATATATATATATATATATATATATATATATATATATATATATATATATATATATATATATATATAGTTTAAAACAGGGTTTTTGGAATAAATTACTGGGTAACAACATAGACATGAGATCGTTAAACTGTGTAAAGCTGAAATTTTGACATATATGTATATATGAATGACATTGGATTTATATATATTTATATATATATATATATATTATATATATACATATATATATATATATATATATATATATATATATATATATATATATATATATATATATATATATATGTAGGGTTCTCTGGGGTGGGGGGGGGCCATCGATACAAGGTCGTATAGGTCGGTGGACAAGGCTGGGGCCAGAAGTGTACTATTCCATAGTACTATGTACAAGAACCTAGTATTACTGTACTATGTACTAGTACATAGATCACTGTACTATTCAGGAGAAATGGGTTGCAGGGGACAGCCATTTTGAAATACTAGTCTTCTTTAAGAGGAAGTAAAACATTCAACTCAGATTTTTCCTAACTTCTTTATGTTAATTTTGTATAACGTGGATTATTTGGATTTCAAAATTTAATTTTAATGATTCCTGGTGTCTTCAATTTCAGGTTTCATTTTCAATTCGATTTTTTCACGCATTTAACGTAAGGAGTGAGGACTGAGGACCAATACTTTTATTGTTCACTCTTTCCTTGTCATTTGTTCACTCGTGTGTGTGTGTGTGTGTGTGTGTGTGTGTGTGTGTGTGTGTGTGTGTGTGTGTGTGTGTGTGTGTGTGTGTGTGTGTGTGTGTGTGTGTGTGTGTGTGTGTGTGTGTGTGTATGTGTGTGTGTGTGTGCGTGCGTAAGCACTCTCACAACATGTTTGTATCCATAGGGAACTGTAAACCTTTTCAAATTATAAAAATATTGTGGCCATTTTTATACTCTTTGTCACCTGCCCTCTCATCTATATATATATTATGAAGCTAATGAGGAATGGATTTACAATGCTTTATAGAATCTTTAGTTTCTGACACATTAATATTTAATTATATATCATCGATACAAATTTACAATTTATGTGAAAATGATCTTTGTTGAAAAGTTTGTTATGTCCGAGACAGAGAGAGAGAGAGAGAGAGAGAGAGAGAGAGAGAGAATGAATTAATGAAATGTATTAATAACTGGTAATTAACTATAAATAAGTAATCATTTCTGATATAATAATTATCTGTCTCTAATATACGAATAAAATTGTCAAACTCGAGGTGGTAAAACTTCGGATTTTTTTTTTAAAACTTCAGATTATTCGGCTAATGATGTTCGGATCCCTCCAGCACCCCACAAGGATACCTGGCTAACGTTAGCCAGGTATTCAACACTGATGTATATAAAATGTATCTAAAATATACAAAGTATGAGTATATGTATGTTTTTGGCCCCCAAATTAAAAAAAAATCAGACTATTTGATCGCAGATGAAGACAGATTGAGATGAGACTGATTGAGAACAATGTATAGTAGACGAAATCACAGAAAGATTGAAATAAAAAATTGAATTCTCTAGTTACAAAGAGGAAGATAGTTAGCATAACGTGTAACTCTAGCTAGACACACAGTTGAATGAGGATGGAATTCTTTATACTTACATCTATACTAAATCACTTAACACCATACCTATTTACACAACACAGAGCACAGACAATGTTATCATCCATAATCTACTCCTGTAAGTTGAGCCTAATTCGCCACTTGGTAAATACTGTTTAATACAATGACTCCACTGATACAATCCAGAGTTCATACCCAAAGAATGGAGCAACAAAAATAGTATTTGTTTAATAATCATGATAATCTTCTTCATATACATCTTCAACAGTCTGTATACTGTACTCAATATTCGACATTTTATGGCACCAACAGAAAATCACAACGAAAGCCAAAACAAAGAGTTGTTAAGATCGTATTTATATTTGCGGAACAGTCCCCTGCGTGGTTAAGCAATACCTCGATCACACAGTCAAGAAGACATAGGCATGAACATAATACAGGGCTACAGTAAACTATAAGGGTACCCCTCTCAGTTTACACTAGAAGGTACACTATATACACAAAGAATTGCACCTATATTAATCTACTGTATCCTGGACTACGTTCAGGACTGAAGTATACTTGCCGATTGATCGCTCATGCTATTATGGTGGTCTTAATATCCCATTAGAGGCCAATAGAGGCCCCCAGCTCGACGCTACAACAAGCAGCACCTTGACGCCTTGTTCTCCTGACTAGTTTACCTGTAATGGAATTTCCACTCTACCGTCATCGCCTACGTCGGCGTTCGATTCGCTATGATATTTCCCACTTTCTCATATATCTATCACATTTACAATTAGCACTAATCCAATACAGCTTTAAAAAAAATATATATAATAAATCCATAATCTTGACTTTCATCATAACGACTTTGAAAAGGCAAGGATAAATATTATTCATTTCATACTCCCCAGATACTAATTATGAAAGGTTTCTTCGTCACAACTTTGAGCAAGCTAAATATACCAGAATGAAAGAGCATGACACAAAATACAAAATCAATGGCAACTGGGAACATTGCACAGTAGTATAGAGACCCACAAAGGCCATAAATAAACCCAAAAATGGAATTAAAAATGGTTGCTACCATCATGGAAGCATCGGGATAAGTGACTATAGAACCAGGTGCAGCACCTTCAGCTTGTACCTTTCAACAGGAGCTGTTTAATTATTCAATTATTATTACTAACTTCTGGATAAAAAAAATACTAACAACAGTGTCTTTTCTGCCTTTGTTAGGCATTCACGCGTTCTCACCCAGTGAGAACCCAAGGTGCTTTTGAGAGAGAGAGAGAGAGAGAGAGAGAGAGAGAGAGAGAGAGAGATAGAGAGAGAGAGAAAGATAGAGAGAGATAGACATTCACTTTCCTACAAATTGTTCTGCTTCAAGATATTCTCGATGCAGTTAATGTTCTGATGGTAGAGTTTGCAAAGTGTTTTCTTCTCCAGTTTACTGAGTGGCAACACTCAAGTAATTTATCAGCCAACCAAGTAAGAATTCTCCATTCAATTTTCTGATTAACTTGGAAATTGGCACGTTAATGTATCGGAGCCACTGACGTTATTTTTTACTATCTGATTATATGGAGAAATTTATTCATTGTTACTCCAAATTGTTTTACTCACTTTACGATCCTCTTTAAATAATGACGTATTTCTCCCATTAACAAAATAAACGTTCATGTTGTTTTTAACTAATGGATTTATATATAGACAACTTGGTTAATAGTAGTACACTTGAGAGCATTTTCTTGCCATCAGGTTCACTCTTGTTAGAGATCTTACCCAAATAAAATATAATTTTTCCGGGACTGAAACATTATCCACGTTAATCGTGGCTAATGATATCTTCATTATATTCTTTCCCTCGGTGTCTCCGTGCTGTACAATTTCACTTTCTGGCTGGCCTGAAAGTAAAAGCTACTCTACCTGAGCAATCCGGTCAATTTCATGATTTCAGGAACAGAATTCTGGCTAATTCAGAGTTTCACGAACAGAATTCTAGCTAATTCAGAGTTTCACGAGGACTCTGACTATAATGTCTGTTTCAAGAATACAAATCTGGCAAGTCTCTGTTTTACGAAGAAAGTCTAATTGCTTTCACCATATCTCTTAACGACTAGTTACTTCCATGTTTCCCTTTCGGTTATATGCTGTACCGCTGGGGGTGGAGAGTATCCGGCGGATCCCGGGTCTCTCTCTCCCAATCTTCTCTCTTATCTCTCTCTTTCCCTATCCCCTAACTCTCCCATCCTCTCCACCCTTATTCCTTCTCATCCTTTCCTCTTCTGACTACTCTTCTTGCCTCTCTGCACCCTCTCGCCCAATCTGTCTTTCTATCACCTATCCACTTCTCTCCTTCTCCTTCCTTTTCTCTCTCTATGTCATTCTCTGTGTTTGTCTCTATTTATCTGCTTATTTTCCTGCCTCTCTATTTGCATTGGTCGACCCGGCCTCTCTCTATCACACTCTCTGCCTCTGTCTCATTCTGCCTTTCTTCCCTGCCTATGTCTCTCTTTCTCTCTCGTATAAAAATAATATAATTATCTACCACTGGCGTGTGAGTGGCGTGCTGGTGGCAGGAGTCTATTATATTAACATAATATAATAGTTACCCGTTTGCTTTTAGAATTGGGTAGGGCTTGACAAAGCTTTAAAGGTGTGGGGGGGGGAGTCGTCTGTTCTATGCTACTGCAGTCAAAGTATGAACAGCAGACAATTAATATTCATTTTTCCAGAGATCAGTGAATAATGGTGTATATTACTGCAAGAACAAAATTTTTTGATATTTTTGTTTTCAAAATATTTAGCTAGATGTATCCAACGAGCAAAGCCCCCCCAAATCGTCGTATGGGTCAGAATTTGACCCTGGCACACTATTCCTTGAATTCTGGCCATCCCGACCAGCCTATGTCTGCCCCGTACCTCAGACCATTCCCTCTGCAAAGCTGGGTGAAGCTGGCCCCAAACATCTGACCTACAACTTTGGAGAGACAGACAGATGTGTAAACAATTCCCTCATGAGCGTTGGCAATGGGAACGAACTGGGAGTAACTGTGTTTGTAAAAATGGCTGCTGCGTCTCTACCACAAGCTCAATTACATATTTTTACCACTTTACTGCAGTTCTTTAACCTTTCAAAGGCGACGGTATCGCTTAATGCAGGTCGGCGTTCAATCCCCGACCGTCCAAGTGGTTGGGCCACCATTCCTTCCCCCTCACCGTCCCATCCCAAATCCTTAACCTGACACCTTCCCAGTGCTATATAGTCGTAATGGCTTGCCGTTTTTCCCTGATAGTTCCTTTCCATTTTTTAACCTTTCAGTGCTATTATTTCTCTTTTAATACATTAATATTCACAATATAGATTCCCTCTTTCTCTATGTTGCTTCTTTGGTTTCATATAATTCACAATTAAAAAAAAACACATATCTTCAAATCACGTAATCACAAAAAATGCAATGAAAGAAGGATTTTCTGCGTTTGAGAAAAGTTTATCATCATATCTAAGCTTGGCGGAGACTTCAATCAATACTGACCTCTGGTTCAGCCGAAGGTTCGGCCTTAAATCTTTGGAATATTATTGAGAGGAAATTGAATCCTTGTTAAAGCTTGATTTCTACTAAGCTTACGACAACAGAAAGCTCTTGAAGGCTTCTTCTGAGCTTCCCAGTATAGGATCTTCTTGCTTGAAGCTTCGTATCTGATGAGTGATGGTAGAAATGCGTGAGATCGACGAAGCGTCTGAAGCGTAGCAATAGTTCTGGCCTCTTGCAGTCCAGCTTAAGGAGGTAGCTAGAAGTTGTAACTTGAAGACTAGCTCCAGTACGCAGCTTGAGGACGTAGCTCGAGACATAGCTACGTACACGTACGGAGAGGACGAAGGTGACCCTCCAAGAGTCGGAGTCACTCGACTTCTGATGAAGTCGACATAGCTACATGATGTCTTCAAGTCTTCCGGAGAGCTTCTCGAAGGGGTCGTCCTGTTTATATATATATATATATATATATATATATATATATATATATATATATATATATATATATATATATATATATATATATATATATATATAGTTGTGAATCCTCTTCCTTTCTCCCTGATACAGTTTTTTTCAAGCTGGAGAAAGATTTGATCTTTATTTTTCATTTCTTACTGGCCAGAGTTCATGTATAAAATAACTACTATTTTATTCCATGACTAATAAAAATAGCATTCTCTAAATTTGAAGAACAATGCATCTCACATTTTATGGATAAAATGAAAAATGCCTCTAATAATTCTTATAAACTGCCAATTTACGTTCCATTGTCAGACTTTCAAATTACACTTGTTTATGTCGGCAATTACTTCGTCCAACTCAAACATTCGTGTCTTATTTTCTGAATCTCTAAACCTACATCTCCTCGATTCAGATCTCAAAATAATAAACTCTTGCTAGATCTGAATATTCAAGGCTCTTATACTTCGAACCCTCTAGCGTAAAGGAGATCAGGGTTTAGTTCCTCAACAGGTATAACTGTGAGCATCTTTGCATCTTGCAGACGTTGCAACATCTCCTGCGACGCCATTGGATGATGCAGGGATCTTGCACCTTCCAGACCTGGAACAAACCAGAGATCCGAACCCTCCGTTCTTTCAGATAGCGGAGATCTGTTCCAGGATGAGACATCGTTCTCCCGAAGACGCCCTGGAGCGATCGTGCGAGAACCTCGGGGGGTCGTAGCATCCAAGACCGTGTACTCCGTGAGGGCAGTGGATGGGGACCCGTTCAGGTGGTGACGTGGGACCTCCATGAACAGGGGCCCGCTGCTTCTCGCGCTGGCGCTATTCGGCCTTACTGGACGGCTCCTGCAGGAGGCGAAGAAGGATAAAAAAATAGAGTTAGACGATCGNCATATACAAATTCTCAGGGGAATGAGAAGGTAGATAAGGATGGATTATTTAACACATGTGGTACACGCACAAGGGGACACAGGTGGAAGCTGAGTACCCAAATGAGCCACAGGGACGTTAGAAATAAATTTTTTCAGTGTCAGAGAAGCTAACAAATGAAATGCATTGGAAAGTGATGTGGTGGACCTGACAGTTTTAAATGTAGATATGATAAAGCCCAATAGTCTCATAAACCTGTACACCAATTGATTGCCAATTGAGAGGCGGGACTAAAGAGCCGAAGCTCAACCCCTCAAGCACAACCAGGCGAGTATAACTAGGGGAGTACATACACAGACCAATACTAACCCCCGAACGAGGGTCAGGGATCCACCCCACCTGATGCTGGAGCTTCGTGACGGTCACCTCAAGGCAAATTAACTCCCTGGATGCTTTATGCCCTAAACTTACGGTGCCCTGGAGACTGTGAGGGATGAGAGGGAGGAGGAGAGGGTAGACGGGAGAAGGAGAGGGTTGAGGGGAGAAGGAGAGGGTTGAGAGAGAAGGAGAGGCAGAGCGTTCAACCCCGACCGTCCAAGTTGTTGGGCACCATTCCTTTCCCCCCGTCCCATCCCAAATCCTTATCCTGACCCCTTCCAAGTGATAGTCGTAATAGCTTGGCGCTTCCTTCCTTCCTTCCTTCCTTCTATCACTAGGAAACTTTCTCCCAGCCTGCGAGGAGAGGGCGAAGGAAGGTCATGCTCACGGCCCCTTCACGACCCTCCGGTGTAAATATTATAACGTTTCCTGGAGGCTTGTCTGCAGTGGACGCCTCCACGTTATCAGTCACTCGCCTCACTGGGAAGAATCTTCTCGCCGAGAATGGAACGTCAACTGAGGGTTAAGCTTCAATTGTATGCCTCAATGTCCAACGATGGAGCGGAAGTGCTGTAGCCAACGATGTTTTTATCAACTAAACAGGTCTGGACTTATTTTATCGTCAGATTATCGGTAATCACACAATTGGAGACAGGGTGTGAATTACATGGTTCGTCTCGAGTTCACCTGCTCGTTTTGCTTCAGGTGACTCAACTGCTCAAGTCTTTGGGTCGAACGGGTCGTCTCAACAGGGTCTGTCTTCAAAGCCAATTGTCTGAAGACAGCGTCTGTCTTTTGTATTTTTCAGGCATCTGCAATACAAAACTTAATATAGTTAGCCAATAGTAAGCCACTTCCGACTGTTCGATTGTCTTTTGGTAAGTTTGCATTAGAATAAGGCTGCAAAGAGAAGGTTTCTATCTCTCTTGCTAAATAAGATGCCACTTTTCAAATACTTGAGTTGTACCTATACACAGGGTTCTAGTTACTTGAAGACTGTAAGCTAGCGAAGCTATGAGATCAATCGTCAAGTGTTGACCAGACCACACACTAGAAAGTGAAGGGACGATGACGTTTCGATCCGTCCTGGACCATTCTCAAGTCGATTGTGAATGGTCCAGGACGGCCCGAACGTCGTCGTCCCTTCACCTTCTAGTGTGTGGTCTGGTCAACATTGTATTTTGTTGTCTCAATAAACGTACTTGAAGCTCATCTTATATATCATTTTATGTATAATCTTTATATGACCCATGGCAAACATCTTGTCTGGTTCGGGGGGTCATGTTGGGCATTACCACTTGGGCATATTAGGGCAATGGGTAGGGATAGTGACCAACCACTTGGGCATATGAGGACAGTGGGTAGGGATAGTGACCAACCACTTGGGCATATTAGGGCAATGGGTAGGGATAGTGACCAACCACTTGGGCATATGAGGGCATGGGTAGGGATTGTGACCAACCACTTGGGCATATGAGGACAGTGGGCAGGGATAGTGACCAACCACTTGGGCATATGACGACAATGGGCAGGGATTGTGACCAACCACTTGGGCTCGAACCGATGCACTCGTTATCGAGGAGTCAAGTGGATGGGAGAACACATACCACGAGATGATTAATGGCGGAAGTTGATAGTTTAGAAATAGTGATCGCTGATAAAGTTGGCGCATTTGCCACATCATCATCAAAAGGCGTTTTAGTCTTTTCTTGCGAAACTAAATTCATCAGTGGCATCAAATTCATCTTCATCAATGTGCCCTTTGTTTTACGACACAACCTCTCATCACTATATCCATCTTCACTTCAAAACGACCATCATCGCTGTAATGGTCTTTACTGCACACTATCTTCCTCACTCTTGCCACCTTAACTACTCACAACCAATCTGACTTTTATTGGAACTGCAGTACATTAATTAGTGCTAAGGATACTTTGGTAATTAGATTATTATTATTAATATCTACGTATATTTGTATCTATTACAGCAAGAAAGCCTATTTAATTCATCCCTACTTGTGCACACTTTGTATATACTCGCCTAGTTGTGCTTGCGGGGGTTGAGCTTCGGCTCTTTGGTCCCGCCTCTCAATTGTTTGTCAACTATGGTGTACAGAGGGCGTACATTCCTGGTGTACATTCCTGTATATCATTCCGTCTGTCTGTATGCCATAACGCCTGTTAGAATGTCTACTCACCTAGCTGTGCTTGCGGGGGTTGAGCTCTGGCTCTTTGGTCCCGCCTCGGACCATGTATGTCTGCACGCAGCTGTGGGAAGACTGCTCTCACCAGAGACTTAAACTATACCATAATTGAGGGAAAATCGCTCAGGATTCCGGTGAGATCTTGGGGGAGGTCTCACGAACCCCCAGACGTTCGAGTGCAGAATCCGGATCCCAGCTACACTCAAGAACTCTCGAAGCAATACAACGGCGGGCTGAGGATCAATTAGAAGCGACTACTCGAGTCCCAAGTGCATTTGACCCGTGGAAGATTCATCTACAAATTGAATTTTTTTTCCTTGGCTTTTTTTCCTTGGCTCGCTTGGTTCTCTCAAGCGCAAGCCGACATTCATTTTTTTTTAATGTAGATTTCATTACTTTTGCCATTTGTTGACAGGTCTTCGCAATATTATGAATCGAAAGCTGGCTGGATAATATATTGATTTTTTATGCGGTATCTTATCCGTTTGTTCTGATTTATCAAGCATGTATGTGCATCCTCTTGCGAAACCTGTACATCTTTTTCACAATTATGGGGATTTTATTACATTTATTAAATAATTTTAAGCTCCGAAGCACTGTGACGATTAGCATATCAATAATAATCTTGAGAAGTGAAGTTTTGCGTGTCGTACTAACATTAATAATTGTGTAACTAGCGTCAAAAATTGTTATTTACTTAGCTAACCGAACTAGAGCGTTCAGTTGCTGAACCGATTACGTGCCTCTGTAATCCTTTACACCACCGCCCACGGGATGGGTATGGGGTGCATAAGAAAGAAATTGAATTGTACTACCTATCCTCATACATATTACGTCTGAATTTGACCGTTTGAACTAGCCAAAAATGGACGTAAGTTGAAAGGAAAAATAATTTAAAATACATTTTAGATATTTTTTCTGCAAAACGACACGTTAAAGGTCCTCTGGTAGGCAGGAAGTTCCCCTAAGGTTTCAAAACGTCATGAAAACCGTTAATTGAAAGTTTCCTCTCCTAACCTAACCGAGTAAGCCAGAGGACTCCAAACAGAAAACGGGACAGTACATCACTTTCATGAGCCGATTTCTTTTCAAATTACGTCCATTTTTGGTCATAGCGCATACGGGCGAAAAGCGACGTTATTTTAAGAGGACGGAATGGTCGTAAACTATCCAGTAAATGTTAAAACAAAGCCGATATAATTAAGGAAAGATGTAGTAGTAGTAGTTGGCATCCATCAGTCTCAGGAGACTATGGAGTTGCGCTCTGGTTGTCGGTCTGGAGTGGCCTCACCAGGGCGCAAAGCCAGGGTAGGTTGATTCGGGGGAGAAGCTGTTACCCAGGCAGCAGGTCTCCCCTCTCCACGGCGCTGAAAGTCTCCAATGGAAAGACAAACGCCAATACGATTGGTTCCAGCGCCGTCGCAGGAACTGTGAGTTCCGGGGTTGACCTCGAAGGTGGTGAAGAAGGACACAGGGACCTCCAACCCGGAGACCACCGTGGTCGGGGCCGGAGAAGAACCACCCCATCAAGGGCATGAACGACCCAGGCTCTGCGGGTGCATCAAGATGATGCACCCGCAGAGCATCAGAGCAAAGATGTAGAGGTTTCGTAAGTGGTTGCTTGACGAATCCTGGCTTCGTTTCTTAGTTGAATGTAATGAGAGTGTGTAGGGTGGATGGTGGCTGGCGGTACAAGGTGTCAGCCTCCCTCACCAGAAGGTCGAGAGAGATTGAGTGGAGTATGTTTGTTGTGAAGCTCTCCCAAGCAACAGAGGCCAGGCGTAAGGAGCTCTCACAGGCTCCATTACTCTCACCTGCTCTCCTCCTCCTCCGCACTTGCCCTTCTCACTACCCCTTCACTTCCCCTACTCTTCCTCGCGTCTCCAACACCTGTATCGTCTCTGTATCCTTTGCCATTCTCTCACGTACCGTTCTTCTCCTTCCCTATCCTCTCTACCACCATCACTCTGTTCTCTTCTTGTCTCCTAGACCCTCTCTCTCCCGTGTCTCTCTCCAGGGCTTATATGTACCTGGGATGGGAGTCGATACCTGGCAGCTTATGGTTGTCCCTAGTCAAGAAATCTAGGGACTTGGTCGCTATGGGTTCCGACTCCTTGTAATAGGATCACTGGGACCAACTCCAACTTGTCCATGGTGGGCACCTACCCTACAGCAATCACGGTGCAAAGATGAGACTTAGAGAGCAGCTGCAAATATCGGGCCTGCAACCTAGGAGAGACACGTATTCTGTTATATATAACAGCTCGATCTTCCAGGCACACATAGACACGGTGGCCGAGTGGACAACGCTCTTGACTCGTGGACCTAGGGACCGGGGTTCGATCCCCACACCCGGCGGAGATAGATGGGCAGAGTTTCCTTAACCATGATGCTCCTGTTACCAAGCAGTAAATAGGTACCTGGGAGTTAGACAGCTGCTACGGGCTGCTTCCTGTGTGTGTGTGTGTGTGTGTGGAGGAAAAAATAAAAAACGTAGTAGTTAATAGCAGTTGATTGATTGAAGTTGAGAGGCGGGCCGAAAGAGCAGAGCTCAACCCCCGCAAGCACAAATAGGTGAATACACACACACACACCACTAAGCTAACGGTGTAATGAAATGATCTGGTTTTTAATAGGTGAAGTAAACATGAGGAACCGGGCGGTCGCAGCTGTCTTACCTCAGACAGCCCTCTGCTCCCCAGACAGCCCTCTGCTCCCCAGACAGCCCTCTGCTCCCCAGACAGCCCTCTGCTCCCCAGACAGCCCTCTGCTCCCCAGACAGCCCTCTGCTCCCCAGACAGCCCTCTGCTCCCCAGACAGCCCTCTGCTTCCCAGCCAGCCAGCCCTCTGCTCCCCAGACAGCCCTCTGCTCCCCAGACAGCCCTCTGCTCCCCACTAAGGCAGCAGCATAACCACAAAATTTGCTTTACATCTTCTGTAATTCCTTTTTGATAAAACTAATTACTAAAAATAATATTCTAAGCAATATATATAAGTTAGCATAACGATAATGGGTAGAATCGATTCACCTAATTTGAGGCTTATGTGTGGACTTGTTGTGAATCGCCCATAAAATGTAATTTTAATGGTTGTTGTTGTGGTTATTGAATTAACTTTGGGGAAGTTGTAATGCTCTTATGGCTGTTAGAGCTGGAAAACCATCTGCATTGTTTTGATAGCAATTAAACTGGTTAATTTTCAATCTCTCATTATTCTGTCCGTCTCTCTCTCTCTCTCTCTCTCTGAGGCAACGGTTCTAAATATTTCAGTAGTTCAACTCGACCACATAAGAGTTAAGGCTTTTTTAACTTTAATTGGTAAACGTCAGTTTCTAATCTGCTCCGTAAATGAGCAGCGTCGAGGACTACGGAAACATTGCTTTAATTTTGAGACATTTTTCGTACTTAAGAAAAGTCAAAGACGGTAAATGGTGAAATGTTATCGGGTATAAGATTGTTTATATGTGTGTATGTGTGTATGTTTGTATGTGTGTATGTGTGTATGTGTGTATGTGTGTATGTGTGTATGTTTGTATGTATGTATGTGTGTATGTTTGATTGTATGTGTTATTATATATGGTTTTATTTGCTTCTTGTATCGTCTTCCTGTATAAAGCATTACAGTCTCCTTGACTTGTCTATCTTTATTTATAACTATATTTTATAGTTTTTTTATATATTTAATATATTTATATATTTTAACTACATTTATAGTTTAAAAAATGGAGGTTTTGCATAATTTCTTTGTTTCAAACGAGTTTCCTAATAAGGTATATTATAAAATGGTGAGGAGAGTCTTATATATAGATTTCTATCTATTGTCGAGGTTCCCAGTCCCAAAAGACATGCTTTATGTTAAATTTGCATATTCAGGCGTTATTAGTTATTATATTAGAAAGAAACTTTGCATTATTCTAAGACATATTTACCCACAAATTAGTTTACAGTTCGCGTTTACTAACAACTTCACTATTGGGAAGATGTCGAACGTAGAGATTCTTTACCTTTTGACTTATTCAGATCTAGTGTTGCTTATCTAAATGTTCCAAGTGAAATGTTCGCTATGTGGGAAATACTTCACGAAACTTTAGAAACACTCTAAATTGTCCTCCACACTTCTCTGGAAATAAACATTCCATTCACCTGGGCTGTAGGAGACTCAAACCGTAGACCCAACACGTGTGTGAGACCGAAGCTCTATTGATGGGCTATGAGTAGTTTTAATAAGGAAAGTTTTCAGATGCAGCTTGATGGAATTTTGGCTTAAATAAACTAAAAAAAAAATAGTTTATTTTACTCCAACTTGTCCATGGTGGGCACCTACCCTACAACAATCACGGTGCAAAGATTTGACTTTGAGAGCAGTCCAAGAAATAGTCCAAAAAATAGTTACATAGTCCACATGTAACTTAAAAAAATAGTTTTTAATAACAGTATTTTTGAACCCATGGGTATATATATCTTACCTTCCTGGTCTGCTTCTTAGATAAGTGGCACTCTCTGATATTACGGACCAGTGGGAGGAAGAGGGGCCCAACCTTTCACTTACACCGACATCCTTCTACTGTCGTCAAGTCCGTCACGATTGTGCCTCAACGTCTTGGAAAGTGTCTCAGTAGTTAGAATGAGACCTGAGCTTGAACCGCTCGACTCAATTGTTCACCCGGTAATTATCGTCTTGTTTCAAGTGTGTCGCTGAGTTTTTAATGTCTATTTTTATCTACCTTTGTTTCTCGCGTATATATACTTTTTGTTGTCTATTTTGTGCTTAATTTGTTTTAAGCTTTAATTTTTCGCCATTTCAAGTCATTTAATGATGTATATTAATTTTGAATTATTTATCTACGCTGTAAAAAATTTTGGAGTGTATTTTTTTTTAATTTTTTTTTTTGCACTGAAGATGGAGCAATGACTCTGAAACGTCTGTTATTGTAAATAAACTGAACCTCTATAACTTTTCACAGATTATACTTAGACAATTTTCAGTTATATATAAGGGGATACCACCTCTTCCTTTCTTACCCTTCACCTTCCTTACCCTTCACCTTCCTTACCTCTCATTCACCAACTTCTTCCCTACCTTTCACCACTCCCCCTTACCTCACCACCTGGTGAAGGGGGGTCTCAACCCTCCCATATTGATATGATAAGCAATATCAACGTCTTCCATGCATCAGTAGGTAAGGTTAGGTTAGGTTAGGTTAGGTAAGGTTCGGTGGGTTGCTTGAATTAGTACATTTCCTCTGGGTTAGGTTAGGTTAGGTTAGGTTAGGTTAGGTTAGGTAAGGTTCGGTGGGTTGCTTGAATTAGTACATTTCCTCTTGGGTTAGCACTTTGTGGCAGCAGAAGAGACCCGGTTGACCTCACACAAGGTCAAGAGACGGCTGGTCCAACCCTGGCACGGGTCTTGGAATAGGATCGAGATTCTGGTTTAAATTTAGAGTTGAAATGGTAATGCAAACCAGCAGCTCATGTTGTATTTTATATCCCCCCTCCGGTTATTATAACCCAGCATTGTTGCAACACTGTAGGAACACCAATGCCAATTCAAGGTGGCCATTCATAGACGATAGTTAAGCAACGCCAGAATTCAGAGAGTTATCTCCAAATTCAAGTATTTGGGGGTTTCTATACGTATATATGTATTTATTAAGATATTATATATAATATATATATATTTTGACGTACGTGAACTCCCTAGATAGTGGGAACTATGAGGGGAAAGCGCTAAGCCATTACGACTATATAGAACTGGGAAGGGGGTCAGGATAAGGATTTGGGATGGGACGGGGGTTGAAGGAATGGTGCATAACCACTTGTGGACGGTCGGGGATTGAACGCCGACCTGCATGAAGCGAGACCGTCCGTTCTACCGTCCAGCCCAAGTGGTTGGAATCCCAAATCTGGTGAGAACTGTTTATTTTAGCGTGTCAGGGAGGCTTCAATTCTGTGTTGTCAAGTTTGCCATGTGTTTGACTGTGACTGTGGAGAGTCAAATACAACTCTTTGGTTTCTGTTTGCATGTGTGTGCGTGTGTGTGTGCGTGTGTGTGTGTGTGTGTGTGTGTGTGTGTGTGTGTGTGTGTGTGTGTGTGTGTGTGTGTGTGTGTGTGTGTGTGTGTGTGTGTGTGTGTGTGTGTGTGTGTGCGCGCGCGTGTCGGGGGACAATAGTCACAGTGATCAGGTTAATAAAAAAATGCAGTGCAAAACATTGTTTATTTGTCATGGTCATTAACCTTTACACTAAGAATCCACAAGATGTGTCAGATCATCCCCGCGGGAGTGACAGCTCATTACCTGTCGCCACGAACCGTTACCTGTCGCGACAGGTAAGCACAAAGACGCGACACTCTGTCACCAAGTTATCAGATCCATCCGGATATGACCAGGGGAGACATCACGGAACATCACACACGCACCAATCGACCACACACCAGCACCAGGCGCGATGAACCAACATCAGCTGAGGAAAACTCACACAGTCACCAAACACACAGTCACCAAACACACAGTCACCAAACACAGTCACCACCAGCAGGACAAACTGACTTCTCTCACCAGCGAGAGATCATTACCAGACGAGCGAGATCGTTAACAGGTAAAGGATAAGTTACAAGCAAGTCCTGGTGGCAAGTCTCTCCAGAAGCAAGACTTGCCTTGCAATATTGAAGACAATATTGCAACATATTGTAATCATTTGGGTTGATAACAATGGTGTTAAGTTGTTGAAGCTCTATTGTTTGGAAGTTAAACTTTTGCCCAGTACATTGTGTACGAATCGATTTGGTTCGGCTGATCTGTTTAGGTCCTCGTAAAGCAGGTATATTTGACACACAAAGGATATGTAACTTGTAAATTGTCTGTCTGTCTGTCTGTCTGTCACACTCACACACTCCTCGTTCGCTAAAACTACTCAGCTAAATTCGGGTCTAAATAAATCTCTACATCCACCCCCATGAAGTCTTGA
>WNGS01005680.1:4719340-4729382 GCA_020271785.1 Procambarus virginalis
TCTCTCTCTCTCTCTCTCTCTCTCTCTCTCTCCTCTCTCTCGTCTCCCCTCCTTTCTCATTTTTTTTTTTTTTTTTTTTTTTTTTATATTTTTTTTTTAATTTTATGTTATTCTCTCTTATATAATATATACTCTATATATATATATATATATTCTGGAGCAAAAACCTTTATATCGCTCCTTTTGGAAAGATCCCTTTCACACCGTCTAAACATCAACCAAGACACACATTCATAAATATAATATACTTTATTATTGATTTAGATCACATTGACAACACTCTTATGAAAAGTGGATAAATCAAAGAAACAATTTGTTTCAATAAAAAAATATAAGGAATATCAGATGGTCGTAATGAAATATTGTTTTATTTTTGTACGAAAGAAAGTAGCAAGTAACTACACGTACTAGACTAGTTTATAATATATCTCAACCCTCAGTATGGCATCATTAGGAGACTAAGGTATGATATATATATATATATATATCATATATATATATATACTATATATATTTTATTTTTATTATGTTATAGTACCACGCTTTCTATAGCCATTGCCAATAGCAAGTTTTGAATTAATATATTTCATTTTTCTTAGAATGATAGTAATTTATTATGATAAGTATTATGAAAACTAAAAGACGAACTCCCCCCACTTTAGTAGTTATAGAGCAAGATAGTAGGTAGTCCGGTTTGACAATTACTTTTACAATGTGATACTGAAGTGCTTTGACAGGTAGATATATATTATATATATATATATATATATATATTAGTATATATATAATATATATATATATATATATATATATGTTATTTATAATATTATACTAACAAGCTGATTTGGCTTGAGATATGACAGCGAGAAAAACCCTCCATATAGCCTCAAACACAATAATATCTTACAAGGGATAGATAATCTTCAATTTTTTATATAATATATAGAATAAAAGTACTATTCATCTATAGAAAAAAAATAAATAAGAGATCTTTATGATTTCTTTTTTTATGGTTAAGTGTGTGTGTTTTGTTTTGGAGTGTTTAGTAGTCTGCTTAATGACTGCATTTGCAGGGAATTGTGGTTCCAAGATGCAAGATTGACTCCTTGTGTCGTGCCCATGAGGACGCTTAACGTAAAATTTCCCACGGTTCTTTGTGAATGATTCGGTCTTCTCTAATGTCGTATGATATAAAAAGTGTGTAGTTAGCTCAGAAGTCAGAGGGGCAATATATATATATATATACTATATATAATATATATATTATATATATATATATAATATATATAATATATAATATATATATATATATATATATATATAATATAGATATATATATATATATTCATATATGTGGAGCGGTGACTCTTGTCTACGGCATTAATATTACACATTCACTGCTATGCTATACAAGTACACAAAATAAATATTCTACCTATATTATACAAACCCCATTTGATTCAACAGTTATTTATACCGCAGGATTTTAAAGATCTTATTTTGCATAAGAGAAGGTGTTGACCAGACCACGCACTAGAAGGTGAAGGGACGACAACGTTTCGGTCCGTCCAGGACCATTCTCAAGTCGACAATCGACTTGAGAATGGACCAGGACGGACCGAAACGTCGTCGTCCCTTCACCTTCTAGTATGTGGTCTGGTCAACATACTTCAGCCACGTTATTGTGACTCCTCGCCTCCATAAGAGAAGGTGTCCCCACTACCCTGTTTCAGATATGTGTATCTACATTCCTAGCTGTCACTGACCAATCATTGCCTCAGCCATAATTACCATAAAGACTAATGCAAAGACTGGTACCAAATGGCCAAGACTTTCTTCTCAAGACAACAGAAAAAAACAGTATATTAAAAAGGGAAAGAAAGGCTTGCAGAAAGGCTGAAGAAGCGGATGTAATCTCAAATTTTATTACGGTTTTCAAAGATACTTCAGATAAATTGATCAGCCGGAGCTCTCAAGAGCGCAGCTGAAATTGTGAGTGGAAAGATGAAATCCAGTCTGGGTTGGCCTTCAGGAGGCGTTATATACTGCCTGGCTGATATTAAATTACGCTTGTAAAACATATATATATATATGGGAAGAAAGTTTATACATTATATCTATATCTTCCTATCTATTTTTTATTTATTTATATATAAAAGAGTTCTTACATTCTTTAATAGCTACTAGTACGCATAGCGTTTCTGGCAACGCTTGTATCTATAGAAGAAGAGAGAAAATATCTGTCTATCTGTCTATGAGAATGTTCACGTGTCTTATAAAATTCGCGGTTGGATTTCTTGTGATAATCTTAAATTTCTATGTGTGTTGAAGGATAGCACACACATAAAAAGGATAGCATCAGCAGTGTATGCAACGCTGTCTAACATCAGAACTGTCCTTAGAAATTTGTGAATTTGGGTAAGGAATCATTTAGAACCTTGTATACCACATATGTAAGACCAATCCTGGAGTATGCAGCTCCATCATGGTGTTCATACCTTGTTAAGTATAAGACGAAGCTGACGAATGTTCAACGGTGTGCCAATAGACAAGTTCCAGAACTAAGAGGCATGAGTTACAAGGAAATGTTGCGCGAAATGCATCTCATGTCGCTGGAAGACAGAAGAGCCCGGTGAGACATGATTACCATATACAAAATTCTCAGGGGAATTGAGAAGGTAGATAAGGATGGATTATTTAACACATGTGGTACACGCACAAGGGGACACAGGTGGAAGCTGAGTACCCAAATGAGCCACAGGGACGTTAGAAATAAATTTTTCAGTGTCAGAGAAGTTAACAAATGAAATGCATTGGAAAGTGATGTGGTGGACCTGACAGTTTTAAATGTAGATATGATAAAGCCCAATAGTCTCATAAACCTGTACACCAATTGATTGCCAATTGAGAGGCGGGACTAAAGAGCCGAAGCTCAACCCCCTCAAGCACAACCAGGCGAGTATAACTAGGGGAGTACATACACAGACCAATACTAACCCCCGAACGAGGGTCAGGGATCCACCCCACCTGATGCTGGAGCTTCGTGACGGTCACCTCAAGGCAAATTAACTCCCTGGATGCTTTATGCCCTAAACTTACGGTGCCCTGGAGACTGTGAGGGATGAGAGGGAGGAGGAGAGGGTAGACGGGGAGAAGGAGAGGGTTGAGGGGGAGAAGGAGAGGGTTGAGGGAGAGAAGGAGAGGGCAGAGCGTTCAATCCCCAACCGTCCAAGTTGTTGGACACCATTCCTTTCCCCCCGTCCCATCCCAAATCCTTATCCTGACCCCTTCCAAGTGATAGTCGTAATAGCTTGGCGCTTCCTTCCTTCCTTCCTTCTTTCTATCACTAGGAAACTTTCTCCCAGCCTGCGAGGAGAGGGCGAAGGAAGGGTCATGCTCACGGCCCCTTCACGACCCTCCGGTGTAAATATTATAACGTTTCCTGGAGGCTTGTCTGCAGTGGACGCCTCCACGTTATCAGTCACTCGCCTCACTGGGAAGAATCTTCTCGCCGAGAATGGAACGTCAACTGAGGGTTAAGCTTCAATTGTATGCCTCAATGTCCAACGATGGAGCGGAAGTGCTGTAGCCAACGATGTTTTTATCAACTAAACAGGTCTGGACTTATTTTATCGTCAGATTATCGGTAATCACATAATTGGAGACAGGGTGTGAATTACATGGTTCGTCTCGAGTTTACCTGCTCGTTCCGCTTCAGGTGACTCAACTGCTCAAGTCTTTGGGTCGAACGGGTCGTCTCAACAGGGTCTGTCTTCAAAGCCAATTGTCTGAAGACAGCGTCTGTCTTTTGTATTTTTCAGGCATCTGCAATACAAAACTGCATATAGTTAGCCAATAGTAAGCCACTTCCGACTGTTCGATTGTCTTTTGGTAAGTTTGCATTAGAATAAGGCTGCAAAGAGAAGGGTTCTATCTCTCTTGCTAAATAAAGATGCCACTTTTCAAATACTTGAGTTGTACCTATACACAGGGTTCTAGTTACTTGAAGACTGTAGCTAGCGAAGCTATGAGATCAATCGCCAAGTGTTGACCAACCACACACTAGAAAGTGAAGGGACGATGACGTTTCGGTCCGTCCTGGACCATTCTCAAGTCGATTGTGAATGGTCCAGGACGGCCGAACGTCGTCGTCCCTTCACCTTCTAGTGTGTGGTCTGGTCAACATTGTATTTTGTTGTCTCAATAAACGTACTTAAAGCTCATCTTATATATCATTTTATGTATAATCTTTTATATGACCCATGGCAACCATCTTGTCCGGTTCGGGGGTCATGTTGGGCATTACCACTTGGGCATATTAGGGCAATGGGTAGGGATAGTGACCAACCACTTGGGCATATGAGGACAGTGGGCAGGGATAGTGACCACCACTTGGACATATGACAACAATGGGTAGGGATTGTGACCAACCACTTGGGCATATGAGGACAGTGGGCAGGGATAGTGACCACCACTTGGGCATATGACGACAATGGGCAGGGATTGTGACCAACCACTTGGGCTCGAACCGATGCACTCGTGTATCGAGGAGTCAAGTGGATGGGAGAACACATACCACGAGATGATTATGGCGGAAGTTGATAGTTTAGAAATAGTGATCGCTGATAAAGTTGGCGCATTTGCCACATCATCATCAAAGGCGTTTTAGTCTTTTCTTGCGAAACTAAATTCATCAGTGGCATCAAATTCATCTTCATCAATGTGCCCTTTGTTTTACGACACAACCCCTCATCACTATATCCATCTTCACTTCAAAACGACCATCATCGCTGTAATGGTCTTTACTGCACACTATCTTCCTCACTCTTGTCACCTTAACTACTCACAACCAATCTGATTTTATTGGAACTGCAGTACATTAATTAGTGCTAAGGATACTTTGGTAATTTGATTATTATTATTAATATCTACGTATATTTGTATCTATTACAGCAAGAAAGCCTATTTAATTCATCCCTACTTGTGCACACTTTGTATATACTCGCCTAGTTGTGCTTGCGGGGGTTGAGCTTCGGCTCTTTGGTCCCGCCTCTCATTGTTTGTCAACTATGGTGTACAGAGGGCGTACATTCCTGGTGTACATTCCTGTATATCATTTCCGTCTGTCTGTATGCCATAACGCCTGTTAGAATTCGTACTCACCTAGCTGTGCTTGCGGGGTTGAGCTCTGGCTCTCTGGTCCCGCCTCGGACCATGTATGTCTGCACGCAGCTGTGGGAAGACTGCTCTCACAAGACTTAAACTATACCATAATTGAGGGAAAATCGCTCAGATTCCGGTGAGATCTTGGGGAGGTCTCACGAACCCCCAGACGTTCGAGTGCAGAATCCGGATCCCAGCTACACTCAAGAACTCTCGAAGCAATCCAACGGCGGGCGAGGATCATTAGAAGCGACTATACTCGAGTCCCAAGTGCATTTGACCCGTGGAAGATTCATCTACAAATTGAATTTTTTTTCCTTGGCTTTTTTTCCTTGGCTCGCTTGGTTCTCTCAAGCGCAGCCGGCATTCATTTTTTTTAATGTAGATTTCATTACTTTNATTATGAATTTATATTGATGAAATCCTTGAAAACTACAAACTGCAAACCTGGCAGACACTTGGAACTACTGCATTACACACAGAAATCACAATTGCATGATGCATCAAATGAACAAAACCATGTCTCCTTTTGACCATGTCGTAGCTCAGTCGATTAAGGCAGCTTCTGCGATGCTCTCAGACGCAGGTTCGAATCCTCATCACGGCCCTTGTGGATTTGTTCATTGGAACTACTGTAATTACTGTATTATTAATTATACCACCACTGCACCACACTCACTATCATTCTCTATATATACCACTGCCCATCATTCTGCTTAGCCTTATCCATGTATTCAATCACTCCATCGATCTGTCTACCTTTTCTTCATGTATACTACTATCCTATCATTCTACATACCCTTCAGTACTCGTATTACAACTCTGCTCATGGCTTCTACAGACCCCAGCCTGGAGAAACACAGCATGCGTTCCAGCGACAGGTCATCAACTCACGACTCTGTGCTCAAGGTTGAAACCCGAACAGCAACAGGGAGTGACCTCTCTCCTTCTGAAGATGATGACTACAGCTCCCATGATGACTGGGATGCCTCTGATACAGCCATTCCCAATAGCAGGCAACATCAAGACCATTTAAGATACTCGGCTGGGGACTTCAATGATCCAATGTTCCATTAAAGGTTGGTTGTTGTGAGGAGAAACAGAGGGAATGGAGAGGGAGAAGCTGTAGAAATTGGAATGAGAAAGCAAGTAGTACTGGGAGTGGGAGAGAGAGAGTAGGAATGGGAGAGGGAGAAGGAATAGACTAAGTATTGATATATTTTACTGCATTTTGAATTAAAACTAACAGTTTGTCTTCACTTGCAGATTAAATTTGATCAACTGATTATCAGCTATATAATTGTTTGAGATTGTAGGAGTACTGGTACAGAATTCAGAATGCAAAATAGGGAAGTTAAATGCAGGATTCTGTACTTACTAAAGTTATTAATTCTACATAGATAAAAAATTGTTTTCTTTTTCTTTACAAAGCAGGAGAGCCCAAACAACAACAGTGGTGGATATGTACAGTATGTGGATTACTCACGGGACTACAACCCTCCACCTCCTCCACCCATTAACTACAACGAAACTCTATCTATTCCACTGGGCCCCACTGAACAATGTGGACCCCCGATACTCTGCCGTCTATGGCAATCCCTATCTGAGAGTCCCACCCAGTGCCAGAGGTCCCCAGAATATGTATGGGAGTGCAGGAGGCATCGAGTACAGCACCTTACAACCTGGGGGAGGCACTGCCCATGTTGGTGACCCAGGGATTGCTCCTCAGAACATCTATGCTGGAGGAGCACCACAAAATCTTAACAACAACAACAACCTTAACAACATGACAGCCAACAACAGTAGTGCCACATATGGGCATGTTGGCCAGGGCCGCAATAACCTGAGGTCTAGTACCAACATGAACAACCAGTACATCATGGTGCCACAAGCTGACTCCAGACATGTCCATGGCACACATATCTGAGACATCAATTTAAATTCTTTAATTTTGGAGAGTTTTATATTTTTCTCCAGATAGAATTCAGGCAGTACTGAAAAGACAGGCACAGAGAACCTCAAATTCTGAGTCTGTGGTAACTGCTATATCTATCTCCAAAGAGCAGTTTTCAAAAAGCACTTCAATGGATTGCCATATTCAGTAACTCGATGGTGGAATCTATAGTGTGATTCATTAAGCTGTTTTAGAAAGACCATAGAGAAAGTAAATTATATAAATAAAGTACTTACTTACCCTTCAATGTGTGAACAGAATTGCTCAAATATAACTGGCTAGCCACTGAGCTATCAAGCATTGTTCTTGAGTTAGATAATTCGAGGCAGAAGCTGCTGGTGCCTCACTCACCAAAGTCTGTGTGAACCAAAGATATTATGCATGTGTGTGTGTGTATATGTGAGTGTGTATGTGTAGGTGTGTAGCAGTCCACTTTACAGTTACAGGGCTGGTGTTTAATATGCCATACAATAAGAATTGAGTGGGATTCTTTATGTCCTTCAGAATCATGACACAGGAAGACCTTCCTGGCACTTATGGTTCCTAGTAATACTGTACTCTTAAAAACTTGTTTAGGTGCCACTTACAAAAAATTACTGGAAGTGACACTGTTGCCTAAAAATATTACTGCTAAGGGGCATTAGTCAAATCTCTCGATTTAATAAAATATTTTATATGTGTACTGAATTCTCTTTGGTTATGTTTGACAGTTACAAGCTTTTTGAGATTTGAGTTTTCAAGCTGTTTAACAGCAAACACATTATGCATTGGACAGTCATTCCTGAAAAAATGAGCATATATATATATATATATATATATATATATATATATATATATATATATATATATATATATATATATATATATATATATATATATATATATATATATATATATATATATATATATATATATATATATATATATATATATATATATATATATATATATATATACTTGTCAATTATATTTTTAGGCTTTTTGATGCTATTTAAGGATATTTACATTATGTCTGAATGGTCACTCATGCTGGCATGTGGATTTTTGCCTTCTTATTTCAATAACAAAATCGCCCAGTTTCTGTTATATGATTTTGTGAATTTGTAAAATTTCTTAATGTTAGATGAAGCAAACTGAAGATTTTCTACTAAAATGAATGAAAAACAGACATTGAAAAGTAAAGCAAATTTCATTGTCTTATATATATACTAAGAATATTGTTAATAACAAAATATGGCAATTTTGGAACGGCAGATATTACAAAACATTCTACATTGGTTCAGTGAATAAAATCTCTTGCAGTAAAATAAAACTTTTGTATATATAGTACTGTATTTCATAAAATATTTATGAGTGATTCCACCATTAATAGTGAGTCTGGATACACACAAATGGCTCCAGGTTGTATATAATTAAAAAATAATAATTTTTCCAATGTAATTAACTTCTTCCCATTCTCATATCCATTTCCAAGGCTTATACATTATTTAAGATAGTGTACAGTGATGATAATTCCTTTGATGATTACATTACTGATAATATATTGTGATGATAAATACATTATTGATATTTATAATAGTGCTTTTGTATATTTTTTCTTTATATATATATATATATATGTGTCTGTATTTGTGTTCTTCCTGCACTGTGGTCTCGGGTCTGTACATTGTGGATTAAGGAAACGTAATGAATGATATTTTGCTCTGGAATGCATGTAAGCCGATACTCATAAGTTATAAAATGTATCATGGACTAGTCATTATGAAATACTGTATAAATGTTATTTTAAAATCTACAATTTATATTGTATTTTCTAAGTGAACAATAATTCAAAAAATTAATATTTCAAATAATATAAAATTAATATTTTCAATAAAATGAAAAAATTAATATGGGCATTCTGGCGAGACTGACGATAACTTTGTTTGTACCATTTTTTATTGAACCATTGTAAACAATAAAAAAGTTGTCTCATGATCTGTAGTAAAGTTGTAAATAAACAATTGTAAAGAAGATTTTTCCTCTTGCTTCACTAATGTTCCAGTGAGGCCAGTATATATAGTCTTGTTACATGTTTTATGTGTCTCATTACATTTTGTAAATAAAGTGTAAAAGTTACAACTGGTTTAATACATGTACCTTGATTGGTGTTATTCCTGCCTCTGCACATTATATGTACTGAATAGTTTATTGTATGGACTACTGGAGGACCAGAGACAGAATCTGGCTCCTCACCTCCCTCACAAAGGCAGAGAGAGTAGGAGATTTTTATGATCACCCTCACTGAGAAAACATTCAGAAAGTCAGTGAAGCAATACAGACAACTCCAAAGTTCAGAAAAAAATTAAGTACTGAACTAGCCAAGTGTGCAAAATGATTCACTTAGAGTACTAGGTTGAGTCCTCAACAGGTGCCAGCACCACTGAAAACTCCTGCCGATAATGCCATCGTGGCTCACTATGGAACTGAAAGACCAAGAACTGACACACCTGGTAGGGGAAGGAATCAGAATTGAATTAAAAAGAATTAAATAGAAATAAAAAAAGAATTTAAAATTTATCTATTCTAGACAACAGAACAGAAGGTAAACACAGGACTTACACACTCAGGCATTTGCACAGCAACACATATTGCTGTACCAGCGTTCCTGTCTTCTTCAGTGGCATCTAAGAACCTGGTGAAGGAAATCCGACCAGATTACCTAGGTCAACAGGCAGGGGTACACAATCCCAGGTTTATACACTGCACCACCAAATGGGGGCGGTGCAGTGTATAAAACCACCTTCTACAGCTCACAAGCAATCCAGCTGGGATGGCCTCATTGTAGACCAAGCAGCTGCAACATGCCTAGAAGCTTCAACAACTTTACGTGACACTGTTCGACTTAAGAGTTGTAGCAGCTCCCCATGCAGGTGACTTCTTATT
>WNGS01005680.1:4729968-4747775 GCA_020271785.1 Procambarus virginalis
GACTTCCTTATTAGCAACCCCAATGTTAGCAACCAGCCTGCATCTCACACGCCAGGCCCTCCGAATTGCCCATAGGATGGGTGCTACAGGATAGGCAGGTACACTACTTGCAAGGGCTGATTTGCCTAAACTGGCTAGAACTTTTACACAAAATTATCATATTTTTCTAAAAAATTTTAAGGGTATGATAAAAACTTTCCATTATATTTATAATATATAGGATTTTATAATTTTTATTTGAGTTAAAATTAAAATATGATACAGTCTAGACCGAAACCTTAACCTAAGTCAATTATCATGTTCTTAATGTAATATTAATATGATTCAAATAAACCAATGTTGAATTTCTCTTAATAACGAAAAGCATACGCCTATTAGCAAAATCAGGCCTTGATACAGGTCAAGTAGTGCAATTCCTGGCGCATTATGGAGCCGATAATATATAGTATTTACATTATAATTGTGAGATAATCCACAATAAAAATAACAGATTGCTGAAAGCATTTTTGGTTCAAGTTCAAGCCATCGGAGTAGAACAAGGTATGTATAATATAATATTTTTTATTACGTATGTACAATGGTTTGTGAGATTACCATGAGTGGATTGATACGATGATTTTAACATTCTGTCAAAGCCACTACACTCAATCCTCGCATTCTCAGGTGTCCTTAAAATCTAACATATCAGGTAAGATGAGGAGTGTGCTTGTAAGTGAACCTGTGTGTATGTGATTGTAAGTGAACCTGAGAGTGTGCTTGTAAGTGAACCTGAGAGTGTGCTTGTAAGTGAACCTGAGAGTGTGCTTGTAAGTGAACCTGAGAGTGTGCTTGTAAGTGAACCTGAGAGTGTGCTTGTAAGTGAACCTGAGTGTGCTTGTAAGTGAACCTGAGAGCGTGCTTGTAAGTGAACCTGAGAGTGTGCTTGTAAGTGAACCTGAGTGTGCTTGTAAGTGAACCTGAGAGCGTGCTTGTAAGTGAACCTGAGAGTGTGCTTGTAAGTGAACCTGAGTGTGCTTGTAAGTGAACCTGACAGTGTGCTTGTAAGTGAACCTGACAGTGTGCTTGTAAGTGAACCTGAGAGTGCTTGTAAGTACTCACCTATTTGTATTCACATATTTGTGCTTGTGGGTGTTGAGCTCTGGCCCTTTGGTCCCGCCTCTCAACTGTCAATCAACTGGTGATTGTGTGTGCTTGTAAGTGAACCTGTGCATGTGCTTGTAAGTGAACCTGTGTATGCTTGCAAGTGTCTGGCACAGCCAGACCTGCCTGAAATGCTATGTATGTTAGTGGCTTTGCAAGAATGTATAAATACCAATGTTATGTAATCTCACCAACCCATTGTACCTTCTTGTGAATAAATTATTATTAATATAAATGAGGCTGAATGTGTGCTTATAAGTGAACCTGTGCATGTACTTGTAAGTGAACCTAAGCCTGTGCTGGGATCATTACTTTTAACCTAAGAAAGTCATATATATATCACTCAAGTGAAGAGTGCTTACTTACATTTGTGCATTAAGATTCGGTTTCTTCCGAAATGATTATATTGACAACTTGATGGCAAAGTGTAACCAATTTATGTATCAATAACTGCATATGTGGGTGTTCATGGATTTCTGTACAGTGTTGCATTTATGCATGAGTAATTTGATGCATTTTCATTATTAAAAAATTAATAGTTGTACTTATGAGTGAATGGCCCATTCAAGTGTGAACCTTCACAGCCATCACAGGTACTGTACTCATTGTATATTGTAGCCATTCATGGGGTTCACAGGTTTATGAGACATACTTGCCCAAAACGCTGTGTGTATTAGTGGCTTTAGGTATTGTATGTACTAGCTCTATCTATAAATCCAACATTATGTTTGTAACTCATTTTCTATGTATGTACTTTTACATGAATAAACATTTGAAATTTTGAATTTTGATTTTTTTTTGAATACTAAAATTAATTGTGTTCACAGGTGTACCTGGACAAGCTGTCACCCATGGACACGACAGCTGGCTCACCTGTCCGCATCACCTGCGAGGCTGGACTTAGCACACCTGCCGCCACGGTACGGGCTGAGAGGGGATTCAAGAGAGGGCAGAAGAGAATAAAATTAGGAAAAACCAAGAGGGGGAAAAATAAAAGTTATTTAATCACTGATTTGAAAGTCATATGTATTTATATATAAAATATAGAACACCTAGTACATATAAAATTAGTTTCCAAACACCAACATGAGTGCAACAAAATAAAATTAGGTCTCCAACTAGACAATCTAAATTTAATTATTTAAATTAAAGAAAAAAATAAGTTCACACTTCTCATTGAGTTTGTATATGTACTTAAAGTTACATATGTAAAGGGTTTGTCTATAGGTATATTTTAGAAATTAGAATTAGAATTTATAGTTCATGTTTTTATGTAGCTGCATTGCTTTATACTTTATAATATGATCATGGGACATCCAGAAAGTAGTTGTGGTCTGTGTTATGAATCAAGCACTAAAATCATCACCACCACTATTAACCACATAATTACCATGATCATTATCAGCAACATTATCATCAGCATCACCATCATCACCACCATTTGCAGCATCATTATCATTTCTGTACTCTTCAGCATCATCCTCGCAATAGTGTACATCACCCTAATATCTGTTCCTTGCTTCTGGATTGTGTCAAGAGCAGATCAAGTGGCTGCTGAATGGAGCAGAGACCATCCCGGGGAGCAAGGTAAACACGACTAAGCAGAAGCAACAGGATAGCATTCTTGTGGCCGTCAAAAGCCGTCTGGACTTGACACCCGAGATGAATCACCATGAGGCCAATATCACCTGTCAGGTCTCCCACACGGCTCTTGACGCACCCATCGTCAGGAACATTGTCATGACTGTCAAATACCCGCCAAAGGTCAAGATCTCTGTCGACTCGGCTAAGATTAAAATGAATGATGATGTGAGTGATGGTGATTGAAATGAACACCAAAAATCTTAAATTTCTTTTTCTTTACATTTTATAATATCAGAGAGTTCTAGAGTTGATACTGAAAGCCTCAGCCAACCGGCTCACTCCCCAGCCTTGCTCACTTTTTTCCCCAATCAATTTTGCCTTATTTCATGTTTAGAAAATTCCTCTTTGTCCCATGGAACATTTATTTCAACACCAAAATAAATTTTTGAATAAGTACTAATGGTACCAAAATTAAAATTATAATGAATATGAACATCCTGAAACTGCAATTACTCTGTCTTCCTTTACCTCTACAGGTGCTGTTCACATGTGAGGCAGAGGGCAACCCACCTGAGCTAAGATACAGATGGGAGGTGAACAACATTGGTGTAGTGGGCGACCACACCACCCACTACCTCATCAAGAGAATTCAGCAGGACAAAAATGGGGCGCGCATTGCCTGCCTCGTCTCCAACTCTATAGGCACCACTAAGGCTGAGCACACCATTAGTGTTGAATGTGAGTGAAAGGGATTACTCTATAGAAATTGGGGGAGGATTGGGGGATATGGTGAAGGGAAGGGAACTGTCAGGAGAAAGCATTGAACCTATATAGCACTGGGAAAGGATCAGGATAAAGATTTGGGATGGGACAAGGGAAAGGAATGCTGTCCAACCACTTAGACAGATGGGAATTGAACACCGACCTGCATGAAGTGAGACCATTGCTCTACCCGCCCAGCCCAAGTGGTTGGGCAAGAATTGGGGGGAAGAGGTGAGTATGTTTGAGTGTGCTGTAATATTCATTAAGTGTTTGTGCACATAAGAGATGGGAAGATAGAAGGGTGTATATGGCAAGATGGGCAATCTTTTGAAGATGAGTGTTACACTTGTTGAAAGTAAAAATAATATTGTGAACCATGACTGCAAATTAGAGAGAGAAAATGAGAAAGAAAGAAAGAAAGAAGAAACAAATGAGGAAGGGGCAGAGGAAGTGAAGGGGTAAGCAAAGGAAGGAACAAGAGAAGAAGGAGAGAGAGAGAGAGACAGCAGTAGGAAAAGAAAAGACAGTTAGAGATAATCGTTAAAAATACAATATAAAATGAACCCACCATTACAAAAACTAACTAGCAAATATTATCATGCCTCATTGCCCATTCATCACCCAGTGGTCCAGCATCACCTCTCCTCTTTGCTTTCTCAGATGCTCCCACATTCCAGAAGGATCCCGTTGATGTAGATGAGGATGAGGGAAAATCTGTCACCCTTACTTGTAATGTTGATGGGAATCCTCCTCCTGAGATTGTCTGGCTATACGAGGCTGAGAAGAAGGTAAGAGACATGATGGGACGAGTGTTCGAGTTTGACTTTTTACCTTGTAACGTAAAGCAAATACAGAATTTGTAGTTAATTTTAAAACTTGCCTGAAATGCAGTGTGTTAAACTGCCTGAAATGCTATGTGTGTTAGTGGCTTTGCAAGAATGTAATTATACCAAGATTATGTTTATATTTTTTTATTTATTTATTTATATACAAGAAGGTAAATCGGGTTTGTGAGAATACATTGAATAGTACAGTATTTACAGTCTTGTAAAGCCACTAGCACGCGCAGCGTTTTGGGCAGAAACCTAATCTCACAAATCTGTAATCATGTAATCATGTACATGTAAAACCATGTAATCTCACAAACTCATTGTACCTTCTTTTAAATAAATACATAAATAAATAAACACATAAATAAATACACAAATAAATAAATACATAAATAAATAAATACATAAATAAATACATAAATAAATAAATACATAGAATATTATATATATTTCACCGGAGCCATCCCCCCCACAACCACTGCAGACATTCTTATAACCACTGAAATCACTACTACAACAGAATATGTCATAAGCACCAAACCTGTAGCAATCAGTACAATCACCACTCCCATAACTACTTATAGCCACTACAGATGCAACCACTAACCGGGAGATATATTTCTTGATCGTTCTCCCATAATTGGAACATATATAGTTTTAAATAAAATTGTATATTTACTTTAATTTTACAACAAAATATCCATAAAGTAACTATACTTCTCCCATATATCAGGTCATTAAACTTGGAGCCAAGCTGACACTAACTGTGAGTCCAGAAACAGTGGGCACTTATCACTGTCGAGCGGCTGTCACTGGCTTTCCAGAGGTAAGTCCTCACTCTTTATGTGGTCTATGATGTCTTACGTTAAATAGTGATGAGATCAATCAGTCATTTTGACCTTTAGGCGATACAGTACTTGATTTCTCACGTGACTCATCGAGTAACTTTTATCTCATTTGATTCTGCAACCTTGGACAGGCAGGCAGACAAACAGACAGACACATTCTCTCTTATAGATATAGACAGATTAGGTGATCTATGTCCTATTATGCAATCTTTCAAGTAAACAGCAAATTTATTTTTCCTGCATTCTCTGTTCCTCTTCATTGCTTGTGTGGGAGGTGCACGCAGTTAACGCAACTGCTGTGGGTTTGCATCCTGGGGAAGGTCTGCAGTTTGACTTGGAACTGTAGTTTATTCCAATAAACAACTCAATACAAGCATAAATGAACAAATCCACAGAAGCCTTGATGAGGGTTCGAACCTAAGTGCCGAGTGTTCCCAGACGTGCTCTGGTCGACTGCACCACGACAACCCTCATCAAGGCTCCTATGAATTTGTTCATTGATACTATATCACATTAATGTAATTTCTCTGTGTATTCAAGTATAAAATATATGTATATATATAAAACATTGTCAGGGACAGGAAGCCTGTGTAATGAGAAATACAGTAATTATTATACAGTACATAATATGTTCTTTCAATAACCTGTATATTTCTCTGCATATTGCAGGAGTCAAGGTCTATGAGAGTGTTCATGCGAGGTGCCCCTCAGGTGACACCCACTGAGGAGCAGTTTGGTCTGGAGGGTGACACTGTGCAGGTTGAGTGTGACATTCAGTCCATCCCAAGGCCCAGCGAGGTAGTCTGGTTTAAAAGCAGGCACAAGATTGATCCTAGTAAGTGCTGGGAGACTGGGTGGGGAGGAATATGATGGAATTTACAGAGAGAGAGAGAGAGAGAGAGAGAGAGAGAGAGAGAGAGAGAGTTTTTTTTTAACTTTAAGGTAAGAAATATTAAAGCACTGCAGTACCATTGATCAGAATATTTATATTTCCATACAGTATTGCATTGCCACTTGCGATGCTTTACTGTTATTTAAATAACCTAGATTACAAAATGCTCAATCCTTCCCAAGTCTGGTCTTTAGTACAGTGGTCTTTGTCCTCAAATCACATTCAAGAATCCCAAGTTTGATTCCCAGGTGGGACAGAGAATACTGGGCACATTTCTTTTCACCTGATGCCTCTGTTCACCTAGAAGTAATAAGGTACCCAAGTTACATCCTGGGGAAGATTAGTAGGTGGACCTTAATAAGCCTAAGCAAAGGCTTCCTGTTCCCAACAAAGGGAATTATATTTACCTCTATATTCTCTTTATAAGTAGCTACGAATAATAAATTTGAATAATAGATTACGAATAATATATTCTTTATAGGCAAAATGTCAACTTCAATAAAGGCCAATCTGAAATCCGCTAAAGTACTGTGTGCAGTACCTCACTTTGCACTTACTTCCTTCTAGGCTATCTTAAAATCAAACATTATGTTTGTAACTCATTTTGAATGTACATACAGTACTTTTACCTGAATAAACATTATTATTATTATTAATATTATTATATTGTTATACTTCTGTATCATACATGACATTATTGACTTATCTCTCAATATTTCACCTAAGATATCTGTGACTGGGTTCTACAATAACAAAATACTCCAGACCCATAATTACTCAACATAAATGATCATACAGCCAATAGAGAGTTCACACCCACACAGAATGCAGTAACCTATTTAAATTCTTTAAAATATTCGATATGAAAGAATTACACACATTCTCAAGTGTGCTCTAAATTTTCAAAACCCTAAACTACAGTACAAATCCTTACCCTCAATTCTTCTTTGATGGCTGCAACAAAATCTACAGACACCAAATAAACTATTTGATGTTTTAAGAGTATAACTAATCCAAAACAGAAATGCCATACAAATTAAAAGTTCTAAATTGTGGAATAAAGTGTTTTACATCTTTTAACCAATTAATCAATGATGCAAAGAAGTACCAAATAGACATTATATAGTATTTATATATCTACTATACTCTGTAGCATAATTCCTGCATAGTTCTTCTGCCTAATAAAGCCATTTTTTTGCTGTTATTGTAATACTGTACTACTGTACTATTATAATTTTACTAAAAAGCTATAGAATCTAAAATATAGCTGCATCTGTTTTCAGTAAATATCACTTTAGGAAACTGTATATCATTTGCGCAATTTCTAAATAACATATACTGTATGTTTATACACAGTATGTGTTAACTTGCATCTCATATTATCAAGTATTATACCTGAATTTATTAACAAAACACACATTAATCTTAAGGTATGCCTGAAATACTGAGATGGTTAGTAGCTTTATACAAAATACAAATGCCTGTTTATGTAATTACCATAATCAAATTCCCCTGTAATTTTTTATAAATAAAATATAAAATTATTATTAATTATTATTACTATTACGGTACTATACTATATGCACTTTCTCTTAATTCTTTCTTGTCTGTACTTCAACAAACAATGCTTCAACTCTTCCCACAGATGAGTCGAGGTATAATATTCTGCAGGAGACAACACCAGGTGGTGTGAAAAACACCCTCGTAATCCACGATGCCCAGCCGGAGGACTTTGGCTTCTATAATTGCACCGCTAAGAATGGCTACGGATCGCACACTTCCGAAATACACCTCAAAAGACAACGTAAGCTTTAAAGAGACAACAGCTTTTTCACACACAGGGTTATAGTCAAATAGTACCATCTAACCGTCGAAGCAGTAAATACCGAAACTCTAATAAATTTTAAAATCCAACTGGAAAAGATCATTAAGGCAAATGGGGGGACCTTTAACAAGCTGCTGGCTTCCTGTCCTTGTCAAGACCACTAGCGTTAGTGGCCCTCGGGTAAATTCAGGTAAATTCTTGCAAGTTACACATTGCAGCACAGTTATTGTTTCAGTTTCTTCAAATGTGCTCGACGAAAACCCAGACAAATTTTTTAGTGCCCTGAATTCAAATGACGGAAGTCTGTTTTATCGGGTATTCTCAGTAGTGATACCTTATAGTTATCATATGACAAATTTTTTATAATAACTTGAAAACATCCTTGTATATTGCCTAGGAACATTCAACACTTATGTATGAGAGTACACTTGTATATATAATATTTATTTATTATATATATGTATAGCACTGTATATTTTTTTTATTTATCTATGCACATGCCCTAAACCTCTCAAATACACCCCACAGTGTGTCAATTGGACAAGGAAATGGCTATTAAAATAGCCTTCAGAGGTCAGTCTAGCAGAGGCATCAATTTGCCGGCATTCTGCTTAGTACCGCTATCTGTTTCTGCTGTCCTTCCTTGTTAGAGCAGTGAAAATGTACCTCAAATCAGAGTTCATTAATCAGTAGTTTGTGCATATTTCTTTGGGACAGTGAGTGTGACTAGAAAAAGCAAGGATCATGTCACAGCATTACTCATTAGTATGTATGGTAAAAAATAATTATGAAATTTGCAGCCTCTTATGGTAAAGTAATCAGGACAATCTTGAAAGCCAGTGCTCTCTGCATTAATATTTACTAAGGAGTTTTTTTGTATCTGTACATTTAGTAGCTATATGAATATGATATTAAAGTAAATGCTAAGGTTAGTTATCTATGAGCTACACACATTAGTCCACAGTGCATTGTAGTACAGCAAGTTGGAATAGCTTCAGAACAGATCTTGCCAAATATATATTTACATCTGGTAGATGTGCAGTACCTCTATCACTTTACTATTTCAGCCTTGAACAGACTCTCATCTGTGAAGGCATTATTGCCTTGATCCCGAGTTGTAAACTATTGAGCCCATGTATCCTCCTACCAAGAGATTAAGTCATTAATATCATAACAGAGCTAACCACTCCTATTTTTCCTATAGTTAACTATCCGCATATTCTCCATAGAATACTTACCACTTTAGCATTCCAATATAGAACTAGACATCCCCATGTTTCTTATAGCGAGGTCTAAGTATTCGCATCTGGTAAAGAGAGCTATCCACCTACCCACTCACTCTCAGTATAAAGATGTAACCAATGCACTTTCCAGTGTTAACAGCTTCTTGTCTTCATACAGAGAGTCTGCCTCTTGTGACGACTTTGGTAGCCATCATCGGTGGCATCGTCTTCCTCATTGTAGTTGTAGTTGTCATTGCCCTATTCAAGAAGAAGGGCAAGAGCTACAAAGGTAGGTGCATGTGGTGCTTCAATGGAGAATAACTTAGAGCTTACTGATATTTAGTTAGGATTATTTAAGAAAATATTTTGACAAAAACTTTGCCCTATCCTATTTTTTACAAGAATCTCACATGACCACTTACAGGTTTAATTAGATTCATTCTTAATATTTATTAAGATTATTATTTGGTTTGAAAATTGAGTGAACTACCTGTAAAATATCGATATAGGATCATGCGCAAAAATTTCTCTTTGCTTTATATTTATTCTCAAACTAGCAAATGCAATAAGCAAACACCTGTAGTTCTGCAAAAGTAAATGTATAAAGAATTTTATAAGGAAACCCAGAGATAACAAAGATGTGTTTTTGAAGTTAGGCAGGAACAAACTTCCTGAGGACTGGATTATGTATTATCTTAGGTTCTGCGAGCGTACTCATGTGCTCAGCAATTTATTATGAATTATATTGATGAAATCCTTGAAAACTACAAACTGCAAACCTGGCAGACACTTGGAACTACTGCATTACACACAGAAATCACAATTGCATGATGCATCAAATGAACAAAACCATGTCTCCTTTTGACCATGTCGTAGCTCAGTCGATTAAGGCAGCTTCTGCGATGCTCTCAGACGCAGGTTCGAATCCTCATCACGGCCCTTGTGGATTTGTTCATTGGAACTACTGTAATTACTGTATTATTAATTATACCACCACTGCACCACACTCACTATCATTCTCTATATATACCACTGCCCATCATTCTGCTTAGCCTTATCCATGTATTCAATCACTCCATCGATCTGTCTACCTTTTCTTCATGTATACTACTATCCTATCATTCTACATACCCTTCAGTACTCGTATTACAACTCTGCTCATGCTTCTACAGACCCCAGCCTGGAGAAACACAGCATGCGTTCCAGCGACAGGTCATCAACTCACGACTCTGTGCTCAAGGTTGAAACCCGAACAGCAACAGGGAGTGACCTCTCTCCTTCTGAAGATGATGACTACAGCTCCCATGATGACTGGGATGCCTCCGATACAGCCATTCCCAATAGCAGGCAACATCAAGACCATTTAAGATACTCGGCTGGGGACTTCAATGATCCAATGTTTCCATTAAAGGTTGGTTGTTGTGAGGAGAAACGGAGGGAATGGGAGAGGGAGAAGCTGTAGAAATTGGAATGAGAGAGCAAGTAGTACTGGGAGTGGGAGAGAGAGAGAGTAGGAATGGGAGAGGGAGAAGGAATGGGAGACTAAGTATTGATATATTTTGACTGCATTTTGAATTAAAACTAACAGTTTGTCTTCACTTGCAGATTAAATTTGATCAACTGATTATCAGCTATATAATTGTTTGAGATTGTAGGAGTACTGGTACAGAATTCAGAATGCAAAATAGGGAAGTTAAATGCAGGATTCTGTACTTACTAAAGTTATTAATTCTACATAGATAAAAAATTGTTTTCTTTTTCTTTACAAAGCAGGAGAGCCCAAACAACAACAGTGGTGGATATGTACAGTATGTGGATTACTCACGGGACTACAACCCTCCACCTCCTCCACCCATTAACTACAACCGAAACTCTATCTATTCCACTGGGCCCCCACTGAACAATGTGGACCCCCGATACTCTGCCGTCTATGGCAATCCCTATCTGAGAGTCCCACCCAGTGCCAGAGGTCCCCAGAATATGTATGGGAGTGCAGGAGGCATCGAGTACAGCACCTTACAACCTGGGGGAGGCACTGCCCATGTTGGTGACCCAGGGATTGCTCCTCAGAACATCTATGCTGGAGGAGCACCACAAAATCTTAACAACAACAACAACCTTAACAACATGACAGCCAACAACAGTAGTGCCACATATGGGCATGTTGGCCAGGGCCGCAATAACCTGAGGTCTAGTACCAACATGAACAACCAGTACATCATGGTGCCACAAGCTGACTCCAGACATGTCCATGGCACACATATCTGAGACATCAATTTAAATTCTTTAATTTTGGAGAGTTTTATATTTTTCTCCAGATAGAATTCAGGCAGTACTGAAAAGACAGGCACAGAGAACCTCAAATTCTGAGTCTGTGGTAACTGCTATATTCTATCTCCAAAGAGCAGTTTTCAAAAAGCACTTCAATGGATTGCCATATTCAGTAACTCGATGGTGGAATCTATAGTGTGATTCATAAAGCTGTTTTAGAAAGACCATAGAGAAAGTAAATTATATAAATAAAGTACTTACTTACCCTTCAATGTGTGAACAGAATTGCTCAAATATAACTGGCTAGCCACTGAGCTATCAAGCATTGTTCTTGAGTTAGATAATTCGAGGCAGAAGCTGCTGGTGCCTCACTCACCAAAGTCTGTGTGAACCAAAGATATTATGCGTGTGTGTGTGTATATGTGAGTGTGTATGTGTAGGTGTGTAGCAGTCCACTTTACAGTTACAGGGCTGGTGTTTAATATGCCATACAATAAGAATTGAGTGGGATTCTTTATGTCCTTCAGAATCATGACACAGGAAGACCTTCCTGGCACTTATGGTTCCTAGTAATACTGTACTCTTAAAAACTTGTTTAGGTGCCACTTACAAAAAATTACTGGAAGTGACACTGTTGCCTAAAGAATATTACTGCTAAGGGGCATTAGTCAAATCTCTCAATTCAATAAAATATTTTATATGTGTACTGAATTCTCTTTGGTTATGTTTGACAGTTACAAGCTTTTTGAGATTTGAGTTTTCAAGCTGTTTAACAGCAAAACACATTATGCACTGGGACAGTCATTCCTGAAAAAAATGAGCATATATATATATATATATATATATATATATATATATATATATATATATATATATATATATATATATATATTATATATATATATATATATTATATATATATTATATATATAATATAATATATATATATATATATATATATATATATTATATATATATATATATATATATATATAATATAATATATATATATATATATATATATATATATATATATATATATATATATATATATATATATATATATATATATATATATAATATAATATATATATATATATATATATAATATATATATATATATATATATATATATATACTTGTCAATTATATTTTTAGGTTTTTTGATGCTATTTAAGGATATTTACATTATGTCTGAATGGTCACTCATGCTGGCATGTGGATTTTTGCCTTCTTATTTCAATAACAAAATCACCCAGTTTCTGTTATATGATTTTGTGAATTTGTAAAATTTATTAATATTAGATGAAGCAAACTGAAGATTTTCTACTAAAATGAATGAAAAACAGACATTGAAAAGTAAAGCAAATTTCATTGTCTTATATATATACTAAGAATATTGTTAGTAACAAAATATGGCAATTTTGGAACGGCAGATATTACAAAACATTCTACATTAGTTCAGTGAATAAAATCTCTTGCAGTAAAATAAAACTTTTGTATATATAGTATTTCATAAAATATTTATGAGTGATTCCACCATTAATAGTGAGTCTGGATACACACAAATGGCTCCAGGTTGTATATAATTAAAAAATAATAATTTTTCCAATGTAATTAACTTCTTCCCATTCTCATATCCATTTCCAAGGCTTATACATTATTTAAGATAGTGTACAGTGATGATAATTCCTTTGATGATTACATTACTGATAATATATTGTGATGATAAATACATTATTGATATTTATAATAGTGCTTTTGTATATTATTTCTTTATATATATATATATATGTGTCTGTATTTGTGTTCTTCCTGCACTGTGGTCTCGGGTCTGTACATTGTGGATTAAGGAAACATAATGAATGATATTTTGCTCTGGAATGCATGTAAGCCGATACTCATAAGTTATAAAATGTATCATGGACTAGTCATTATGAAATACTGTATAAATGTTATTTTAAAATCTACAATTTATATTGTATTTTCTAAGTGAACAATAATTCAAAAAATTAATATTTCAAATAATATAAAATTAATATTTTCAATAAAATGAAAAAATTAATATGGGCATTCTGGCGAGACTGACGATAATTTTGTTTGTACCATTTTTATTGAACCATTGTAAACAATAAAAAAGTTGTCTCATGATCTGTAGTAAAGTTGTAAATAAACAATTGTAAAGAAGATTTTTCCTCTTGCTTCACTAATGTTCCAGTGAGGCCAGTATATATAGTCTTGTTACATGTTTTATGTGTCTCATTACATTTTGTAAATAAAGTGTAAAAGTTACAACTGGTTTAATACATGTACCTTGATTGGTGTTATTTCCTGCCTCTGCACATTTATATGTACTGAATAGTTTATTGTATGGACTACTGGAGGACCAGAGACAGAATCTGGCTCCTCACCTCCCTCACAAAGGCATAGAGAGTAGGAGATTTTTATGCTCACCCTCACTGAGAAAACATTCAGAAAGTCAGTGAAGCAATACAGACAACTGCAAAGTTCAGAAAAAATTAAGTACTGAACTAGCCAAAGTGTGCAAAATGATTCACTTAGATACTAGGTTGAGTCCTCAACAAGTGCCAGCACCACCGAAAACTCCTGGCCGATAATGCCATCGTGGTCTCACTATGGAACTGAAAGACAAGAACTGACGCACCTGGTAGGGGAAGGAATCGAATAGAATTAAAAAGAATTAAATAGAAAATAAAAAAGAATTTGAAAATTTATCTATTCTAGACAACAGAACAGAAGGTAAACACAGGACTTACACACTCAGGCATTTGCACAGCAACACATATTGCTGTACCAGCGTCCTGTNCCCCCCCTTTCTAACCAATTTATTTTTCCTCTATTATGTCTCCTACATATATTTCTCTCTAACACACGCAATGTCTCTCTACCGTCCATCCCAAGTAGTTGGGGTTATTTCGACGTTTAAGGAACGTGGATTTGGCGTTGCTTCTTGGTCACTTTGCACTACCGCCCACAGGACTGGTATGGGGTGCATAATAAATGAACTAAACTAAACTCTTGCATTCTGTGCCCACTGTGTTCTCAACTAAGTACATATCTAAACTTCAAATAGCCAAGAAGCTCGATTGGAGCCCATTCTCTTGGTTTTGCAACTCCACAAAAAAATCCAACTTTTTAGTCTAACCTAAAACATACGAACCCAAGCAACCGACCTAATCAATCGAGTCAGATTCATAGAAAACGTAGATAAGCGAGCCGTAACTCTTCCAAATCGGTTGCATTGTAACGTCGGTTATGATAACGTAAGACGCGACCTGTGTGTTATGAGGAGGACATGTATCACAGACGTACTTGAACCAGTAACCACGGCACGGTGTCTGTGCCTCATTGAACACCACCACTTTGTAACGGGGGAATAACGGGAAAGTTAAATGTAATAAAAGCTACTTTCGCCCGGGTGATTACAACTCACACCGGGAGCCGGTCGGCCGAGCGGACAGCACGCTGGGCTTGTGAT
Organism: Procambarus virginalis; assembly: GCA_020271785.1. Classification (NCBI taxonomy): domain Eukaryota; kingdom Metazoa; phylum Arthropoda; class Malacostraca; order Decapoda; family Cambaridae; genus Procambarus; species Procambarus virginalis. Next base: position 4,744,843 of record WNGS01005680.1, read on the forward strand.
CTTGTGGTCCAGGTTCGATCCCGGGCGCCGGAGAGAAACAATGGGCAGAGTTTCTTTCACCCTATGCCCCTGTTACCTAGCAGTAAATAGGTACCTAGGTGTTAGTCAGCTGTCACGGGCTGCTTCCCGAGGGTGGAGGCCTGGTCGAGGACCGGGCCGCGGGGACAATAAAAAGCCCCGAAATCATCTCAAGATAACCTCAAAATCTTTCCCTCACTCTTTTTAACACCTCTACGCTTCCCCTTGTTTTACAAACTCGCCCCTCTGGCTATCGTCTCTATTTCACGTTCCTTGTCTCACTTTATAGAGCCTTTGGCCTCACACGCGTGGGGTCCATGGTTCGAGTCACATAGAGCCCAGGTGAATGAAAAAGAGCCCTCTTTCATCTCTACTTCTTTATCTACTAGCAATTTGCTCTCGCTTCCCTTGTTCCCACTATCTTTCTCCCCTCTACTGGTTGGTTACTCCTTCCCTCGTAACTCTCCTCCCAAGCCTGGCGCGCGTCGCTGAAGGTAGCAACAGCTGATTACTAATATATGAGCAGTGGGTGTGGACGGGCGGGGGTCCTGTGTGTGTGTACTCACCAAGTTGTGCTTGCAGGGGGTTGAGCTCTGGCTCTCTGGTCCCGCCTCTCAACCGTCAATCAACAAGTGTACAGGTTCCCGAGCCTACTGTGCTCTATCATATCTACATTTGAAACTGTGTATGGAGTCAGCGTCCACCACATCACTGCCTAATGCATTCCACCTGTTAACTACTCTGGCACTGAGAAAGTTCTTTCTAACGTCCTTGTGGCTCATTTGGGTACTCGGTTTCCACCTGTGTCCCCTTGTTCGAGTACCCCCCCCCCAAGTAAACAATTTATCTTTATCTACCCTGTCGATTCCTCTTAGAATTTTGTAGGTAGGGATCATGTCTCCCCGAGCTCTCCTATCTTCCAGCGACGTTAGGTGCATTTCATGCAGCCTTTCCTGTGTGGTATTCACCTAGGTGTGCTTGCGGGGGTTGAGCTCTGGCTTTTTGATCCCGTCTCTCAATTGCCAATCAACTGGTGTACAATTTCTGAGCCTACTGGACTCAGGAATCCTCACATCTAGGCCAGTACACACGCACTGTCGCTCGATGCTTCGCCAAGTGCATACGATCATTCGATGTATTGATAAAATCTCCATATTATAAAATAGTTCGTCATATTTTGATCTCGAAGTTTCAAGGTCCAAAATTACTTTTCGATCGTAGTGTAATACAATTAGCCTCTCAATTAATTGTTATTTCTTTTCTTTTCAGATGGTCATGTATTGAGAATGAGCCAGCGTACCAAGATGAAATCCATTGCAAATTCCTGAAGGTAATCTTAAAAAAATAAAAAAATACGAACGTTGTCAACGAAGAGGTTTTAAAATTGTGTTTTCTATAACAAAGATGAATTCGGTGCACATAGAGACAACAATTGTCTGTTTGGCGTGTCTCTCCTTACTGTTCGCCGTCGTGTATGGAGAACAAAGGTTTGTTCAGGAGCCGGAGAACATGACGGCCAAGCATGGGGACAGCGTGACGTTGCCGTGCAAAGTAGCGGAGAGGAAAGGTACTGTACAGTGGACCAAAGATGGCTTCGGGCTAGGCACTGATGAGGATCTCCAGGGATTTACCCGATACAGGATGGAGGTCGACGACAACCAGGTGAGTTAATTTTAAACTATTTGCTATCATAACTCCTAATGTCAGTTAAAAAATTATCACATTAAACAATTTATGAATCTGGATTAAACTTAATATTTCCAAATTAATGTACTTTGTTAAATTTAAAATTAACATATATTGGGTGAACCGATATAATAAAAAAAAATCCAATATAGTTAGCTGGTTAGAATGCATAAAATATATATTTTTAATTAACCATATTTTTCACGCTCGGGATGGTTATAATGGCTGCTAATTAAAGCTCTCGGAACTCGCCTCAGGGTATTCCTTTGCTTCTGTGCATTACGACCGTGTATGGATGGGTCTGGACCAGTCGCTCTCATATATTCCACTGCCCTGTCAACAATCTTCATATACATCTTACCTGTGTAAAACTCGGTTTATTCTGCAGGTGTGTACAACCTTCACATCCAGCCCGTGTTGGGGGAGGACGATGCAGTCTACCAGTGCCAGGTAGGCGGCGCCGAAGGAGAGAAACACCTCAAGTCCGCTAGTGCTAAACTCACTGTACACTTCCCTCCGTGGATTCAGATGATCAGGTAGGTCAAGAGGCCAGAGGTTAACGTCGGGGCCTCCGTTGACGAGGACGGGTGGGTAATGTTTTTAAGTTCCAAGGTTGCTGGGTTAAAGGTGTTTTGTGTTTACAGGACGAGAGCTAAGTACTGTTCAAGAAATGTTCGAACTTAATCAGTTGTGAAGCGTGTGTAAAGTGTTTCAAGTCATAAACAGGATTTGGCAGCTGGATTAACAAGCATTTGACAATTGTTCATACAGCTTTCTTCATCAACAAAATTAAAAAGAAATTACATGTAGCCGCCAAACATTTTGTCTATGAATGAAAAACGCTCTACACACGACTCACACTGATGACGTTCGAACATTTCTCGAACAGTGACTCGCTGACGACTTCTGTTCGAATCACAACTCAGTAAATGCTTCACCCACATTTATTTATTTATTTATTTATTTATTTATTTATTTATTATATACAAGAAGGTACATTGGGTTTGTGAGAATACATTGAATAGGACCGTATTTCCAATCTTGTAAAGCCACTAGTACGCGCAGCGTTTCGGCAGGTCCTTAATCTAACAGATATTTTAAGAAGGCAATTTCTATCATAATTGATAATGATAAATACATTACAAGAGAAAAAGAGATGAGAGAGCTTAGTAAGTATATTAAAGCACATTGTTATATTAAAGCTCTAATTGATTAGATGAACAGCTTGA
>WNGS01005680.1:4748775-4763695 GCA_020271785.1 Procambarus virginalis
ACCAAACCAAATTCTCAGGGAATTGACAGGGTGGACAAAGACAAATTCTTTAGCACGGGTGGAACGCGAACAAGGGGACACATGTGGAAACTTAGTACCAAATGAGCAACAGAGATATTAGAAAGAATTTTTTCAGTGTCAGAATAGTTAACAAATGGAATGTATTAAGGCTGACTCCATACACAGTTTCAAATGAAGATTTGATAGGGCCCAGTAGGCTCAAGAATCTGTACACCAGTTGATTGACGGTTGAAAGACGGGACCAAAGAGCCAAAGCTCAACCCCGTAAGCACAACTAGGCGAGTACAAGTAGGTGAATACACTCAAACTGAACGTCACTTTCCAATTATCTTATATATGCTAAAGCTTAGACTTACATCTAATCTGGTAATTTTCATCATCTGCTAAACATTACTGGATTTGTGTAAACAAGCAAGAGAATGTGAGTGAATCCTTCACTTGTGGCAGTAACTCCAGCAGACATACGCATCAAGATGTCAAGATATCTTGTTTTAAGAATTTGTTTCATGTATGTACTTCGCGTCGTAAGATGGTTTCCTAGCTCAGGTCCGGCGGAAGGGTAGGCCTATAAAGCTCTAGAGCATAGGCCCTCTTGTTGCAATCAGAGCTGATGCAGCATTTATTCGACCTTTCTCGATGCAACCTTTTCTAGCTCAGGATGAATTACGTGGTGAGCCGGTCGGCCGAGCGGACAGCACGCTGGACTTGTGATCCTGTGGTCCTGGGTTCGATCCCAGGCGCCGGCGAGAAACAATGGGCAGAGTTTCTTTCACCCTATGCCCTGTTACCTAGCAGTAAAATAGGTACCTGGGTGTTAGTCAGCTGTCACGGGCTGCTTCCTGGGGTGGAGGCCTGGTCGAGGACCGGGCCGCGGGGACACTAAAAAGCCCCGAAATCATCTCAAGATAACCTCAAGATAAGATAGATAACGTAAGGTTCTGAGATTGATTGATTGATGAAGATTAAGCCACCCAAAAGGTGGCACGGGCATGAATAGCCCGTAAGTGGTGGCCCTTTTGAGCCATTACGAGTATCAATAGCTGATACTGGAGATCTGTGGAGGTGCGACTGCACCTGTGTGACGGGAGATGTCTCCCCCGTGGTTCTGAGAGTGTTAATTCCTTTTATATAACTTTTTATCTCGGGTGCGTTTCATTTCAGAACGCCTCTACTGTTTTTTAAAGGGAATATTATGACCACCAGTATAGGTTACTGGTGGTAACATAGCCTTTGAACAAATCCACAAGGGCCGTGACGAGGGTTTCGAACCTGCGTCCGAGAGGATCCCAGACGCTGCCTAATCGACTGAGCTACTACATGGTCAAAAGAATTGCAACCCTGAAATCATCTTGACCTACCACGGGTCCTGCAGTCCATTTGATGCATCACGCTATTGTGACTTGTGTGTGTAACACATCCTTTCATCTCTCCACCTCACCAACGCCACCACACACACACAAACACACACACAACACACACACACACACCACACACACACACACACACACACACACACACACACACACACAGACACACAGACACACACACAACACACACACACACACACACACTACCAGCGCTAACAACCTCCCTCATATCAGCAGAGGCCAAACAGCTCCGAGTGCCACATTATAATCAAGTGACTCTCACGGCCCAGTCACTCAGCTGCTCCAGTAACTCATCCGGACAGCCTAATCACCAAGCTGTTATGTCTGGCTATTCATTGAACGGGGATGGAAGAGGGGGTTATGATGGGTGGAAAGTGGGGAGGTTATGGTGGCTGGATTGAGTAAAAGGATAATGGTGACTGAGGAATGGATAAATGGATAAAAAGAGTAATGGGAAAGATGGAGAGGAGGAAGGAATGGTGAGAAGGGGAAATGGGTGTTGAGAGATGGGAATGGATATAAATAAAGAGAGAGAGAGAGAGAGAGAGAGAGAGAGAGAGAGAGAGAGAGAGAGAGAGAGTGTTTTGTGTGTACAGTGTATTTACTATTTGTATCTGCAGAATCGAGCCATTAGCTCTTGGACCCCCCCTTTCTAACCAATTTATTTTTCCTCTATTATGTCTCCTACTTATATTTCTCTCTAACACACGCAATGTCTCTCTACCGTCCATCCCAAGTAGTTGGGGGTTATTTCGACGTTTAAGGAACGTGGATTTGGCGTTGCTTCTTGGTCACTTTGCACTACCGCCCACAGGACTGGTATGGGGTGCATAATAAATGAACTAAACTAAACTCTTGCATTCTGTGCCCACTGTGTTCTCAAACTACGTACATATCTAAACTTCAAATAGCCAAGAAGCTCGATTGGAGCCCATTCTCTTGGCTTTGCAACTCCACAAAAAATCCAACTTTTTAGTCTAACCTAAAACATACGAACCCAAGCAACCGACCTAATCAATCGAGTCAGATTCATAGAAAACGTAGATAAGCGAGCCGTAACTCTTCCAAATCGGTTGCATTTGTAACGTCGGTTATGATAACGTAAAGACGCGACCTGTGTGTTATGAGGAGGACATGTATCACAGACGTACTTGAACCAGTAACCACCGGCAAGGTGTCTGTGCCTCATTGAACACCACCACTTTGTAACGGGGAATAACGTGAAAGTTAAATGTAATAAAGCTACTTTCGCCCGGGTGATTGCAACTCACACCCGGAGCCGGTCGGCCGAGCGGACAGCACGCTGGGCTTGTGATCTTGTGGTCCCAGGTTCGATCCCGGGCGCCGGCGAGAAACAATGGGCAGAGTTTTTTCACCATATGCCCCTGTTACCTAGCAGTAAATAGGTACCTAGGTGTTAGTCAGCTGTCACGGGCTGCTTCCTGGGGTGGAGGCCTGGTCGAGGACCGGGCCGCGGGGACAATAAAAAGCCCCAATCATCTCAGATAACCTCAAAATCTTTCCCTCACTTTTTAACACCTCTACGCTTCCCCTTGTTTTACAAACTCGCCCCTCTTGGCTATCGTCTCTATTTCACGTTCCTTGTCTCACTTTATAGAGCCCTTTGGCCTCACACGCGTGGGGTCCATGGTTCGAGTCACATAGAGCCCAGGTGAATGAAAAAGAGCCTCTCTTTCATCTCTACTTCTTTATCTACTAGCAATTTGCTCTCGCTTCCCTTGTTCCCACTATCTTTCTCCCCTCTACTGGTTACTCCTTCCCTCGTAACTGTCCTCCCAAGCCTGGCGCGCGTCGCTGAAGGTAGCAACAGCTGATTACTATAATATGATCAGTGGGTGTGGACGGGCGGGGGTCCTGTGTGTGTGTACTCACCAAGTTGTGCTTGCAGGGGGTTGAGCTCTGGCTCTCTGGTCCCGCCTCTCAACCGTCAATCAACAAGTGTACAGGTTCCTGAGCCTACTGGGGCTCTATCATATCTACATTTCAACGCTGCATATCAATCAACGCTACATATCAATTCAACGCTGTTTGTCTACATATTGTATTTGTGCTGCTTTTTCAGTCATGTTCCCCCCTTTTTTTGTACCTTTATTGTATCTGTTCTCAAAACATTTTATTCTTTTTGTTCAATTAGTATTAAGTTTTAGATATTAATGTTTTCTTGCCCGAAACGCATTGCGTAATAGTGGCTTTAGGCATTGTATGTACTAGCTCTATCTATAAATCGATCCACTTATGTAAAATCTCTCTATGTATGTACCTTTCCTGAATAAACATTTATATTTATTTATATTTATTTATTTATTTGAAACTGTGTATGGAGTCAGCCTCCACCACATCACTGCCTAATGCATTCCACCTGTTAACTACTCTGGCACTGAGAAAGTTCTTTCTAGCGTCCTGTGGCTCATTTGGGTACTCGGTTTCCACCTGTGTCCCCTTGTTCGAGTACTCCCCCCCAAGTTAAAGAATTTATCTTTATCTACCCTGTCGATTCCTTTTAGAATTTTGTAGGTAGGGATCACGTCTCCCCGAGCTCTCCTATCTTCCAGCGACGTTAGGTGCATTTCATGCAGCCTTTCCTGTGTGTGTATTCACCTAGGTGTGCTTGCGGGGGTTGAGCTCTGGCTCTTTGATCCCGTCTCTCAATTGCCAATCAACTGGTGTACAGATTTCTGAGCCTACTGGACTCAGGAATCCTCACATCTAGGCCAGTACACACGCACTGTCGATCGATGCTTCTGCCAAGTGCATACGATCATTCGATGTATTGATAAAATCTCCATATTATAAAATAGTTCGTCATATTTTGATCTCGAAGTTTCAAGGTCCAAAATTACTTTTCCATCGTAGTATAATACAATTAGCCTCTCAATTAATTGTTATTTCTTTTCTTTTCAGATGGTCATGTATTGAGAATGAGCCAGCGTACCAAGATGAAATCCATTGCAAATTCCTGAAGGTAATTTTTAAAAAATAAAAAATACGAACGTTGTCAACGAAGCGGTTTTAAAATTGTGTTTTCTATAACAAAGATGAATTCGGTGCACATAGAGACAACAATTGTCTGTTTGGCGTGTCTCTCCTTACTGTTCGCCGTCGTGTATGGAGAACAAAGGTTTGTTCAGGAGCCGGAGAACATGACGGCCAAGCATGGGGACAGCGTGACGTTGCCGTGCAAAGTAGCGGAGAGGAAAGGTACTGTACAGTGGACCAAAGATGGCTTCGGGCTAGGCACTGATGAGGATCTCCAGGGATTTACCCGATACAGGATGGAGGTCGACGACAACCAGGGTGAGTTAATTTTAAACTATTTGCTATTTTAACTCCTAATGTCAGTTAACAAAATTATCACATTAAACAATTTATGAATCTGGATTAAACTTAATATTTCCAAATTATTGTACTTTGTTAAATTTAAAATTTAACATATATTGGGTGAACCGATAAAATAAAAAAATTCCAATATAGTTAGCTGGTTAGATTGCATAAAAATATATATTTTAATTAACCATATTTTTCACGCTCGGGATGGTTATAATGGCTGCTAATTAAAGCTCTCGGAACTCACCTCAGGGTATTCCTTTGCTTCTGTGCATTACGAACTGTGTATGGATGGGTCTGGACCAGTCGCTCTCATATATTCCACCTGCCCTGTCAACAATTTCATATACATCTTACCTGTGTAAAACTCGGGTTTATTCTGCAGGTGTGTACAACTTCACATCCAGCCCGTGTTGGTGGAGGACGATGCAGTCTACCAGTGCCCAGGTAGGCGGCGCCCGAAGGAGAGAAACACCTCAAGTCCGCTAGTGGCTAAACTCACTGTACACTTCCCTCCCGTGGATTCAGATGATCAGGTAGGTCAAGAGGCCAGAGGTTAACGGCGGGGCCTCCGTTGACGAGGACGGGTGGNATCTACACCATGGAACAAGCTGTGTTAAGAGAGATCGCAAAATCAAGTGTAAACAGAAATGCTTGTCAGAGTGTCTCAGCTTATCTTAAATATTGCTCATTGGCTCGTCTGAGCTCGTCTGTGCTTCGTCTGGGAAGACGAGGAAGCCACTATAAGCTTCCTCGTTCTCTCAGAACCCAAGCCCCCTAGGGCCTTGCTTCTTATCACAAGGATCCCTTTGAAGAGAAATTGGCTATTGATACTAGCTCGCTAACCAAATATTTTCCACTTTGGAAGATGGGGAGGATAAACACAAATGGAAAATTTCTGCTGTATAGCGGGTGAAACGCATTTTGGAAAGTTTGTTGCGTGTTGAAGTCTTCGCACTGTTAAAAAAGGTATAATTGGCAAGTAACGTCTGGCGAAGTAACGTGAGAGGGTGACCAGCAAACGCTCCTATGGACCTCCTGATCCTACCTAGTTGATCCATAAACACTGATAGGTAAGTACCGATAGGTAAGTACACTTCATACCCTCACCACACCTCCACGCCACACCACTGCCCCAAAGGGGGTATACCTGGGTAGGCTAGGAAGTAGGGTAAGGAAGTAAGGCGGTGCCACAGGAAGTGTGGGTGTGGCATCAAAGAATTCCACGAAGGGAGCAATGATGGAGGGGTGGGTGGGGGAGAGGGACGAGGAAGGAGGGGTGTTGGTGGAGGGCCAGTGCCAAAGGGAGTGCCAAGGGAGTGGTGGCATTGTGCAGTGGTGTCGCCAGCCGAGGCCTTGGCGCCAGCCTCCTCATCTTGCGTGTCCCCGCCCGGCGCCGTGGTACAGGTGTCGTAAGTGGGGGGGCCAAGAGCTTGATGAATCCTGGCTCAAAAGCCAGCGGAATTGGCCTGGGTGTAGGCCTGACACCTGCAAGACCTGGTCAGCAGCTCAGATAATTCCGATGTTTGGAAACAAGAGACATTGTAACATTAGCCGAGATAATTGACATATTTTATTAAGGCCTTTTAAGAAGTACTAGTATCAAGAAGTACTACTATCACCAGTAAAATCTAAGTTGTATCGAAATATCGTAGTATCGTAATTTCCAAGATGGCTTGTTGCCAAACTGGCCACCTTGGTTAATTAGTAATTAATTACCCGCGCGGGTGATTAGACCGTCTTGGGGCAATTACAGCACAACACACGAGGTCAACAACAACAAGTTTAGTGACCTTAAACCATAACAAGAACAATTGTCTATTGATCCTTCATTCACTAATGACCTTAGTTCTTCAAAATGTGAAAACAACAATGCAAGTAGAGAGTTGTTGTTGTTGTTGTTATAGATTCAGCTACTCGAAACAAGTTCCAAGTAGCACGGGCTATGGTGAGCCCGTAGTGGACTTACCTGGCACAGGAGCGGGGCAAGTAGCACGGGCTATGGTGAGCCCGTAACTTACCTGGCACAGGAGCGGGGCAAGAAGCACGGGCTATGGTGAGCCCGTAACTTACCTGGCACAGGAGCGGGGCAAGTAGCACGGGCTATGGTGAGCCTCTGCCCGAAGAAAGCTATAGTGTGGTTCTTTAATACCACCATCTCCAGCCCTTCCCTTGAAGGAGCCAACATATTCATCTCCCACATTCCGCATCGTTAAGATCCCACAAGAACCAACTCGCTTCACCCGACACAACCACAATATTAAACACAAAACTACACTGCTCGCAGACGAGGAGTCACAATAACGTGGCTGAAATATGTCGACCAAACCACACACTAGAAAGTGAAGGGACGACGACGTTTCGGTCCGTCCTGGACCATTCTCAAGTCGATTGTGTTCCACTGTTCCACACTTCCGTGGAAATAAACAATCACTTGGGCTATATGGGTCTCGAACCGGGGACTCCATGTGTGTGTGGGAGGCCGAACAGGCTATACTCATAGCCGAGTCGATAGACCTTCGGCCTTACACTGTGGGGTCTCCGGTTCGAGTCTCCTAGAGCCCAAATGAATGGGAGGTACAGAGTTCGAGTATATAGCTAATTTTCTACCACTGCCATTCCTTGTATCTCCTGTCCTCCGCGGACAGACTCAGAGACTGTAACTTATATTATCTTTCCTATATCGATTGTTTGATTGTTTCGCGGGCGTATATATATCCTTGGTCTATAAGGAGGCCTGACCGAGGACCGGGCCGCGGGGGCGCTAAGCCACGAAATCCACTCAAGGTCTCAAGGCATCCCTCCGCCTCGGTCTATACACATGTCTTCATGATATCCTCGTTGAGTATCCAGCTGCTTTGATATCGCTTACCATATGTCTTTCTGCTATCGTATTAGTAGCCCGAGTGATAATTACCTCTTGAAATTTTCGTGATAATGCTGACTAAATTGTTCATCCGGTAAATCAGGCTGTTGGTGCTGGCAGCTGGCAGGCAAACGAAGGCAGCACAAGGTGAGAGGAAAACCCAAAACAAAGGAAAACACCTTTTCCCCGCGTTGCCAAAAGTGCTCTTCAATTCCCCACATTTTGATGAAAATCCTTAGCCTGGGAGCAGTGGTGCCACCTAAACACATAGGCTACAGGGTGTTGAACATGGCACCACCGAACAAGGCTGTGGTGTTAAGCGTGGCACCACTGCACACCACATCCTGTGCGGTTGTGCTGCGCTCTCCCGCCACACCGCAACCCAAGCGGTCGCTTAGGGGGGTCATTCCGGACAACCACGGAGGTCCGGAACAAGCGTGCCGTCAGCCCCTTACCTTCGGGTGGTCTGTCAGAGGTCCCCCTGGATCACTGGCGGCGGTGTATTAAACCCCAGACACACACACACACACACCAGGCGACCTGTAACTATTAACACCGCAGTAGATAAAACAGTAAGACAGGGAACTACCTCGTCGAAGCAGTTTCTTTGAGCGGGTTCGTTTGGTTTCGCCACAAGGGGTCCTGACTTAGAGAGGCATTATATTGACGCTGAGGTCTTGGGGTGTGTGTCTCTGTCTCTCTCTCTCTCTCTCTCTCTCTGTACTCGTGGAAGGTCAACACAGGATTTGAAATAACGTAAAGGAAGCTTCGCAAGAGAGTTATTGTAGATGGAAATTCAAAAACAGATTAACGTTATACTAAAAATAACCTCTGGACGGAGGTGGTATTCTCCACTGCCACCAACAGTCTAAACGATCACAGGATTATTCTGGGGTTTAAGGTCCAGACACTGAGTGGTTTTATTAAACAAAAATATAAAACATGTCCTTTCACATCCATGTGATTGAATTTTTATAAACACAAATCCTGATAAAGTCTTAAGTCATTTAAGTCTTCAAGACTTGAGTGATTTTCAGGTAGTTATCGTCTCAAGACTGAATACTTTATCTTAGGTTGTGTTTTAGTGTTTTGTTTGTTTAGCTGTGTTTGTCTCAGTGCCACGTGGGGCGTGCCAGAGCCACGTGAGACGTGTCAATGCCACGTGAGACGTGCCAGTGCCACGTGAGACGTGCCAGTGCCACGTGAGACGTGTCAATGCCACGTGAGGCGTGTCAGTGCCACATGAGGCGTGCCAGTGCCACGTGAGGCGTGCCAGTGCCACGTGAGGCGTGCCAGTGCCACGTGAGGCGTGCCAGTGCCACGTGAGACGTGCCAGTGCCACGTGAGGCGTGCCAGTGCCACGTGAGGCGTGCCAGTACCACGTGAGGCGTGCCAGTGCCACGTGAGGCGTGCCAGTGCCACGTGAGGCGTGCCAGTGCCACGTGAGGCGTGCCAGTGCCACGTGAGACGTGCCAGTGCCACGTGAGGCGTGCCAGTGCCACGTGAGACGTGCCAGTGCCACGTGAGGCGTGCCAGTACCACGTGAGGCGTGCCAGTGCCAAGTGAGACGTGCATGTGCCACGTGAGACGTGCCAGTGCCACGTGAGGCGTGCTAGTGCCACGTGAGACGTGCAACATGTAGGAAGGAGTGCGTGGTGAGTCAGCGGCCCGCTAATACCTACTGGCACCGGCCCTCCCTTGTGTCTGGCACCACTGGATGGCTATAGGTGTGGCACTCTGCATGGCACACCCGCAGTGATATCCAACATGGTTCCCCCAGTGATATCCAGGCTGTGACTCATACGTCAGGTTGAGAGCAGCCACGTCCAACACCCTGGGTTGTTGGACGTTATTCTGGCCCCTGGCCGGACTTGGGGAGTACAAGAACTCCCAGAACGTCCCATCAAGCACGGGAGACATCTCCTGTCCACGAGGCTAACCATAGCCCGTGCTTCTTGCCCAGCTCCTGTGCCAGGTAAGTTACGGGCTCACCATAGCCCGTGCTACTTGGAACTTGTTCCGAGTAGCTAAATCTATAACAACAACATCCCATCAAGCAGATATCATCCCTCACGTGCGTGCCAAACAGGCTCCGTTTCCACCAATCTCACGTGTTGAGGCGACACAAGAGTCCCCCACAATAGCTCCTTGCCAATGTTGGGGAAAATCTCTACCGCCAGGAAGGCGATAATTCTCCCCCTAAAATTAACTAGCTGTGGCGACGCTATCGTTGGCGTCCGGCGGCCCCCCTTCAACGGCCGCTACTTGACGAATGATGGCTGGTCGTCCTCGCGGGGGTGGAGGGTGTTACAGCGCCAGCAAAATGCGATTGCGAATTATTGCAGTATTGCATCACGGGGTGCAACGCAGTGCAATGATGTTTGCAATTTGAAGAGAGAGAGAGAGAGAGAGAGCCGTATGTCCGCTTCCTATGCTTAATGGCGCGATCTCTGTTTTAAGTGTCAATTCAATTTCAGTTAAATTTCTTTATTATGCTCCCCATACCCATCCCGTGGGCGGTGGTGGAGTAGGTCACAGAGGCACATAATTGGATCAGGAACTGAATCCCATAAGTTCCTTTAGCTAAGCAAGTGACAATCTTTTGAAGTTACGCAATTGTTAATGTTACTTACACATGTATGTAATGTTTGTATTTTATATATATATATATATATATATATATATTATATATATATATATATATATATATATATATAAGATTATATATTATATATATATATATAAGATTATTGGTATGTATATCACAAGTGATCAACAAGAGGCTCACAACAATCACTATACAAGACACTTTACATCTATGGTGAGTCACACAGTTACTAGTCTTGCTCCACACCCACCCAACTGGGCGGCAGCTTTACAGTCATGTGCTCCACACCCACCCAACTGGGCGGCAGCTTTACAGTCATGTGCTCCACACCCACGCAACTGGGCGGCAGCTTTACAGTCATGTGCTCCACACCCACGCAACTGGGCGGCAGCTTTACAGTCATGTGCTCCACACCCACGCAACTGGGCGGCAGCTTTACAGTCATGTGCATGCGTTACTTATAGTAAGCAAATTTTGGACACTTCACTAAGATTCTCGGCAATATATCATTATGAATGAAGTACTTACACAATTATTGCACTCCACTGATTGTGTTATCTTTGAATTCTGCGAATTTTTCACATTCCATTAAATAATGACGCAAAATATGCGATTAATTCTGCTGACACAGTTTACATTTAGTCAAATCTACATCAGCAGATGTTACAAACTCCCAGAGGTACTTGTAGCCGAGCCTAAGCCTAGCAGTGGTAACATCTAGAAGTCTGCTAACATTATTGGATGACCCATAGACGTGCGGTTCTTCCTGCATAATAGAATGATAGATGGAGCAACTGGTGTGAATTTCACTTTGCCCCAAGTCTACGAGATTTGGTTACCTGGTTGATGGGGTTCTGGGAGTTCTTATACTCCCCAAGCCCAGCCCGAGGCCAGGCTCGGTGGATGTCATTTAATGTGTTGGGGTACTACTGTATAATGCACCGCATACTTTGTATACAACAACGCCCGACCTAGCCATCAAGATACCACTGGCGGATCTGCCGTGGGATCACGACCCGGGTCCCAAGCCACGCTTGCAAATCCACCTTCACTAATAATAAAAAGACCGGAGCATTCTCCTCCCGGAAATAAACATATGACATACCACGAGGTTCAGAATAGATCCCGCGGGTACTCGATTGGTTGAGCGTAACCCCGCTGTCACCCGATTGGTCGGCCATTAGCGCCGTGTTGGAATTTGTTGTTTATCTGAAGACTGCCTTGCCTCACTACTAATAATATATTGGGTGCTTACTTGAAATATATATATATATATATATATAATATATATATATATATATATATATATATATATATATATATATATATATATATATATATATATATGAATGAAAACTCACCCCCCAGAAGTGACTCGAACCCATACTCACAGGAGCAACGCAACTGGTATGTACAGGGACGCCTTAAACCACTTGACCATCACGACCGGACTTAAGGAAGTGATAGCCTGAGCTATTTGAACCACTTCCCCGCCGGCACCTGGATGGTTATCTTGGGCATAGCATTTTATCAAATCACCTCATTTTTTGGGGCAACACGCGAGGAACACAAATGCGAACAAGCCTGAATGGTCCCCAGGACTATATGCGAATGAAAACTCACACCCCAGAAGTGACTCGAACCCATACTCCGTGATGGTCAAGTGGTTTAAGGCGTCCCTGTACATACCAGTTGCGTTGCTCCTGGGAGTATGGGTTCGAGTCACTTCTGGGGTGTGAGTTTTCATTCGCATATAGTCCTGGGGACCATTCAGGCTTGTTCGCATATTATTTATATTTTTTTTTTTATTTTTTTCCATATCTTGCCCGAAACGCTGTGCGTATTAGTGACTTTAGGCATAGTATATACCAGCTCTATCTAGAAATTTAAAATGATATATATATATTTTTAAAGTTGACAGTATTTAAAGTGTGCTCATGTCGGAAGACCTTACCTTCAAAGAACACAGTAAAGTAGCGATCGCAACTGCAAGAAAAATCACAGGTTAGATAACATGAACCTTTCACACTAGAGATGCTGTACCGATGATGATACTCTTCAAGACGCTAGTGCTCTCTAGGGTGGAGTACTGCTGCACAATGACAGCCCTTTCAAAGCTGGATAAATTGCTGATCTGCAGAGCGTGCAGAGATCCTTTACTGCTAGAATCCTCTCAGTAAAACATCTAAACTACTGGGACCGACTAAAGAGCCTAAATTTGTATTCTCTTGAGCGCAAGCAGGATATATAATAATTTACAAGTGGAAGATAGTAGAGGGGCTGGTCCCAAACCTGCACACAGAAATAACACCACATGAGACCAAAAGGCATGGCAGGATGTGCAGAATACCCCCGCTGAAGAACAGAGATGCAACAGGTACTTCGAGAGAAAACTCTATCAACATCAGAGGCCCGAGACTGTTCAACACGCTTCCACTACACACAAGGGGCATAACTGGCCGACCCCTCACAGTGTTCAAGAGAACTCAATAAGCACCTCCAAAGGATACCTGATCAACCAGGCTATGATTCATACGTCAGGCTGCGAGCAGCCGCGTCCAACAGCCTGGTTGACCAGTCCAGGAACCAGGAGGCCTGATCTACGACTGGGCCGCCGGGACGCTAAGCCCCGAAAACACCTCAAGGTAAGGAACACGGTATTCATTCCTTGTACAATGTTACGCGATTAATAAGAAAACTCCAAGAGTGTCATGAAGATCAAGGCGGATTTGTGTAAGACAGCGATGCGAGTATGCTAGGTCTACTGCTTCACAGTTGACACATTTTGTGATAACACAAAATTGGTTATCAAGTGTCAGCATGATGCATTCAAATTCATGCTTAGTCACTTCCTAGAACATATTGAGCTGTAGTTCAAGTCTGCGCGTGTTGGGAAGGAGTTGAGAAGCCTCCAGGAACACCATCTAAGTCAACAAATTTAATATTTCAACGATTGGTAATTAACTGGAAATAAATTTGTAGCAATTATACTAAGGATAATATAACTAACCAGTGCCCGTGGCGCAGTGGTCAGGCACTCGCCCATGCAGCGCTTCGCGACTGCTTTGGCCTGGGTTCGTATCCTGACCAGGGAGGATTGACTGGGCGCCAATCCTTAACTGTAGCCTCTGTTCACCCAGCAGTGATTGGATTTGTTACATAATTTGGCGGGACGTATTGGAGAAAAATTAAGATTAACAAGGACCTGCCCGAAACGCTATGCGTGCTAATGGCTTTACAGGAATGTAACAACTCTTATATAGATAAATAATAATAATAATAAAACATACTCGTCCAATGGGAAGGTGAATAATACAGCAATATCATATCAAAATCAAAGTAAATCAAAATTATATTACTCCTTAATATAATTGCTACATATCTATACTCCTTCACATCTATATGTCTCTCGGATTTTCCAAAATCTATAAAAAAAGATGTTGTATATCCCGCTCAAGAGACTTAACAACAGTACTTCAATATTCCATAAACAAATAATTTAAAAAACCCCATTTAAAATATCGCTTGCTAGAATCAAAACACGAAATATTTGTAAGTGTAAAACATTCTTTTCCGCCATGTAAGTGTTGAAACTTTAAGGTTCATTTGAGGTAAGAGGTATATACTTGTAATCTCCCACGAGGGTCTGGCTGAGTTATGCCGTACCTTAAAGGCGGTATGTCACCGGAAGAGATGGACGAGATGTTTAGAGCAGATAGCCCTAAATTATGGCAAACATCCTCCCACGGATCGACATCACAGAAAACGACTTGTTTTTAGGGGGTCTCTAAAATAAATTTTAAAACAATACTAGTTTGTCGAAATCATTGTACAGTACACAAGAAAATTTACATTTGAAATGAGCGAAATATACAGCAGTTACGCTAACAAAAATACATCGAAATGTTAATAAGGTTACAACACTGATTACATTTTTGGGGATAAGGGAACTATCAGGGAAAACGCACTAAGCCATTGTGACTATATAGCACTGGGAAGGGGTCAGGATAAGGATTTGGGGTGGGATGGGGGGAAAGGAATGGTGCCCAACCACTTGGACGGTCGGGGATTGAACGCCGACCTGCATGAAGCAAGACCGTCGCTCTACCGTCCAGCCCAAGTGGTTGGGCCTTTTTGGGGCGAGAGTATTAGTATCACGACTCCTGTAGCAAAATAGCTTACGTTCTCGGTTCATAACCGAGGGTCCCGGGTTCAGTTCCCGGCCTGGACAGAAATGGTTGGGTAAGCTTCCTTTTCACCTGATGCCTCTGATCATCCTGGGGAAAATTAGTATAGCTGACGTAAGGGGGACCCTTAGGGTCCATTAAACTATGCAATTTCAGGGTCCATTAAATTATGTAAAGGTAATTTATTAGTAATTCGTTTTGCAGAGACAGGAAGCCTGGTTATATACTTTAGACTTGTATCGAATCATAATTTCATAATTTCGTGAATATGAAATAATCACGAAAAAATACTGATCAAAGTCAGAATGTGGGGGAAGAATTTACCTGAATTTACCCGATGGCAACTATTTCTTGTGGTTCAAGTAATAAGTTTAGGACGTGTGTGTTTTCCAGATATTTCCCCACATGTTAATTTCGGTCTGGCAGAATTCAATTTAGGTATTACAACTTTTTCTATGTAAAGCCTCACTTCAACCAGCAATTGGAGATTACAAATAGGCCTATC
>WNGS01005680.1:4787507-4799627 GCA_020271785.1 Procambarus virginalis
ATCCTGCAAGAGTCAAATAGAAAGATCTGGGGGTTGATATCACACCGACCCTGTCCCCAGAAGCCACATCAAAAGAATATCATCAGCAGCATATGCTAGACTGGCCAACATAAGAACTGCCTTTAGAAACTTGTGTAAGGAATCTTTCAGAACCCTGTACACCACTTATGTAAGACCAATCCTGGAGTATGCAGCTCCAGCCTGGAGTCCATACATAGTTAAACACAAGACAAAGTTAGAGAAGATTCAGCGGTATGCCACCAGGCTCGTCCCGGAACTTAAAGGATTGAGCTACGAGGAAAGGCTAAAGGAGCTGAACCTCACATCCCTGGAAAACAGAAGAGTAAGGGGAGACATGATAACCACCTACAAAATTCTCAGGGGAATTGACAGGGTGGACAAAGGCAAACTCTTCAGCACGGGTGGGACACGAACAAGGAGACACAGGTGGAAACTTAGTACCCAGATGAGCCACAGAGACGTTAGAAAGAATTTGTTCAGTGTCAGAGTAGTAAATAAATGGAATGCACAAGGAAGTGATGTGGTTGAGGCTGACTCCATACACAGTTTCAAATGTAGATATGATAGAGCCCAATAGGCTCAGGAATCTGTACACCAGTTGATTGACAGTTGAGAGGTGGGACCAAAGAGCCAAAGCTCAACCCCCGCAAGCACAATTAGGTGAGTACACACACACACACACACACACACACACACACACACACACACACACACACACACACACACACAGTTGAGAGGCGGGACCAAAGAGCCAAAGCTCAACCCCCGCAAGCACAATTAGGTGAGTACAATTAGGTGAGTACACACACACACACACACACACACACACACACACACACACACACACACACACACACACACACACACACACACACACACACACAGGCCAGTGTCCTTAACTTTTATACCATGCAAGGTGATGGAGAAGATTGTGAGAAAAAACCTAGTAACACATCTGGAGAGAAGAGACTTCGTGACAACCCATCAACATGGGTTCAGGGAGGTTAAATCTTGCCTTACAGGCTTGATAGAATTGTACAATCAGGTGACAAAGATTAAGCAGGAAAGAGAAGATTGCCGGACTGCATTTTTTTCGACAGTCGGAAAGCCTTTGACACAGTACCCCATAAAAGGTTGATGCATAAGCTGGAGAAACAGCCAGGAGTAACTGGTAGGGCGCTCCAGTGGATAAGGGAGTACCTAAGCAATAGGAAGCAGAGAGTTACAGTGAGGGGTGAGGCCTCAGAATGGCGTGAAGTCACCAGTGGAGTCCCACAGGGCTCTGTACTTGGACCTATCATGTTTCCGATATACGTTAATGATCTCCCAGAAGGTATAGACTCATTCCTCTCAATGTTTGTTGACGACGCCAAAATTATGAGAAGGATTAAGACAGAGGAGGGCAGCTTGAGACGTCAAGAAAACCTGGACAAGCTGCAGGAATGGTCGAACAAATGGCAGTTATAGTTTAACCCAAGCAAATGAAATGTACTGAAGATAGGGGTATGAAGCAGGAGACCAGATACATGGTATCATTTGGGAGATGAAATACTTCAAGAGTCAGAGAGAGAGAAAGACCTGGGGGGTTGATATCACACCACACCTGTCCCCTAAAGCTCATATCAAGAGGATAACATCAGCAGCATATGCCAGGTTGGCTATCATAAGAACGGCCTTTAGAAACTTGTGTAAGGAATCTTTCAGAACATTATATACCACATATATCAGACCAGTCCTGGAGTATGCGGCTCCAACGTGGAGTCCATATCTAGTCAGGCATACGACTAAACTGGAAAAGGTTCAAAGGTTTGCCACGAGACTAGTACCCGAGCTGAGAGGTATGAGCTACGAGGAGAGACTACGGGAATTAAACCTCACTTCGTTGGAAGACAGAAGAGTTAGGGGGGATATGATCACCACATTCAAGATTCTCAAGGGAATCGACAGGGTTGATAAAGACAGGCTATTTAACACAAGGGGCACACGCACTAGGGGACACAGGTTGAAACTGAGTGTCCAAATGAGCCACAGAGATATTAGAAAGAACTTTATTAGTGTCAGAGTGGTTGACAAATGGAATGCATTGGGAAGTAATGTGGTGGAGGCTGACTCCATACACAGTTTCAAGTGTAGATATGATAGAGCCCAATAGTCTCAGGAACTGTACACCTGTTGATTGACGGTTAAGAGGCTGGACAAAAGAGCCAGAGCTCAACCCCCGTAAGCACAACTAGGTGAGTACACACACACACACAGATTGACAGTTGAGAGGCGGGACCAAAGAGCCAAAACTCAACCCCCGCAAGCATAAATAGGTGAGTACAAATAGGTGAGTGCACACACACATATACACACACACACACACACACACACTGTGTGTGTGTGTGTGTGTGTGTGTGTGTGTGTGTGTGTGTGTGTGTGTGTGTGTGTGTGTGTGTGTGTGTGTGTGTGTTTGGTGTGTGTGTGTGTGTGTGTGTGTGTGTGTGTTGAGGGCCTGGTGGCTGAGTGGACAGCACGCTCTACGCGTGATCCTGTGGCCTGGGTTCGATTCCGGGCGCCGGCGAGAAACAATAGGCACAGTTTCTTTCACCCTGATGCACCTGTTACCTAGCAGTAAATAGGTACCTGGGAGTTAGTCAGCTGTCACGGGCTGCTTCCTGGGGTGTGTGTGTTGTGGTAAAAAAGATAGTAGTTAGTAACAGTTGATTGACAGTTGAGAGGCGGGCCGAAAGAACAGAGCTCAACCCCCGCAAGCACAACTAGGTGAATACACTGTGCAGGAAAATATTTATTATCTTTATAGGAAATCCTTTTACGAAATATCACACGTCAAAATGACTGATAAGTATACACACACTCCCTGGTGTCTTAGCGCTTGGTTGTGTCTCGTGGACGGCAGTGGACGGCAGTGGACGGTAGTGGACGGCAGTGGACGGTAGTGGACGACAGTGAACGCTAGTGGACGGCAGTGGACGGTAGTGGGCGACAGGGGACCGTAGTGGACGGCAGTGGACGGTAGTGGACGACAGTGGACGGTAGTGGACGACAGTGGACGGTAGTGGACGACAGTGGACGGTAGTGGACGACAGTGGACGGTAGTGGACGACAGTGGACGGTAGTGGACGACAGTGGACGGTAGTGGACGACAGTGGACAGTAGTGGACGGCAGTGGACGGTAGTGGACGACAGTGGACGGTAGTGGACGACAGTGGACGGTAGTGGACGACAGTGGACGGTAGTGGACGACAGTGGACGGTAGTGGACGGCAGTGGACGGTAGTGGACGACAGTGGACGGTAGTGGACGACAGTGGACGGTAGTGGACGACAGTGGACAGTAGTGGACGGCAGTGGACGGTAGTGGACGGTAGTGGACGGCAGTGGACGGTAGTGGACGACAGCGGATGTCTGTGGACGGCAGTGGACGGTAGTGGACGACAGCGGATGTCTGTGGACGGCAGTGGACGGTAGTGGACGACAGTGGACGGTAGTGGACGACAGCGGATGTCTGTGGACGGCAGTGGACGGTTGTGGACGGCAGTGGACGGTAGTGGACGATAGCAGATGACTGTGGACGGCAGTGGACGGTAGTGGACGGCAGTGGACGGTAGTGGACGGCAGTGGACGGTAGTGGACGACAGCGGATGACTGTGGACGGCAGTGGACGGCAGTGGACGGTAGTGGACGACAGCGGATGACTGTGGTAGTGGACGACAGCGGTTAAGTGGGCGTTCTGGAGATACCCAACATGCCAGGTCACTATCCAGGATTAAGAGAGATAGGCTTTGTGCACGAAGATCAGTTCACTGTGCACTGCAATGAGCTATTCAAGTCAGCTGTGGGAGAATCTTGGGAGACATACTCCCACAATATGGTGTTCGGAAGTCTTCTTGGTTTTGTAGAATATGGTCAGGTCTATGTTTTAGTTAGGAGTAATGCTTTTTACTCCTTTACGGATTATTTCTTTCATTATTCTTTCCTCTTTTATATGTTCACTGTCCATAGTTGATTTGAAATATAATTTTATTGGAGGTATTGTGGTTTCTGTTCTAGGTTCAGGATTATACCATCGGTCCAAGTGTCTTCTTATAACAGCGTTTATTTCCGCGTTGCTATATCCGTTGTTCACCAATACCTGAGTTACTCTTTCAAACTCTCTACTCACGTTGCTCCATTCGGAGCAGTGGGTAAGCGCTCGACGAATGTAAGAATTGAGAACACTGGCTTTGTATCTTTGGGGGCACTCACTTCTACCGCTCAGGCATAATCCTATGTTGGTGGGCTTTGTATATACGTTGGTGTTTAAAGAGGTTCCTGCTTTTGTTATTACTACATCCAAGAATGGCCGACTGTTATTTTCATTATTTTCATGTGTAAATCGGAGTACTGACTCTCTCTCTAGATGGCTTTTTAGGTCAATTAGTTCATCTGAGTCTTTTACTATGACGAATATGTCATCTACATAACAGCAATATACAGTTGGTTTTTGTCTGCTACTGAAGACTCTGTCTTCGATGGTTCCCATATAAAAATTACCAAATAAAACTCCTAAGGGGGAGCCCATTGCTACTCCGTCTATTTGTAAATACATGTCTCCTTGTGGACTGATAAAAGGGGTTTCCTTTGTACATGCTTCGAGAAGACTCTTCAAGTGTGGCTCAGGTATGTCTAATTTGGGGGTACTCTCGTCTCTGTATACTCTGTCCAGTATTATTCCTATGGTTGTGTCGACTGGGACGTTGGTGAATAGGGATTCCACGTCCAGGGAAGCAATGATTCCATCGGGCTGGGTAGTTTTGATTAATTCTAGGAAATCTGCTGATGATTGTAGACTATAGTTGCTCGGAGTGTATGGAGTTAGGAGTTCGTTAAGTCTTTTTGCCAGGTGATAAGTTGGAGTTGGTATTTGCTATATACATATATATATATATATATATATATATATATATATATATATATATATATATATATATATATATATATATATATATATATATATATATATATATATATATATATATATATTATATATATATATATATATATATATATGTAGCTTGCTGAAATCAACACTAGAGAAAGCCCCCAATCTTTCCCTCAGCGACTCAGTGGAAACAGGCCTCCCTTCCTGTCAGACTCGAGGGCCTTGGCGTGCGCACAGCAACACAAATTGCTGTACCAGCGTTCCTGTCCTCTTCAGTAGGGTCTGACAACTTGGTGAAGGAAATCCTACCTGAGCACCTAGTTCAATGGGCAGGGGTACATGATCCCAGCTTCACAGACTGCACAACCAAATGGGTCTCTCTCGCAGGACCAGCACCCCAACCACCGCCTTCTGAAGCCCATAAGCAATCCAGCTGGGATCGCCCCATTGCCGACCAAGAAGCTACGACTTTGCTGGAAGCTGCGACAACACCACATGACACTGCCCGACTTAGAGCTGTAGCAGCTCCCCATGCAGGTGATTTCCTATTACCAACCCCAATGTCAGCAACCGGCACCAGTCTCACACCGCAGGTCCTCCGAATTGTCGTGGCTCTCCGTCTCGCTGCCCCAATCCACTCCGAATACAGGTGAATTTGCGACGAGGCAGAGGCCGACAGGTACGGACGGCATGGCCTTCTCTGCCAAAGGACAGGAGGATGGCATGCAAGACACGGTGAGGTCAATGACATTATTAATTTAAGAGAAGCCTTTCCACAGCCGGTTGTCCAGCAGAGAGAGAGCCACGTTACCTAATGTCCCGCAACTCGGATGAGCCTGTCGGTCGCCCAGATGGAATCACGGTGAACCCCTGGAAGAATGGTAGACAGTTGGTGTGGGACTACACTTGCGTTTCAACCTTAGCCAATACCTATGTTGACTTCAGTGCTACTCAAGCAGGAGGAGCTGCCAATCACCGGGAAGCGGCCAAGTCACGTAAATACAGAGACATTGAGCACCACTACAATTTTGTCCCCATTGCCTCAGAGACACTTGGTGCCTGGGGTAAAAGTGCTGCTAGCTTTTTGAAGGAGTTGGGGTCTAAGCTAATCGAAACAACTAGAGACCCTAGAGCTGCCAGTTTTCTTTTTCAGCGCCTTAGTGTGGCAATCCAGAGAGGAAATGCTCACTGCATCCATGGTTCCTGCCCGCCATCCGAGGAGCTGGAGGAGCTATTCAACTTGTGACAAGCAGCCTTGTACCCTGCATGTATTCAATATGTAACTTTTTTTGTGTAATGACTTTTTCAATTAAAGTTAGATAAATATACACACATACCAAAAGAATAGGGGTGGTAGGAGAAGAAAATATCAAAGTGTTCAGAGAGGATCCACAAGGTCTTTTCTCAGTACTCTTTATTTCTTCTCCGAAGCTATGGGTCCCTACAATTGCACCTTCTAGGTTTAAATATTATATATATATATATATATATATATATATATATATATATATATAATATATAATATATATATATATATATATATATAACTGAAAACTCACACCCCAGAAGTGACTCGAACCCATACTGCCAGAGCAACGCAACTGGTATGTACAGGGACGCCTTAATCCCTGGACCATCACGACCGGACATAAGGAAGTGATAGCCGGAGCTATATGAACCACTTCCCGCCGGCACTCGGATGGTAATCTTGGGCATAGCATTTTATCAAACACCTCATTTTTTGGGGCAACACGTGAGGAACACAAATGCAAACAAGCCTGAATGGTCCCCAGGACTAGATACAACTGAAAACTCACACCCCAGAGTTTTCAGTTGTATCTAGTCCTGGGGACCATTCAGGCTTGTTTGCATTTGTGTTCTTCACGTGTTGCCCCAAAAAATGAGTGATTTGATAAAATGCTATGCCCAAGATTACCATCCGAGTGCCGGTGGGGAAGTGGTTCATATAGCTCCGGCTATCACTTCCTTATGTCCGGTCGTGATGGTCAAGTGGATTAAGGCGTCCCTGTACATACCAGTTGCGTTGCTCCTGGCAGTATGGGTTCGAGTCACTTCTGGGGTGTGAGTTTTCAGTTGTATCTAGTCCTGGGGACCATTCAGGCTTGTTTGCATTTGTGTTCCTCACGTGTTGCCCCCAAAAATGAGGTGATTTGATAAAATGCTATGCCCAAGATTACCATCCGAGTGCCGGCGGGGAAATGGTTTATATAGCTCCGGCTATCACTTCCTTATGTCCGGTCGTGATGGTCAAGCGGATTAAGGCGTCCCTGTACATACCAGTTGCGTTGCTCCTGGCAGTATGGGTTCGAGTCACTTCTGGGGTGTGATTTTTCAGTTGTATCTAGTCCTGGGGACCATTCAGGCTTGTTTGCATTTGTGTTCCTCACGTGTTGCCCAAAAAATGATTTGATTTGATTAATGCTATGCCCAAGATTACCATCCGAGTGCCGGCGGGGAAGTGGTTCATATAGCTCCGGCTATCACTTCCTTATGTCCGTTCGTGATGGTCAAGCGGATTAAGGCGTCCCAGTACATACCAGTTGCGTTGCTCCTGGCAGTATGGGTTCGAGTCACTTCTGGGGTGTGAGTTTTCAGTTGTATCTAGTCCTGGGGACCATTCAGGCTTGTTTGCATATATATATATATATATATATATATATATATAATATATATATATATATATATATATATATATATACAGTATATATTATATATATATATATATATATATATATATATATATATATATATATATATATATATATATATATGTATATACACAATATATATATATTGGTATATTTTGGTAGCAGTCTTTCCTGTAGACATATATATTAAATATGACCGAAAAAGTAAGATTAATATTTCTAACACGAATTTTCTCTATTTTCCTTATGTTACATATATATTTCCTTATACATATGTATATATATACATATATATATATATATATATATATATATTATATATATATATATATATATATATATATATATATAATATATTAGTATATTTTGGAAGCAGTCTTTCCTGTAGACATATATTATTATATATGACCGAAAAAGTAAGATTAATAATTCTAACACGAATTTTCTCGATTTTCCTTATTTTTCTTTTTACTGGTGACGGTAAATGAAAAATCAATTCTCCAAAATTCTTTTTTATTTCTAGTCTGACGCGACACTTGAGCGCGTTTCATAAAATTATTACATTTTCAAAGACTTTAATTTATCCACACACAACTTATGACTGAACTTATGGCTGAACTGCATTGGCTCTTATACCTGCATTTGGGTGAGGTGATGTAGTACAATAGTTGGGTGAAAAACAAACTTTCAACAAAACACAGAATACGGAAAAATGGATATAGATTTGCAGAATTTGGGTACAAATAGAACTGAAGAAGGCCTATTGGCCCAAATTTCTTGATGTTTCTATGTTGGAGCGGAGTCTTGAAGTGGGTAGAATATAGTTGTGCGTCAATTGGCTGTTGATTGCTGGTGTTGACTTCTTGATGTGTAGTGCCTCGCAGATGTCAAGCCGCCTGCTGTCGCTGTATCTATCAATGATTTCTGTGTTGTTTGCTAAGATTTCTCTGGTGATGGTTTGGTTGTGGGAAGAGAATATATGTTCCTTAATGGAGCCCTGTTGCTTATGCATCGTTAAACGCCTGGAAAGAGGTGTTGTTGTCTTGCCTATATTCTGAGTTTTTTGAGGCTTACAGTCCCCAAGAGGGCATTTGAAGGCATAGACGACGTTTGTCACTTTTAGAGCGTTCTGCTCCGTGTCTGGAGAGTTTCTCATGAGTAGGCTGGCCGTTTTCTTGGTTTTATAGTAAATCGTTAGTTGTATCTTCTGATTTTTGTCTGTAGGGATAACATTTCTATAAACAATATCTTTCAGGTACCTTTCCTCCATTTTATGAGCTGTGGAGAAGATGTTCCTGTAAAATAGTCTAATAGGGGGTATAGGTGTTGTATTAGTTGTCTCTTCAGAGGTTGCATGGCGTTTCACTTTCTTCTTATGATGTCTTCAATGAAACCATTGGAGAAGCCGTTGTTGACTAGGACCTGCCTTACCCTACAGAGTTCTTCGTCGACTTGCTTCCATTGTGAGCTGTGGCTGAGAGCACGGTCGACATAAGCGTTAACAACACTCCTCTTGTGCCTGTCTGGGCAGTCACTGTTGGCATTTAGGCACATTCCTATGTTTGTTTCCTTAGTGTAGACTGCAGTGTGGAAACCGCCGCTCGTTTCCATGACTGTTACATCTAGAAAGGGCAGCTTCCCATCCTTCTCCATCTCGTAAGTGAAACGCAACACAAAATTCTGCTCAAACGCCTCTTTCAGCTCCTGCAGATGTCTGACATCAGGTACCTGTGTAAAAATGTCGTCAACATACCTGCAGTATATGGCCGGTTTCAAGTTCAAGTCGACTAAGACTTTTTTCTCGATAGTACCCATGTAGAAGTTCGCAAACAGGACACCTAGGGGAGAACCCATGGCGACCCCATCTACTTGCTTATACATGTGCCCATCCGGGCTCAAAAAGGGTGCTTCCTTAGTACAAGCTTGGAGTAGTTTCCTCGACCTTATTCTAGCTATATATATTCCTAGTTGAGGAAACTACTCCAAGCTTGTACTAAGGAAGCACCCTTCTTGAGCCCGGATTGGCACATGTATAAGCAAGTAGATGGGGTCGCCATGGGTTCTCCCGTAGGTGTCCTGTTTGCGAACTTCTACATGGGTACTATCGAGAAAAAAGTCTAAGTCGACTTGAACTTGAAACCGGCCATATACTGCAGGTATGTTGACGACATTTTTACACAGATTCCTGATGTCAGACATCTGCAGGAGCTGAAAGAGGCGTTTGAGCAGAATTCTGTGTTGCGTTTCACTTACGAGATGGAGAAGGATGGGAAGCTGCCCTTTTTAGATGTAACAGTCATGGAAAGGAGCGGAGGTTTCCACACTGCAGTCTACACTAAGGAAACAAACATAGGAATGTGCCTAAATGCCAACAGTGACTGCCCAGACAGGACCAAGAGGAGTGTTGTTAACGCTTATGTCGACCGTGCTCTCAGCCACAGCTCAGAATGGAAGCAAGTCGATGAAGAACTCTGTAGCGTAAGGCAGGTCCTAGTCAACAACGGCTTCTCCAATGGTTTCATTGAAGACATCATAAGAAGGAAAGTGAAACGCCATGCAACCTCTGAAGAGACAACTAATACAACACCTATACCCCCTATTAGACTATTTTACAGGAACTTCTTCTCCACAGCTCATAAACGGAGGAAAGGGTCCTGAAAGATATTGTTAATAGAAATGTTATCCCTACAGACAAAAATCAGAAGTTACAACTAACGATTTACTATAAAACCAAGAAAACGGCCAGCCTACTCATGAGAAACTCTCCAGACACGGAGCAGAACGCTCTAAAAGAGACAAACGTCGTCTATGCCTTCAAATGCCCTCTTGGGGAATGTAAGTCTCAAAAAACTCAGTATATAGGCAAGACAACAACACCTCTTTCCAGGCGTTTAACAATGCATAAGCAACAGGGCTCCATTAAAGAACATATATTCTCTTCCCACAACCAAACCATCACCAGAGAAATCTTAGCAAACAACACAGGAATCATTGATAGATACAGCGACAGCACGCGGCTTGACATCTGCGAGGCACTACACATCAAGATGTCAACACCAGCAATCAACAGCCAATTGACGCACAACTATATTCTACCCACTTCAAGACTCCGCTCCAACATAGAAACATCAAGAAATATGGGCCAATAGGCCTTCTGCAGTTCTATTTGTACCCAACTTCTGCAAATCTATATCCATTTTTCCGTATTCTGTGTTTTGTTGAAAGTTTGTTTTTCACCCAACTATTGTACTACATCACCTCACCCAAATGCAGGTATAAGAGCAAATGCTGTTCAGCCATAAGTTCAGTCATAAGTTGTGTGTGGATAAACTAAAGTCTTTGAAAATGTAATAAATTTTTTGAAACGCGCTCAAGTGTCGCGTCAGACTAGAAATAAAAATTAATTTTGGAGAATTGATTTTTCATTTACCGTCACCAGTAAAAAGAAACATAAGGAAAATCGAGAAAATTCGTGTTAGAATTATTAATTTTACTTTTTCGGTAATATTTAACAATATATATATATATATATATATATATATATATATATATATATATATATATATATATATATGCAAACAAGCCTGAATGGTCCCCAGGACTAGATACAACTGAAAACTCACACCCCAGAAGTGACTCGAACCCATACTCCCAGGAGCAACGCAACTGGTATGTACAGGGACGCCTTAAACCACTTGACCATCACGACCGAACATAAGGAAGTGATAGCCGAGGCTATATGAACCACTTCCCCGCCGGCACTCGGATAGTAATCTTGGGCATAGCATTTTATCAAATCACCTCATTTTTTGGGGCAACACGTGAGGAACACAAATGCAAACAAGCCTGAATGGTCCCTAGGACTAGATACAACTGAGATTACTATCTGAGTTCCGGCGGGGAAGTGGTTCATATAGCCTCGGCTATCACTTCCTTATGTCCGGTCGTGATGGTCAAGTGGTTTAAGGCGTCCCTGTACATACCAGTTGCGTTGCTCCTGGGAGTATGGGTTCGAGTCACTTCTGGGGTGTGAGTTTTCAGTTGTATCTAGTCCTGGGGACCATTCAGGCTTGTTTGCATTTGTGTTTGTGCTTATTAGGCAAATCGGGCCTTGCATAGTAGGCTGAGAAGTGCGTTCTGGCTACTAGGTACGACATATATATATATAAATTGCTCCTCGAAACTCTGTGGAGAGAGACCAAGAGGTCACCTCTTGGCAGATATCAGGAAAATAAGGGACCAAGAAGTAAGCCTGGGTCTCTTCCTGAACCCTTCCAAGTGTGAAGTACTCTCCAACCCAGACATTGTAGCTAGAATAAGGTCTGCCTTGCCTGGAGGCCATGTCATTAGGGCCGAGAACAGCACCCTCCTTGGAGCCCTCTAGGGTCTAACGCCATTGAGGAGATCCTTGAGAAGAAAATCGCAGACCTTAGGAGGATGGAAGACAGAATAGGTGACATCGATGCCCACGATACTTTATATCTCCTCACCAAATGCCTATCCCTTCC
>WNGS01005680.1:4861257-4877788 GCA_020271785.1 Procambarus virginalis
AATCAGATTTTTCTTCTTCATTTAATTAGTTTGTTAAATGGTGGACATATTAACATTGCAGTTTTATAAGAACATCTTAGTAATATATATATATTTTAAATTCCTGCTTGGCTTAGTGCTTATCCAGTTGCATTTCATATTTTAAGAATATACAAAAACATAGTTACAACCTTTAATGATTGCATTGGCAATTTTGAATTATGTATTGTTCAATAAGCAAGAGATTTTTTATTTTAAAAATTATGACAATTTATTTGTCTTGCAAAATAGAAGGTTGATATATATTTTTTGAGGTGTATACATGCATACAAACCAGGGTTGGCATGGTAGCTACCTACTTATCCACCTGGGCCGGCTTTTCAGTCAAAAAAGCAAAAAAAAAAATAGGCGGGTTTAAATAAAAAATTTGCACTAATATGGGCTAACTTAATTACTGTATTCTATTTAAAATTAATTGCATTTTTTGTCTACTGATTAGATATTTAAAAACTTAATCCACCCCAACCTAGGCAGGTTCTGTTTTAAGAAAATACTTGTACATGATTTTTGTTTTTGTTTTACCAACTCTGATACAAACTCAAATTAATGCTCAAACCCAAAGTAATGCAAATTTGATCAATAATTC
Source organism: Procambarus virginalis (assembly GCA_020271785.1). Taxonomy (NCBI): domain Eukaryota; kingdom Metazoa; phylum Arthropoda; class Malacostraca; order Decapoda; family Cambaridae; genus Procambarus; species Procambarus virginalis. The sequence goes on from WNGS01005680.1 coordinate 4,861,883, forward strand.
ATATTTAAAGTAGCTTTTTAAAACAATGCTAATACAGGTACTAATGAAAAAGATTCTGTAAGATGGAAATGGAGGAGTCACTAACAAAAACAAAAGCACATGAGAAATGCAACAGAGTGGGAAATAAGTCACAATAACATGGCTGAAACTAATAACCCAACCCACACATACCGAATGAAATGAAAATGATTTGATAAGGGTAAACAATGGACCAAAAAGTGTCGTCACCATCATTTTATTTCATATATATATATTTGGGTTGGTGATTTATTTACATGCATCAAAGATTATCTAACTGTTTCCTCTGTGAGATGGGAAGAGCTATCACTGTGTTACACACATAGTCCACAGTATATGATAATGAATGACAATTTTGTGATCCCTGCTGGTAGTTGATAGTGAGTGCATTTAATAGCCACTAAACACAAAATCTATAAACGATTTAACCCCTAAACAGCTCCAATCGCTATCAGCGATTACCTGTACTCAACTCGCCCAATGCAATTAATTTACATTTGTTTTGCAAACTACTTTCTGTTGTGTGAACCATATCTTGAGGTTATCTTGAGATGATTTCGGGGCTTAGCGTCCCCACGGCCCGGTCCTCGACTAGCCCTCCTTTTTGTTACACATCCCCCAGGAAGCAGCCCATAGCAGCTGGCTAACTCCCAGGTACCTATTTACTGCTAGGTAACAGGGGCATCAGGGTGAAAGAAGCATTTTGCCATTTGTCTACGCCTTCACTGGGGATCGAACCCGGAACCTCAGGACTACGAATCTGAAGCACTGTCCACCCAGCTGTCAGGCGCCCTTGATGTAAAACTTTTAATCAGCTGATCATTTTAAGGGTTAAATACCTTTCAGTGACATGGAGATATTTTTCACGCAGTACCTCTACAGGAAACCACTAAATATATACAGTATCTTACTGTGAGATGACTGAATTGGTACGGTATCGAGGAAAGTTCACTACTATTGAGCACCTATCCATCTGTGGGAAGTGCAATACTGTCAAGTGTTCTCTTCCTATGTCTTAAAACGCAAGAATGAGAAATGCCCAGGTGATGAGTTAAATAAATATATCATTCATTTATCTGATGAAGGGCATTACTGAAGATCAAATTGCTTCCAGATTGTGCATCCTAAAAAAAATAAGCAATATGATGCAATTAAAAAACAGTCTAGGAGCTTAGCAAACTACAACACAGGAAACAGCTATCTTAACAAACAGGTATAAGTATTATATCTGAGGTTAGTCTTATACTATTTGCACTAGCTCCTACACGAAGGCAAATTTTATAGTTTACTTACAGGTAACTGGCAATAATGTTCCAAGCACTATGTTCACAGACATGTGTTTAAAAATAGATTTGTATTCTTTTACTAGTCTTCTATCTTACTTCATATGTAGTTTCTGAAAGTAATTTCCTTCTGTATCTTAAAACTAATTTCTCTATTGGTGCCACACCAAACTTTATATATTTCAGTGACATCAACTACTTCAACAACTTTTCTCCTGAATGATAAAAAAAAATTAAGCACTGAATGTAATGAAGTGCCCTTTCTGGTAGGACCTCAGGAGCTCCAAGTGCTTACGTGCTGGCACCACTAGGCCAAAGGAGCGTGCCAGGCCTGTGAGACCAATGCTGATCTACCGCGAGTCAGAACCACAGTCTGAATGAGAGGCTGCATTCTGCCTCTCTCTACATGGTGACGGAAATTTGAGAAAACCATCCAGTAAAGTTAGACAAAACAATTACCTGAAATAAACAAATCAAAATGAGTAAAGAGAGAGAGAAAAGATAGCTTTTCACGGGTAAACAACCATAAGTGTAAAGTGCCTGGCTGCCACCAGATGGCAGCCAAGAACACCCTGGGGTCCCAATCCCCCCCCCCCCCCGAACCTACCTCACGAGATGGTCATACACAACCCCAAAGAAAAAGCACCACAAGGAAAATAATGGAAAACTGGCCAAGATTGGTGAGCTACTAGTCTACCAGAAAAGAGCATTCTATTACATTCAATTTTTTATTTATGGAAAGACCCTTCAGTAGCATCCCAGTGCTTGTTCACAACATAACCTTAGAAAGGAGAATTGTTTTAGTGAAAAGGAACATAGGATCAGCAAAGACACAAAAGATTTACCTATGGCAAAAAACAGCAGAGGAGCAGGGGCCAGGTTAGTGCAGCATCAACTAAATGCCAGATGCCCAAGCACCACCCGCCAAACACACACACCGAAACTACGACGTTGGTACAACGTTCGAACAAGTTTTAACCACTTCCTAACCAGTTATAACAACCAATACAGCACGTTGTAACAACGTTCTAATATGTCATAAACACGTTAAGCCAAAATGCAACAACTTTATTACAAGTTGTAACAAGCGAAAAATAGAAACAATTTTGGTTTGTGTTTCCAGGGCGCATAGGCATAGCAAGGCTGCAGAAAATTGAATAAGTAGCAAGGCTAGCATATTAGCAAGCAATACAGGCAAACCAGCCAACGTTTCCATATCATGAAAGAGGAGCAGACAGCAACCTGGTTGAACTGTACCCCCTAGAAACAAAGGATTATTAAACAGCATCCTCCCAAGCAGTGAAATACAGCATACAGTGCAAATAATATGGCACAACAGTAACAAGAGATTATGGTGCAACCTAGGCCAGAAAATCAGGTGCTGATGACCAAACGACCCCCTCTAAAATAACAAAGACACGGAGAAATCCCATTATCGTGATATATCGGTGAACAAATCCATAAACCAAACCCTCATCACAGTTCAAAGACTCAGTGTTAGCCATAAATACTGAAAACTGGCTGAAGGCTAAGAGAATGATCCCAGGATCAAAGGAACAGAAACCACACTTCCTGAACAGAGAATGAAGTTCACCAACACGACCACAACAGGAGACAATGGCCAATAAAAAGGCCGTTTTAAAGAAGGAATCGTAAATAGAGGAACCCAAAGACAAAGAAGAGGGTAAAAATTAAAACATTTATGCAGATGAGGAGTCACAATAACGTGGCTGAAAAATGTTGACCAAACCACACACTAGAAAGTGAAGAGACGACGACGATGTTTCGGTCCGTCCTGGACTATTATCAAGTTAATTGTGATAATGGACTTGACCCAATCAACTTGATAATGGTCCGTGATGGAATGAAATGTCGTCGTCTCTTCACTTTCTAGTGTGTGGTTTGGTCAATAGTAAAACATTTATCCTCTGCGATGAGCCAAGCCTCAGAAAGGAAAGGAATTGTGACCAACAAGAGAGAAGGGCTGGGAAACAAACCCAAAAATATTCACGTTTTCGGTGTGAAGGTTGGTTAGGGCAGGTGGGTAGTTTGGGGATCGTGTATTTTAGTACCACTTATTTTATATACTGTGGCAAATTAAGAGAATGGGCTGAATGTACACACAGGATAAAAAATATTCTCAAGTTGCTTTTGGAGTGAAGCATCAGCTTTGTAACCCATAAGTGGCCAAGTAAGGTTCCCTGTTTTAAAGAAATTTGCATACCTAATGCAGTCATTGTATACTGTATTACTGCATCATTAGAAGCAGTGCTGGCATCAATGCCATACTCCTTCACCAGGCCACTCTCAAGTTTCATTACCAATTTCCTATTTCCATGAACAATTAAAAATATTTCTTCTTAACTGCTTCAGCCTGACTTGGACACTTTTTCTTCTCAGTGATAGTTCAATTAAATAAACCAAAAAAGGCAGAAATGTTGCCGAATCCACAGAATTGTCTAACAGTAACACAAAGGGAAAGAAACGATGCAGGCTAGAGAAAATTTACAGTTGTATCATTTGCCTTGTTGATCTAGGAAGTGCCTTATTTGACCAGACCACACACTAGAAGGTGAAGGGACGACGACGTTTCGGTCCGTCCTGGACCATTCTCAAGTCGATTGTGAGAATTGACTTGAGAATGGTCCAGGACAGACCGAAACGTAGTCGTCCCTTCACCTAGTGTGTGGTCTGGTCAACATTCTTCAGCCACGTTATTGTGACTCATCACCTACAGTGCCTAATTTCTTTCATGCACTCATTTGTTTTGTTGTGCCTATGCTTTCTGCTAGATTTTCCCCAGTTTTGTGGGTGATCTCTGATCCTTTGCTCCATAAAGGGAGCCAGATTCTGATCCAGACCTCCTGTAGATCAGCATGGGTCTCAAAAGGCCCAACACAATTCATAAGCTTATTATTACCATAACATAAACACTGGAAAGCTACTGAGGGGCCTTTTCAGAAGCCTTAAAGAAACATTTAATACGAGTTTGTATTTAATAATAATAAAATATTAATACAAATAAAAGATTTAAATAAAATAAAAAATACTGTATTTAAATAAAATTATAAACTAACATAGGGCATTGAGCGATATGAAACGCTTTTCTAAGCAGCAATTCGGTTGCTTTCAGAACTATCAGCCAGAATTCACTCTAGACACTGTACACATGCCAGGCCCACTGTGACCTTCACCCCACCATGACAAATACCTTTTAAAACTGCCCTGTCCATGCGAGCCCTGTGACTGGAGAGGGAAGCCAGAAGAGAATATTCTCAATCATCCACCAAAGTAGTTATGTACTCAATTAGATAAAAAAAATATCAAACAAATCACTCAACACCCCCTCCAAACTATAATTGGTGTCATCAGATAGTAAATTATAGCTTTGCAAACTACCGCTGCTGAGTTACCCATCATCTAGCCACCGCCGGATGAAGTCTTGGCTATGCCACCCTACCAGAAGGCTGGTCACCTCACCTGAAGCCCAGGCCATCAAAACAAGCACGGGCAGTAGAGGCGGCACAGCCTCTATACTGCTCCTTCTCCTTCTGTCAACTAGGAGACGATAGATGACACTGTCATCTCCCCCGGTTGACCATGAAATCCGTGTGTGTGTGTTTATCTAAAGTATGGCCCAGAATTATTTCAAGGGTACAAAGATTTAAAAATGCTGCTCTAGAGGACAGACCACATAGTTAAAATTCAGGTGACCCAGGAGCTGCATGGACTTCCTCTGAGTCAGGCATCACTGCTAACCCAATCCAACCCAGAAGAAGGGAAAGAGAGAGAGTGATATATCGACCTAGTATGCCAACCCAGCTCCCAACCATTACAGGCCCCACATACCATAGCCCTATCTAGCAGACAAGCACAACTAGTCGGGGTGGGCCAGGACAGATACACTGTAGAGCCAAGACTCCCGCAGAATCGCACAGTTGAGCTTGGTGAGCAGTCTTGATGCCAGGTTAAGCCCAATGCAATGAACATGAATGTGGTAATGTGTGTCCAGCACAAAACCTTACTTAATTCCTGAACCTTGGATGAATCATATTGCCCAGACCCCAAGCTAATACCCAAGCCAGCAGGCAAGATACAAGGAGGGGTGAATCCAGAATGACCTCACTTGACCCCACGGACTTCATGATGGGGAAGGGTTATGGTAACTCCTTCCTAAAATAAAAGCAAGTGTGAAAACATTCACTCACAAATTATCAAAGATGAAAGTTCTATTACACAATTCTTCTGAGGAGACAATGCAAGTACACTGTCTCAGTGTAGGCCCAAGACTAGGTCTCAAAAGGCACTGGAAAGAAAGTGGCCAACTCAAGAGGAGTGAAGCCATGTCAACACACAAATCTTTGGTACCCTCAGTCTTTGTACTGTATAGTCTCCGCCAGAAACGATAACCCTGAAATCTAATCTGACAATGGAGGAATGAGATATCTAGACACTCAAAATAGTAACCATGCCATGAAATGAGCTAAGCACTGAATATTTGTAGAGGTGGACTGTTAGGCAGAAAATGAGATTGCCGGTTCCTCTGTAGTATAGTGTAGCTGGAGCCGCCAGTTACTGGTGGTCAGATGATGGGTAGCTCATTAGCAGCTATAAAGCAATAATTGCTTACTGGTAATTAGCAGCTTGCAAAGCAATAATTGATTATCGGTAACACCCAATAATAATTTCAAAGAGGTGTTGAGTAGGTTGTTTTGACTGTGACTGCCACAGTGACTGACTAAAGGTGACTGCCATGATAGATAATTCAGAATTCTTTCCTCTGGCATCCTTCATCCGAGATGAACTCTAGCCAATAGCTTGCGAGCAGCCAGGGGTTCCAGCTCAGAAACATGTTCATTAGCATAGTCTTTAAATAATTTATAAAATCACATTGAAATATGACACTTATAAAAGGGAATCTAGAATTTTATCAATTTATGAACAAAATAATAATTTTAAATACAAAAAGCATTACAAAACAAACATCATCACTTTGACAATTTGTACTATTTACCAATAATCTTGCATCCAGTAGAGAATGTTCTTTTACAACATTTCTTCACCTTCTGCCATGGTGAGCTGGTCAACATGCACTCTCTTCAATGAGGTGCTCCCAGAAGGGCACCAATACGAATTATTGGGAATATGGTCTGCATGATTGGATTTGTGTGAACTGCTTTGAAACTTGGTTAAATCTGCACAGTCCAGATTGAGATGGCTTGAATGTATTAGTTCACTCAATTTTCTACCATTTTTGGAAACCAAGTTTCTAATATTGCACTCAGAAAGTGGTATGTCATCACTATTGTTTACGGGTTTTGAAATATCTGTACACCTTTTCTCACTGAGAGACATATCAATATTTTCAAAATATTTTGTTTCATCATGAGACAGACCAGAATTTGGATGGCAATCTGAGTCCGAGGCATTGCAGGTGTAGGCCCCTTCATCATCATTCAACATACTGTCATCAAAGTCTGGCTTCACAAGATGTTCCTGTTCTTCCTCCTCACAATCACTGCACCGAAAGGTCCGAGTCTCGCATTCTGTTTTTTTATAGGGACGTAAATATTTTTAAGAAACAGTTTATGACAATCCGCGCACTTGAAGGATTGCTCTCGATGTCGCTTCTTATGCTGATTCAAAATACTTCTCTGTGAAAATGACTTGCCACATTCAGTACAAGAAAATGGCTTTTCACCAGTGTGAACTCGAGTGTGTTGCACAAGATAAACTTTCTTTTTGAATGCTTTATTACAAACTGTACATATAAAAGGCTTTTCACCACCATGTACTTTATCATGCTCTTTTAGGGCCCCTCTCAAAGCAAAAGATTTCCCACATTCATTGCAAGAAAAGGGCTTTTCTCTCCACTATGTCTTTTCATGTGCTGTACTAAGTTGCCCTTCAGTGAAAATGCTTTATTACACTGATCACATTTATGAGGTCTATCACCAGTGTGTATTCGCAAATGTTGATCAAGATAGCTCTTCTTGAGGAAAAGCTTGTCACATTCTGGACATTCATAGGACTTCCTATCAGTATGCAGCTTTACATGCTGAACAAGGTTGCCTTTCAAAGAAAATGCTCTATCACAATGTGTACATTTAAAAGGTTTCTCTNACAAGTGGCGTCCTCGACGATCACCACGTGAAGCCGGATGGGTCCTCCGCGCTCCTCTCGTCTTCAAACGAAAGATTTACTGTCACCTTCCTGTCTCCGTCTCCCTAAGGTACTCCTCGAGCGCCTGGAGTATAAGTCTCAAGATGAGACTATTGAATGTCAGGCGGTTCCCAGCTCCTTCCTCCATACCTTCTACAGCTCCAACCTCTTCAGTTCTGCCTGTTAGAGCTGTCTGTTTATCTTGAGATTTATAAGCATATATAACTGTCTTATCGTAACCTCCACCTCAGACGACCACAGCCAGACAGTAAGGAAGGCAGCTAAGACCGGCTTGGGGTACTAAAGAGCCTCTACAACGACGGGATAACATAACACAACATTACCTCTCACCTCGTCAAGTCTGTCACGTGACACCAGCCTCTACTGTTGATGCCTCTCGTCGATCTTGCCTCTCAAGTCTTCCTACTTGGGAACCTGGACACTGAACATTGCTACCATCAACACTGCCAGTATATCCTCAGGATGAATATGGGGTCCACAACTAGTTATTTGATGTGATTGGGGTTCACTGCCACCCGTTGGAGGGATATGGGGTCCACTACCTACTGTCGGGTGAGTACAGGACTCATTACCGCCCACAGGATAGGTATGGGGTCCACTACCGCCCACAGGATGGGTATGGGGTCCACTACTGCCAAAGGATGAGTATGGGGTCCACTACCGCCCACAGGATGGGAATGGGCTCCACTACCCCCCACATCAGTGCGGTAGTGGACCCATACCAGTCCTGTTGATGGTAGTAGACAACCACCCATACCCATATTATGGGTGGTTGTAGGCTCCATACCTATCCTACAGGTAGTGGTGGACCTATTACCCATCCTGTGGATGGTAGTGGACCCCATACCAACCCCATGGGCGGTAATGGGCCATAAATCCATCCTTTTGGAGGTAGTGGACACCATACCCATTATGTGGGCAGTAGTGGACCCCTTACCCATCCAACAGGTGATAGCAGACCCAATACCACCTTCAACAGGTGGAAGTGGACCCCATACCTATCATTTTACGTGGCAATGGACCTGTAGCGAGTAAATCTTATACTCGCTCCAATCTTTCATTATCTTAATGGCATAACTAATTAGCACTAATTACAGAAGCTATAATCTTTTTCCCTAATTACAGGTAAAAGTTCTTCCATCCTCCTATCTTACTGGAGAAAGCTGAGGCGTAGTCACCAAATACAAGCATGCGATATGAGAATAGCCAACAGTACAATTTCCACAGTCAAGAATGTAGCACTCGGCGAATGCAGGTCTAATCGACACCAAGACTTAATATTCCTCATTAAGCTACAACACTCTCCCACATAGAGCTTCGCGACTCCGGCCTTACTCAGCTCTTTGCTCTGCTCCAAGCTCCTTCTCAACGTCTACGACACTGCTGTATCCAAGACTACTAAATAAATATGAAAACCCACTAAACACTGTGTATCTAATCTACTCAACAACGTAATATAATCGTACGTTACAGAGCTCATAAACATCGTGTGATTTGTGGAGGATTTTGCCCGAAACGCTATGCGTATTAGTGGCTTTAGGTATTGTATGTACTAGCTCTATCTATGAATCCGACATTTTTTTGTAGCTTCATCTTTGTATGTACTTTTCCTAAATAAAAACATTAATTAATTTAATTTAATTTGGTGGACCCTATATCCAATTTGTTTGCAGTAGTGTGCCCCATAGATATTCCAACGTTACATCGTTTTCTGTTAACGTTCCTACAACCCATTCTCTAGGATTTTGAAAACATACACTATGATATATAATGTTGTTTGACGAAAGCATCATTATTATATTTATAATTTATAGTGCGCTTATTATTGTTTCTTGTACGCTGACACTGGCTTCCTATCTCTCCAGGACCGCCGTGATCGCCACTGTCTTCGCTATCTTGCGCGGTCCTTACAACATCCTCACTCTCGCCTCTGTCGTGCTTTGACTTTTACCCCTCCTGTAGTTCCTGTTCCTCTTCACCACCTTCCTCTTTCTGTCCGTTTGTCTCACAAGATTCTCTTTCGGTTCGTATTACCAATGTTTCTCCTCGTATTGTTCCCTCCTTGCCCCCGTGGAGGGTCCCCCTTCCCAAATTTTGTACTTCCCTGACCCGCATCACTAAAGCTTTTACCCCTCCTACAGTTCTGAAACGCCTTTTCCTTGAGCACTTTTCTTTACACTCCCACTCCGTGTCCATCTTCACCGATGGGTTTAAGTCTGCTGACGGTGTGGGCTACTCTGTTGCTTTTCCTGATCACACCTATGTCTCTCTCCTGCCTCCGGAGGCTAGCATCTTCACAGCAAAACTTTATGCTATTCTCTTGGCTCTTCCGTCTCTTGCTTTCTCGCTGTCAATCCTCCTTTGTAGTGGAAGTTGACTCATAGTGCCCTCATGGCTTTGGGGTCCTTTAATCCTGTCCACCCGGTGGTCGTCGAGATTCAACATTGGCTGTTTCTTATCTTCAGTAAATTTAAGTCGGTAGTTTTGCTAGATTCCCAGCATGTTGGTGTCTCTTTAAATGACAGTGCGTGTGCTGCCGCTAAGGAAGCAATCCGCACTTGTCCCATCTCCCATAAAGGTATTCCTTATTCTGACTTTTACCCAGGTCTTCTGTTACTGGTAACAAACTGCGTACTCTTAAGAGTAGTGTGTCCCTGTGGCCTTCCTCCTACCACCGTAACCAGCGGTGGGTAACAGCTCTGGCTAGGTTACGTATTGGCCATACACGTTTAACTCACGGTCACTTAATGGAGCGCCGCCCTGCTCCTTATTGTCCAAACTGCATTGTTCCTCTTACGGTCATGCAAATTCTTGTTGAAAGTCCCGATTTCCAGGACGAGCGTGTGTCTTGCTTTCCAACTGTCCCTCGCGGTCAATTGTCCTTCGATAGAATTCTTGGTGAATCAGACACTTTTGATATCGTTCGCCTTATGCATTTCTGTTCTCGTATTGGCATCCTTGGTGATATTTAGCACCCTCTAATTAGTGCACACATTTGGTGGTGATACATAGCCTTCCCGTTTGGTGCCTTCTTTTGATAATTACTTGCTTATTATAGTTTACTGAGAAGCATCAAGATTTTTCCTCAGTGATAACCTTTATCAGGTTGCACTGTAGAATAGTGCAAATTAAATCATGGGTTGAAACATTAGTTGACACAGAATGGAGACTTGACAATTTTTTTTTTGTTAACTATTTTAGTAAAGAGAATATTCTTCCATCAACAGCTATCATCTTCGCTGACGACTTCACTAGTCTTAATTATTAAGCCTTAAAATTATCCAAAGTACTAAAATAAGAGGCCATAGATGGTAGCTATATAACCATAGGTGAACTATAAATCTTAATTTACACAGAAATCACAATAGTGTGATACAGTACATTAAATGACAAATCCACAGCCCTTGTGGGGGGCCATCTGTGCTCTGTATTCCACAAGGTCTTTTACCATGTTGTGGCACAATCGACTAAGACGCGTCTGGGATCATTCCAGCCGTAGGTTCGAACCCTCATCACGGCCCTTGTGGATTGTTCATTATAAATCTTAATCATTTTAATAATAATACCATGATTAGAATTCATGCCCAACGCTATGTGCATTAGTGGCTTTAGATATTGTATGTACTACCTCTATCTATAAATCCAACATATTTTGTAACTCTGCATCTATGTATGTACTTTTCCTAATTATTATTATTATTATTATTATATCCATCCTGTATGCGTAGTGGTAGTATACCCGACCCAGTTTTCTAAAATTCACAATGTACAATCCCTCTTCTTTAATTTGCAGAGTATATTCTATTGTACATATATTTGTCACTAATTGAAATACATAATTTTTTATTTATATATACAGTGGTACCTCGGTTTACGAACGCCCCTGTTTATGAACTTTTCGGGTTACAAGCTCGATTTGTTTGGACAAATTTTGAATCGGGTTACAAACTTTACCTCGGGATACGAGTTTGTTGATACGCGTACGGCCGACCTAGCGCGTGGTGGCACGGCGATCACGCCTCAGTTTACCAGTGCCTCATGCCCAGTGACTATCCAGCCTGAATTCTTCGCAAGGATTTACAGTTTTTCGGATTTTTGGCTATTTGAGCATAAAAGTTATTATTGTATATCTTGCTATGGGTCCCAAGAAAGCTGGTGGTAAGGTTCAAGGCAAGAAATCACATGTGAGAATGACCATAGAGGAAAAACAAGATCATTCGTAAACATGAAAATAGTACACGTGTTGTTGAACTGCTAGGCAGTATAACAAATCTTCAGGGGAGGAGGAGACAGTAATTTGACACCTATTTGACATTGTGAAGAGCAGGGGTGCCATAGGCACAATCAGAGAACACTGTATAAACATCAGAGGTCCGCGGTTGTTCAACACCCTCCCAGCAAGCATAAGAAATATTGCCGGAACAACCGTGGACATCTTCAAGAGGAACTAGATTTATTCCTCCAAGGAGTTCCGGACCAGCGGGCTGTGGTGGTATGTGGGCCTGCGGTCGCTCCAAGCAACAGCCTAGTGGACCAAACTCTCACAAGTCAAGCCTGGCCTCGGGCCGGCTTGGGGAGTAGAAGAACTCCCAGAACCCCATCAACCAGGTATCAACCAGGTATCAACCAGTAGAGGATGTCTCTCCTCATTAAGAAAATGTGTGCAGTATGGAAAGAACTGCAAAGTTTTGCTGAAAAGAATCACCCAGATAAAGCTTCAGCAGACCGTTGCATTTTTCTTATTAATGACAAATGTGATGTCTCACTACAGACAAGTGTTACAAAGAAGGGAAAAACAATCTTAAAGAAAAACAATGAGAAATCATGCAGTGAGCCAGAAGCAGGTCCTAGTGGTATGCAGGCAAAATGTGCCAGTGTGTGTACCTCAGAGAAGTCAACACTGCCTGATGTTATAATGGAAGGGGACTCCCCTTCCAAACAGTAACACCTCTCCTAATCCCCCTTCCTCACCGTCTTCCAGATGCCAACAGGAGTCATCAGTAAAGGTAATAACTTGTACATACAGTACTTTTGTAGTGAAGATTTGGGTGAATTAGGTATAAATTTACTTTGAAGTGAAGTTTTTGGGGAGTCAGGAATGGATTAATTCATTTCCCATTATTTCTTATGGGGAAATTCCCTTCGGTTTACGAATTTTCGGGTTATGAACCGTCTCCAGGAACGGATTTAATTCATAAACCGAGGTGCCCTGAACAAGAGTTCTTACATTCTTGTACAGCCACTAGCATGCATAGCATTTCGAGACAGTCCTTAATCCTAATTTTCACACACGCGCACACACATTCCCAGGAAGCTGCCCTGTAAGTAATTATCAAAAGAAGGCACAAAGCCAGGACGGCTATGTAGCACCATCAAATGTGCAGAATAATCATAGAACGCTAAATATCACTAAGGATGCCAATATGAGAACAGAAACGCATAAGGCAAAAGATATCAAAGGTATCCGATTCACCAAGGATTCTATCGAGAGACAAATGACCGTGAAGGACGATCGGGAAGCAAGACATGCTCGTCCTGGAAGTCAGGACATTCAACAAGGATATGCACTACTATAAGAGGGACAATGCAGTTTGGACAATAAGGAGCAGGGCGGCGCTCCATTAAGTGTCTATGAGTTAAGTGTGTATGGCCAATACGTAACCTTGCCAGAGCCGTTTCCCATCACCAGTTATGGTGGTAGGAGGAAGGCCATACGTACACACTACTCTTAAGAGCACGCAGTTTGTTACCAGTAACAGAAGACCTGGGTAAAAGTTGGAATAAGGAATACCTTTACGGGAGATGGGACAAGTGCGGATAGCTTCCTTAGCAGCAGTGTCCGCATGTTCATTTAAGGACACACCAATATGGGGAACCCAGCACAACTCCACTATCTTAAATCTACTGGAAATAAGAAACAGCCAATGATGAATCTCGACTACCACCGGATCGACTGGATTAAAGGACTCCAGAGCCATAAGGGCACTGCGAGAGTCAACTACAACAACAAAGGAGGATTGACAGCGAGAAAGCAGTTGACGAAGAGCATGGAGAATAGCATAAAGTTCTGCCGTGAAGATGCTAGTCTCCGGAGGCAGGAGACACATGTAGATATGGTTAAGAAAAAAACAGAGTAGCCTACACCGTCTACAGACTTAAACCCATCGGTGAAGACGGAAATGGCGCGGGAGTGTGAAGAAAACTGTTCAAGGAAAAGCCGTTTCAGAACTGTAGGAGTAAAAGCTTTAGTCACATGGGTCTGGGTTTTACAAAATTTAGGCATGGGGACCCTCCACAGGGGCAAGGACGGAACAACACGAGGAGAAATATTGGTAACACTAACTAAAAGAGAATTTTGTAGGCGAGACAACTGGACAGAAAGAGGGGGGGGTGAAGGGGAACAGGGACCACAAGAGGGGCAAAATTCAAAGCACGACATAGGTGCGAGTGAGGGTGTTGTAAGGACCGCGCAAGGTAGCGAAGACAATAGCGATCACAGCGGTCCTGGAGAGACTGCTAGGATGCCAGTTTCAACATAAAAGCTGAGGGTAGGAGTCGAATGAAAGGCACCAGAGATGAGGCGTTATCCAGTATGGTGAAGAGCGTCAAGATGGCGAAGGGTAGAGAAGCAGGTGAGTAAGCGGAGCAACCATAATAGAGTTTAGACAGTACGAGAGAGGAATGTAAAGAGAAGCGTGCGCCTATCAGCTCCCCAAGAATTATAGGACAAGACCTTAAGTAATGGATACTGACAAGTAAGTAAGTAATTATCAAAAGAAGGCACCAAACCGGTGGATACTGACAAGAACAACCTGAGAATAAAAGGTTTTGCTCTCATCCCCAGACACTCTCCATGGTTCAACCTCTCAATCTTATTTTTCATAAATGCTGTTGCTCAACAATTGTTGAATGAAAACTTCACCAAACTTATAAATTGCCATCCACACTTTTGTGGAAATTTAAACTTAAAATTTAAAATCAATGATTTGTTTTTTATAACTATGTTCAATGGCTTTCCTACAGCCCCAACTACACCCATAAACTAAAATCTTAAACAATGCAATTTAAACAATGTTAAAAGAAGATACTGTACCATTTAAACCCTCTGATTTCACTGTGAGAGGTAATTTGGAGCTGGATGCTGTGATTAGTTGTTCTGCAGGATACTCTAGGTTTGGTTCTTTAATTGCGCAGTTCACATTCGGGAAGCGTCCAATGCTTTTACAGATGGTCCATGGTCTGATTGGTCTAGTGTTGCCTTGGGTCGTGTTTTGACCTAGAGTCTCAGCTTCATTGTAACTGCCTGTAGTTCCTCCTCTCTCTGACGAGTCCCTGTTTTTCTTCTCCATAGGTAGTTAGCTTCAGGGCTCCCAAAAAAAACAGTATTAAATGTAATGAAATGCCAATTTCTAGGTTAGCTCCATGTGTCTACCTGATTCCCCCCCACCCTCCTTTCCAAGCTGTTTTTTTTTTGTGTGTGTGTGTGTGTATCTGTTCCAGAATTGACTGATCTAGCCAGTGGACAGGACCCAGCACCCACTCCCTCCCCAAACAAGTGGGAGGAATGGGGAGAACAAGCACATCCTTGTTTTGAGATCCAATTGTACATTTATTTGGAGCATACTAGATAAACATACAATTATCTGGAGTTGATTTAAAACTATTATTATTTGGGTTTTACATGAACGATGCCAATATGGATATGTCTACACCAGGGTCTCCAAACTTTTCAATGTAAGGGCCACATTATATATTTCCCATATTTATGCGGGCCGAAGGAATAAAAAATGAAAAAAAACAAAGAAACAAATCAGTGCCAGTAATTTAATTTCCTCAAATATTAAAGTATAAACATGGAAAAATTAAAACATATCTTTTTGGAAAAAATTAGGGTAAACTAAATAGATTCCTGCCTTTAGTTTTTGGGATTTTTTTGATTTTTGGGAAACAGGGATTGTTTGGCGGGCCGGATGAAATTATGTGGCGGGCCGGATGTGGCCCGCGGGCCATAGTTTGGAGACCCCTGGTCTACACGAATGTAGTGGAATTTATGTTGACACGTTAAGAATACAGTATCCTGCTACAATTTCACCATTTCTTATTATGTAAACGTGGTTATCATCACAAATGTTACCATGCCAGTGCCGTAATCGCCATGGTATAAAATTCCATTATACTGTAATTGAATGATATGTATACCAATAATGTTCATATGGTTTTCACCATATGGTTGCAATGAAGTACAAAAGGTCAACCAATCTTTATTTAAAAATCATAATAAGGAACTACAGGAGGACAATTGGCTCAAACAAGGCAGCTTCTATCTATATCATTCATATAAATAGGAGCTGCCTCGTATGGGCTAAGAGGTCTTCTGCAATTTCCTTAGTGCTTATTTATACATACATTTTCATTCATACAT
>WNGS01005680.1:4880177-4904768 GCA_020271785.1 Procambarus virginalis
AATTTGATTTGACACTGACTTGTACACCAAATAGAATATGGTAAGTCTATGTTTAGTGTGAGTTTGTTGGTTGACATCCATGAGTGGACTTTATTTAATCATTATTGACAATATTATTAGTGTTTGGGGGGTTGGTGGTCAGAATGAAGGTAGTATCGTCAGGCAAACGGTATAGATTTAAAATGTTAGAAACATTTGGCAAATCAATGATGTGAATAAGACACAGGAGAGGTCCTAAGATACTGCCCCGTGGCAATTCTCCGAGGATACCTCATCAGCGTCTCGTAAGAAACTCAAGTGTACGCTATTAGTAGGCATCCATCAGTCTCAGGAGACTATGGAGTTGCGCTCTGGTTGTCGGTCTGGAGTGGCCACTCCAGGGCGCAAAGCCTGGGTAGGTTGATATGGAGAAGAAGCTGTTACCCAAGCAGCAGGTCCCCCTCCTCTGCACTAGGCGCCACTACCTCACCTTCACATAAACATTTCCACAGCACCAGAACTGTGAATGGAGTCTGAAGTGTTTCGCCAAACTCCCAACACATCACCTTACACAAATACTGACAACAAGAAGAAATACTAACATATTATGCAGAGAAGCACCATCCTAGCTAGCATCCGTAGCTGGCTTGCCAACGCGGTTCTCTATTCTTAAATTCTAGGGAGCCTGATGGCTGAGTGGACAGCGCTCGGGGTTCTTAGTCAAGACTGTAACTTGCTTAGCTAAATGAATTGTGGGGTTCAGTCCCTGAGCCCATTATATGCCTCTGTAATACTTTCCACTACCGCCCACAGGATGGGTATGGGGTGCATAACGAGCTAAACTAACTTCCTCTTTCCACCATAACATACGGTGGAAAACGGCTATGGCTAGGTTACATATTGGCCATACACGCTTAGGACACGTAATGGGAAAAGCCGCCTTGTTCCTTATTATCCAAACTGCAGTGTTCAGTTTACAGATGTACACCTTGTTGAATGTCTAGATTTTCTGCCCAATTGACAGTTTTTCTTTCCTAATGTCCTTCGAAGTCATTTGTTCCTCGCTAGAATATTTGGTGAATTCCATTCCTTCGAGATCTCTCGCTTTATGTTCTTTTGTTCTCGTATTGGCATCCTAAGTGATATTTGGCGCCTTTTTCGATATCCGACGACACTGGTGCTGCAGAGTCTCCCCTGCTTGGGGCCTTCTGGGTATAATTGCTTTACTTCGCTCCCTGTCCGGAATTTGAGGAGCTGCAAGATTTTCACAACTTTAGACTATTCAGACTGCGTGTCTGTACACACACACACACACACACACACACACACACACACACACACACACACACACACACACACACACACACACACACACACACACACACACACAGGTGAGAAGGTGGTGGAGGCCAAGACCGTCAGTAGTTTCAAAGCGTTATATGACAAAGAGTGCTGGGAAGACGGGACACCACGAGCGTAGCTCTCATCCTGTAACTACACTTAGGTAATTACACTTCACAGGACGAACATATCCGCAGACAAAAAAATTAACAATGTAACATAAAATTTGTTTTCTCTCTAAGATATTTGTTGCACTTTGGATACACAAATGATATACTTTAACAGTATAATTCACAGGCATAAAAATGTATAGTGGCAACTTGTCAGAAATTGGGAATAGTGTGAGTTAAGCTAACGTCATCATGTGTATATAAACACCTGGACATATCAGTCATGCCAAATCTGTTCAACTTTAAAATTCAACTGAAAAAAAAAATATCGGGGAGGCCAAATGAGGGGGACCTTTGACAAGCCGCTGGCTTCATGTCCTCGTCGAAGCCACTAGTGTTAGTGGCTCTCGGATAAATTCGGGTAAATGTAAAATTTGAGAAAAATTAATTGTGAATGTTATTCAAATACACAGAAAACATTGAATAAAGATCATATAGGAAGGCATTGACGAGCCGTCACTGTGGACGGAGCCAGTCTATCACTTCAGGTCCATCTTGTCCACAGCGTGGCACAGGCGCAGCGGCTGTGGCTGAAGGAGCAGGTGGAGGTGGTCCTCGGGTCCTCTTGGGTCGCCCTCCAGCTCCGCCAGCCTCTCCACCCACACCATGGCGGGAGCCGCGACCACCTGCCCCCACGCCTCCTGTCTGCCGGCGTCAAGGTCGCCATCCTGCTGGACCATTCATGCTTCAGCCAGGTGGGTGAAGCAGCCGCCAGGTGGGTGAAGCAGCCGCCAGGTGGGTGAATTTTCACCACCCTGTCATCACAACTCTCTGGGTAAACTCGACCCATTCCAACTTAACCAAAATTATATAAAATTTTGTTATATATATACGGGGTGCACAAGGTGTATAACTTGGCCGTGGCCTAGTCGACTAAGGCAGCGTCTGGGATCCTCCCGGACGCAGGTTCGAGCCCACATCACGGCCCTTGTAAATTTGCCCTTCCACCCAAAGCTTTTGGTAAATAAATTTTGCATTTAATGATCTAATATCAGGTTGTAAAACATAAACAGTTATGAAATATATATAGTATTTCGTATTATACAATATTTCTTTCTCGATACACTTTTGTGAATACGTAAGGAACACACAAAGATTTTGGTGGTCTCTATATCCAGACTTCACTGTCCTTGCCATTTTATTATCCGGAATTCTCATTCTATGATGGTAAGCCTTCACTGTTAAGTCTTCAGGCTTTCAGAATAGTTAAGACTTTTAAGGGGCTCACATCTGGACGCGAGAGTTAGTTATTCAGCTGCTCGAATTTGCATTTGTGAAGGGTGGTTGGAGCGAAGTGGGACACTCATCCTATTGTCATGGGGGAGTAGGACACCTTTGGTAAGCATTGCCATGGGGGAGTAGAACACCTTTGGTAAGCATTGTCATGGGGGAGTAGAACACCTTTGGTAAGCATTGCCATGGGGGAGTAGGACACCTTTGGTAAGCATTGCCATGGGGGAGTAGGACACCTTTGGTAAGCATTGCCATGGGGGAGTAGGACACCTTTGGTAAGCATTGTCATGGGGGAGTAGGACACCTTTGGTAAGCATTGTCATGGGGGAGTAGGACACCTTTGGTAAGCATTGCCATGGGGGAGTAGGACACCTTTGGTAAGCATTGTCATGGGGGAGTAGAACACCTTTGGTAAGCATTGCCATGGGGAGTAGAACACCTTGGTAAGCATTGCCATGGGGGAGTAGAACACCTTTGGCAAGCATTGCCATGGGGGAGTAGAACACCTTTGGTAAGCATTGCCATGGGGGAGTAGGACACCTTTGGTAAGCATTGCCATGGGGGAGTAGAACACCTTTGGTAAGCATTGCCATGGGGGAGTAGGACACCTTTGGTAAGCATTGCCATGGGGAGTAGAACACCTTTGGTAAGCATTGCCATGGGGGAGTAGAACACCTTTGGTAAGCATTGTCATGGGCAAGTAGGACACATTTGGTAAGCATTGTCATGGGGAAAAGTAAGACATCTTTTGTTACAATTCACATAAACAGAAATGAAAGCGAACAAAAGAGAGAATGTGAGATGGACAGGACATCAAACAAAGAAAACGAGACTATCAAAAATTGAGACGAGAGACTTTCATATAACCTTAAAGTTCCTCCAGAAGTGAAGGCAAGACCCTTAATAAAGTTGAAGTTTGAAGAGACGGTTTGAAGACCTGTCTTGAGTCCGTCAGGAGAGGAACGTATTTCAAGCCTTGCGTCAGGCAGCCCACTGATGACTCCTCTGTTTGTCATTATTGTTTTTGTTTAATATTTGGGCATTAATTTTAATCAAATCAAGATGCTCCTGGCCTGACGCAGCCTCTGGCATTCATCTTCCTCACTCTGACTCGGCATCTACCATTCCAGGGCGACCAGAACGACCAGGACGACCAGGGACTCGGGAGCTGCTGGCGGAAGCGTTGTCGACCAGACGGTCACTTGGATCACGTCTCAGCTGAATATGGCACCCTATCACCTCGACTTTCTGGTGGGTACCAGTGTGTGTGTGTGTGTGTGGGGTGTGTGTGTGTGTGTGTGTGTGTGTGTGTGTGTGTGTGTGTGTGTGTGGAAGGGGAGGGTGGCGCGTGTGTGAGTGTGGGGGGGAATGGGGTGTAGGGGGGGGCTGCACGCGCGTAGGTGTGTGCGCGCGCGCATGCGTGAAACATGTAGAAGATATGATAGGAGAAAAATAGATCGGGAATCAGTACATTAGATGAACGACAGTTAGAAAGGCAGGATCCAAGAGCTAACGGCTCTAATCTACAGGCACAAATAGTAAATAAACACACACACACTATTGAAATGATTTCACGAAAAGCTGGAAATACATTTTCTGACAATCAGAACATAACTGCAAGGATATCAAAGTGCATCCCGTATCTTCCATTGTTATACGCGCTTCACTGGGCGTTCTCTGCCTCCTTCCGTCTCAATAAGTCCTTCACTGGACGACATATTCACCCATCTATGATGCAATTGATCATTAGCCTGTTAAAAGTGTCAGTCACGTCCTTAGCAGCTGTTAGATTAAGTGTGGTCCTGATAGTGATACTATATAGTGATACGATAGTGATATAGTGAAGTGTTAATATCATTTAGTGATACTTAGTGATACTACTTAGTGATACACTTAGCGATAGTATCACTATCGTATCACTGATATTAAACAGTTCGAAATGTATTATTTGACTTATGCAGAGACGGTGGCCGGTCAGAAAATTTCTATATATATAACGTGATTGTTGGAAGTCGCTCTGAAATACGTAAGACATATACTAAGCTACACAATATCATACTGGCATGATATATCAGAGACAATCGTTTTAGCGTAGCAATGGAATCGAACAGTTTTTCTCTTTTTCGATGTTGACCAAACCACACACTAGAAAGTGAAGGGACGACGACGACGACGTTTCGGTCCGTCCTGGACCATTCTCACATTCGACTTGAGAATGGTCCAGGACGGACCGAAACGTCGTCGTCCCTTCACTTTCTAGTGTGTGGTCTGGTCAACATATTTCAGCCACGTTATTGTGACTCCTCGCCTTCTCTTTTCGATTTTAAAATAGGCTCAGAACATGGGTTATGGTACAGAGCTTATCAGATTATGATCTCGGAAAGTCAATGAAATCAGACGCATATTTTTTATTAACAAATTAAAATCAAGACTCAGTAAGCAGTACAGCTATATAACACTTGAAGGGATACTAGGATTTTGAATAGGAAGAATTTGGATCTGATTTGGGATTTGTGACTACGAAGATTTGGGACACGGAGGAAGGAACGGCGCCCGACCACTTAAGACCATCAGGGATCGAACGCTGAACTGCAAGAAGCGAGGCCATGTATGTACCGACGAGTCCAAGTTCATCCAATCAAGATCCGGGATAAACGGGAATCGGAAATCGAAGTGCGATCGGATTCTTTACCTAAATATAAATCGAAGCAGTTAATAAAGAACCATTAACATTATATTCGAGTGCTCTATCATCAACTACCTTATCATAGTTCGCATGCGTATCAATTGTACAGCTACTTACGGGCTATTCATGCCCGTGCCACCTCTTGGGTGGCTTAATCTTTATCAATCAATCTGTACAGCTGCACCTTCAAATATACATAACAGCCATAAGCGCTCATCTTACCTTAGGTATAGAGGAAACTTTATGAAGCCTCTTAGACCTTTAGTGCCCTCTGTAATGCTTTTTTGCGCTACCGCTCACAGGATAAGTATGGGGTGCACAATAAACTAGCCGCCTCCTGCGACAACAATCATTCAACCTATTTGTCTACGCATGTTCCTTTTTATTTGCAACCCCCCCCCCCACACCCTATTATTATTAGTTATTATCATCTACGTTTAAAAAATAAAGCAATCTGCCTTATTTTAACATGCAACCTATTCCATAAAGTTACACCATATTTCTAACTTGTATCCATTGTTTTGTGTTGTGTTGCTATTTTTAGCACCCTATTAATATAGTCCCTTGTTATACTGCTGCATTCATTTTCTACTTCAGTCACGTCCTCCTTTGCAAGACGCAAAGCTAAAACTTTCTTAATCTCTGCATAATGAAGGTTTCTAATGCCCAGGATTTACTTTGTCATCCTTCACGTTCATGGCAATTTATGTCCCTTCATCTTTTTGTTGTCTTACGCTTTGTTGTCAAGACGTACAGGCAGGAGCCTGCACGGTTTTTGAGCCTTGGGTTCATCTCCAACTCAAAGAGCTTAGAAGGACAAGCCAGTGTTGAGTCGATACTCCAGGTTGACCAGACCACACTAGAAGGTGAAGAGACGACGACGTTTAGGTCCGTCCTGAACCATTCTCAAGTCTCAAGACCATTCTCAAGGAGTATCACATGACTGAAGTGATACTCCAGGTGGTTACCCTTCAACACCCCTTGGTCACTTCTCGAGTTTATCTTGAGATAATTTCGGGGCTGAGCGTCCCTGCGGCCCGGTCCTCGACCAGGCCTCCTATTTGTTTTTTTACAAGAATGTAAGAACTCTTGTATATGTGTGTGTGTGTGTGTGTGTATATATATATATATATATATATATATATATATATATATATATATATATATATATATATATATATATATATATATATATATATATATATATATATATATATATATATATATATATATATAATAAGTAATCTTTACTCAATGAGCCACAAAGTTTGATGTTTTATGATTTTTATCTGTTTTGAGTTATAAGCAAGTATTAATATATAATATATCGTAACCTTGTACCCATAGGAGGACTTGAAAGATTTTGAAGACCCGACAGCTCCTCTATAGTGTCTTGATTTAACAAGACGACAAACTGCTTATTCCAGTATATACGTAGCCTTGACCTCCTTCCTTTCTATGTGTTCTTGATATTTTTTATTCTCTTTCTCTAGTAAATTCTGTTAGCTTGTGTATCTAGCTTTTATAAGCACTAGTATCTTGGATATATTTTACGTATTGGCCTCTCATGAGTGGAAACCTAACACTGACCTATTATATTGGTTACTATATAGTATATATGAGTCAATACGAGTGCCAAATACGTTCGTTTCCTGTGAATTTACTTAACTCATAATGGTTAATTATACTGCCTTGATAATTATTAACGTTACGGGATGTGTAGCACTCAATAACTGTTTTTTCCATTATTTATGGATAGGGGAAATTAACTGGTTATGTCCTGGCAGCTTATGTACTATTGTTTCCCACGTGATGGCACATTTCTGCCAGCCTAGGTACTGTGTGTGCACATACTTTGGACATACGTGTGTGTGGATATGTATGTATGTGTGTATGTATGTATGTAATGTATGTATGTATGTATGTATGTGTATGTATGTATATAAACTACATATACATCCCAATATGTTTCTCTACAGCATATAGCTTATAAAATATAAGATAATTGAATTGACCTCACTTATGTCACTATTTTCGAGATAAAACAAAAATATATACAATAATTATAACAGGTTCTAATACCCTTCCCTTCCCTCCTTATTGCAGGATGTTGAGGCTGTATTGCACCGCATTAATGGAAGAGATGCCAAGATTCTGTGGCGACGCAAGATTGCTAACGTTTCCTACTTCATACGTATCAATTTGCAGGATATTTTGGTTTGCAGGACATTGTGTGTTTCTTTTAAAATGGGATAATATACTCTTAGACGAGTCGGTGAGGATATTATCCTCATTCAGCGTTGGGATTTCTTTTCCTTTGGCATTTCCAACCGATTTTGAAAGGGCTGATTATCATAAATTCACCAGATTTTTAATGTCAAGAGGCTGAAGTATTTGGAGTTGAAACTTCATTCAATTGTCTCTAGCTGAAATCTCTTTGAAACGAAGGCTTTCTTGTCAAGCTGGTCCGAGAAAAATATTGTATTTTACGTGTTAAATGGATATATAATATGTTAGTGTTGATTTATAACAGACGTGCAGATAGGTATATTAAAAAGGAATGAACAATTTAATATAAAAGATATATATATATATATATATATATATATATATATATATATATATATATATATATATATATACATATATATAATATATAAAATGCACAGTATTAATGCAATGTCAGTTTTATACTTGCATTAAAAGGAATTTAAAATTATAGTATTTCAAGTGGCTTGTTTAAAACCAGAATTATAAGTTTTTTGTATGTTCCCAAGTAATTGCCGCTGCACTAGAAAACTACCTGTACACCGAAGTTTATTTATCTCTTCATTAAATAATAATTTGTCATTTTACCATTGTGATATATTAATCATTTACTACATAATCTTGGTTTAAAATATAAGTCGTTTCCTGAACTAGTGGTTTCCTTACCTAATAATAATATCAGTGTGTGGAGCCTCAGTATAGTTGACATGTTGAACCATACCTTGAGGTGATTCCGGGGCTTGGCAACCCGCGGCCCGGTCGTCGACCAGGCCTCCTCGTGGCCTGGACAAAGCAACCATAACAAGATTAGTAATTATCAAAGAGGAAGCATAAAAGTATTGGAACAGATTTATCTCGGTGAAACTCAATATTTTGCAACCCGTCCTCGCAAATTCGTATAGTCAATTTGACTTATTAAATACGTGCATAGGTGATGTACTAAACATAATAGTTTACCTTGAAAAGCTTCATAGAAAACACCGACCTTACCTAACCTTGTTTAGTATGTTAATAGGTTAAGTAACAATTGTAATTACGAAGCAATAAGATGCTTATCTTAACATACTAACAAGGTTAGGTAAGGTCGGTGTTTTCTATGAAACTTTTCAAGGAAAACTATTATGTTTAGTATATACCTATGCACGTATTTAATAAGTCAATATTGACTATACGAATTGCGAGGACGGTTGAAAATGACAGACGGTTCGCCATAACTTTTGTTGTTGTTTAAGATTCACTACTTGAACCAAAAGTTCCAAATAGCACGGGCTATGGTGAACCCGTCCTCGATCAAGTCCATTACATCCAGCCGTCGCCCCCACAGACGCATTCATAAATTTAACATGCTGTTCCTCAAAACAAGAATTTTCTCAAATATAAATTAATATATAATATATTAGGATTTTGTGCTATATAGGCCATAGGATAGGTTAGGTCCGGTGTTTTGGTTCGTTGGCGATTATTTTATTTGTAGTACGTGGGTGAAGCATTTATAGCGATGTGGTTCGAACGAAACCGTCAGTGAAGCACTTGTTCCGGAAATGTTCGAACGAAATCATTGCGAGTCGTGTGTAAACCGTTTTTCATTCATAAACAGGGGGTTTGGCGGGTGGATGGAATCACTTTTGGATCTTTGTTTGGAGGACGGGCTGTATGGTAGCCCGTTTTACTCGCCAGAACTTTCGACACATCCTGAACATGAACCAGTCAGTGTCAAATCTGAGAATCCAAATACACGTAACCCATAGAATTCATCAGACTAAAGAAAAGACAAAAGCAATGTCTCGCGTTTCAGATAATGATTCATCACGGAGCAGTCTGGTTCAGACAGACCATGAAGCCAATCAGGACACAGAGCACCACTGTACCAGACCATTGCATATTTTCCTCAATGTATTGTGCATGCAATGCACAGTACCTTCTTGTATAAAATAAATAAATATGAACCTTGTATGCCCCCTGTGCTGTGCGTACAGACGGGTTTGTTCTCGACGCACAATCGAAATTCCTGGTTCGAATCCCGGTCGAGCCAGAAATGATTGGTTTACATTTTTTTTCACCTAATGCCGCTGTTCACCTAGCAGTAAGTAGGTACTCAGGAGTTAGTCAGCTGTTTGTTGGTGGTGTCGTTAGTGGGGTCAGTAATTCAGCCCCTGAGTGTGGGGGGGGATTGTTTATAAGCCTAACGTGTGTGAATACACACTGGCTCCCTGTCCCCCGACACTATGAATTATGTGTAGCTTGTATCACCACATATACTCCGTACTACTACATGTACTCTGCACCCTTCACATGTACTCTGTACAGTTACAAAAGAATGTTGTATTGATACAAAAATCAGCATGAAAATACCTCTGCTGAAGACATTGATAACTACAAACAGATATTAACAAAGTTTTCGATTGGGCAGCAGAAAATAACATGATGTTTAACGGTGATAAATTCCAGGTATTCAGATACGGCTAAAATGAGGATCTTAAACATAATACAGGGTACAAAACATAATCGAATCTGCCCATAGTAGGAAAACAGCATGTCAAGGATTTGGGAATAATGATGTCCGACGACTAACGTTTAGGGAGCATAACCAAGCAAGTATTGCGTCAGCCAGAAAAATGATAGGATGGATTACGAGAACTTTCAAGTCCAGAGATCCCATCACAATGGTTGTACTCTTCGTCACTTGTGTTGTCCCGTCTTGAGTACTGTTCAGTACTCACTTCCCTCTTCAGAGCAGGAGAGATTGCTGAAATTGAAGGAATACAGAGAACATATACGGCACACATAGACGAGATAAAGCACCTAAATTATTGGGATCGTCTCAAAGCTCTCCAAATGTACTCACTAGAAAGGAGACGAGAGAGAGATCAAATAATATACACGTGGAAAATACTGGAGGGCCAGGTCCCAAATCTGCACAATAAAATAACAACGTACTGGAGTGAACGACATGGAAGAAAATGCAGAATAGAACCAGTGAAGAGCAGAGGTGCCATAGGCACAATCAGAGAACACTGCATGAACATCAGAGGTCCACGGTTGTTCAACGTCCTACCAGCAAGCATCAGAAATATTACAGGAACAACCGTGGACATCTTAAAGAGGAAACTAGATTGTTTCCTTCAAGGAGTACCGGACCAATCGGGCTGTGGTGGGTATGTGGGCCTGCGGGCCGCTCCAAGCAACAGCCTGGTGGACCAAACTCTCACAAGTCGAGCCTGGCCTCGGGCCGGGCTTGGGGAGTAGAAGAACTCCCAGAACCCCATCAACCAGGTATCAACCAGGTATTTTGTTTGTGAATTAGATTTTGAAATTATTAACGTCAAACATTCAAGCTGGGGATCATTATTGGTTCATTAGAGACTCGTTCGTATTTGTGGAAGTGAAGGAGTGGCTGTTGGCCATTGTTAATTGCCACTTCAGACTCGCAAAATGTTAACCAATGGGGGTGAGGTTTAGGGTGAATGTCGACCAATCAGCGGCCGGGTTTGACTGGCTGCTGGGTATAAAAGTGACGACGAGACAAAAAGCACTCAGTGTGTTTTACCTCACTTTGGTATACAGTTCCAGCTTCGTCTCTTGAAGGTGAGCTGTATGGTGAGGACCTCCACCCTGCCCGTTCCCTTTGTTGCGTCCCCCCCCTCCTCCCCTGCCCTCTTGTTGCGTCCCCCCCCCCCCTCCTCCCCTGCCCTCTTGTTGCGTCCCCCCCCTCCTCCCCTGCCCTCTTGTTGCGTCCCCCCCCCCCTCCTCCCCTGCCCTCTTGTTGCGTCCCCCTGCCCTCTTGTTGCGTCCCCCCCCCTCCCCTGCCCTCTTGTCGCGTCCCCCCCTCTTTCCTCCCCTTCCCTCTGTCGCGTCCTCCCCCCCCCTTCCTCCCCCTTCCCTCTGTCGCGTCCTCCCCCCCCCCCTTCCTCCCCCTTCCCTTTGTCGCCTCCCCCTCTCCCTTTTCTCTGGTTCCCCGTACTAGAGCTAGGTAAGTGTATGGGGTAAAGTTCCAAGATTTCAGGTTTTCCTTGAATCGAAGTTTGGGTTAAGTGAGCATAATGGTGCGTGTGGCGCTATAGCGGACCTAAACTAGCCGGTGACGCTCCTCTACCCCCACTTGTATCGTGTGAGAGGCTAGCCCTTAAAGTTTGGCCTTCGAGTTTTCTACGAACCAAAATGTTAATCTTTAGGATGTCCATCCATGGTGTTAGTCTTATTTTTTACCGTCAACGCTAATTCTACAACTTCCTGTCGTTATATTAATCGTAAAATTGCATTAGTAGCATTTCAGTAGACTTATAAAATTCATGATTTCAGTAGTTATTCTAGAACTTTTGTAAAAGTTAGAATTCGTCTTGACCATTGAATGTTAACGATAGTTAACTACCGGTTGGTAGTGGTACAATTATCAGCGCCCCGGGGCTGGGGGGGGATCAACACAAGGAATTGTCAGCTTGACAAACGCGCTTAAGGGTAAAAGTCCGATGCAAGTCTCCGGACACTTCCCCCACAGTGGTTTGCTCTAGCAGTTCAATAAGTTGTTGTAGTTTGGTAGTGTACAGTATAGCCATATACATAGACTCCTCCAGTTAGAAAAATGTTAATATTTAGACTTAAATGTAGATAGTTGATAAGCTTTCACTTCAGTGTAAAAAAGGCAAATTTAAATGACTTGGCAGTCAAACTATTGCTACAAAGACGAAGCATCAATGCTTCTTGTATAGCCTCCCCCTCTATAGTTCTCTAAAAACATTAACGGGTTTAAAACTTTTTTTAAGTTCCCTATTACGTCCAACAGTTCAATCTTAAAAGTGGCAACGTTGTCCTTCCTGCATTAGATACTCCGGCTTCCATTCAGCTCTCCGCCGCAGCTTGTGTGTGTCTTCAAGGCCACGGCAAACAGGACACGCCAGCCTGTGCAATACCCGGTAACGTAGAGTAAAATGTTGTAATTTGATTACTCTAAATCCCATAAATCAAACTAGTAATGTGATTGGAGTACCAAAGATGCAAGTTGGAATACTAAACATGATTTTGTTTCATTTCAGTAAATTTAGATTAATTTCTTAACTTTCAAATACATGAAACGTGGGCTGGTAAGAACTACAATTTCTCGGTGAATACCAATACCTACAGCTGGTATCAAACTCCTGCTGCTAATATTAGACTTCCAGCTGGTTAGTACCAGACAAGGATACTTAATCCAGAGCGTTATAGCCAAAAGTTTCTTAGTGCTTAAAATTGTTATAAATTATTGAAATACGTGTATATTAAACTTCAAATATAGTAATCCTGCTGGGCTAAAACTTGGTAAATGTTCAGAAGTCTAAAACTCTTAATATTTTTGTCAGATGGGATCCAATTCATGTGGACAAGCGGCGACGACCTGGAGGTGGTCACCCGGAACACTCTTCCTCAAACTGGTCTCACACTGCAGGGTCAGTATGGCTGGTTTTACTTGTCATACACCTCAAATTGTTATAACATACGGGGTGTTTAGTGCATGTTTTAAGTGCAGGTTACTCATAAGGGCTTCAACGGCTGTAGAGGTTTGTAAGCAAATTTTGTAAAGATTTATTATTTTTAAGGAATATAAAGTTCTAATTACTCTCCTCCTGTCCCCTAGGCTCAGGCGACCACAGCCGGACAGTCTCCGGGTACTGAAGAACATCTATAACGGCATAAAGTGGCAAGACAATGCCTGTCGGCACGCAAAGTCTGTCGTCTGTGACACCAGCCTTTGATATATTTTTAGCCACAAAATGAAATTTTTTCCTGAATGGAGAAGTTAAAAATATTTATTTAAACCAGCTAATAATCTTGAATGTCTTAACCAGGTGCTGTTAGTAGCAAGTTCTGTAGACACTTAAGCATTAAGGAGCTGAAGTGTCGTTGTTAGGGTAATTTTATTTATTTGGAAATTAATTCCTTACTCTTATGTTAAGGAAAGCTATTAAGGGATTGACTATAGTGTCACATTGCAGGGGGGATACATGTGAACACCCCCCCCCCCCGGACCAGTGTGTAGGTCGATTACTTGTAAAGTCATTTGGAATATGTGCAGAATAATAAACTCAACATTGTGTTAGGAAAATATTTGTCAAATACTGTTCTAAATATTTCCCAACCCCCATTTTGCACCCACAAAATAAAATGGGTACTTATGGGTTGACATTTTGTTCTTTGAAAAGTTCATTTGACTGTTACATGTGTAACAGTTAAATGAAAAGTCCCAGCTGTGTCTGGATAAGTGACAGGATGAACAACCCAGCGGGTTTTCTTCCTATTGGTGTTTGT
Organism: Procambarus virginalis; assembly: GCA_020271785.1. NCBI lineage: Eukaryota > Metazoa > Arthropoda > Malacostraca > Decapoda > Cambaridae > Procambarus > Procambarus virginalis. Next base: position 4,894,134 of record WNGS01005680.1, read on the forward strand.
ATCTGCTGCTATGGCGGTGTGTCCACTCACAGGATGAGTGGCGCTGCCCAATAAACTCGCCCCTCGGGGCAAAAACTAACCTGATTGTGGCAACATTTTGAGCCTCGCTCCCACTGACCTCGCTGGGTATCAAAAAAAGTTTTGTCCTGTTTGGTAGAGTTAATATCTGGAAGAAACTTGAACGCTGGCTAGACTCTCCAGTGTTCCAATACATTTTTACAGGTTTTTATATTAACACATTTTAACAAGGCAACTAAATGACTTCCTTGGTTGCCTATTTTTTCGATCCACAGAACTGTTCTATATTGCGACCGAATGGAGTAAAAAGTCCCTAGACTCGTACATATCATAAGTACATATTTATACATGGAACAGATTTTAAATTTCCATCTGGTGAAGATAATAGGGGGGGGGAAAGAGTTTTGCATTCTAGCAAGACGTAGAATTATTTAATTTGGAACAAAAGATTCACGCATGTTCTGTGTTGCGGTTGTTTCATCTCTATTTCATTTATGTGAACTACGATTTTTCCTTTGGTAATGGATATCCTATTTACTTTAAGGTGAATTTCTACTGTAATTAAAAAAATAGCAAAGATGCGAGTCTGCCACAAATGGCCTGGCAAAAAGAGTAACGTCAGTCTCGTGAATTGCAGATTACCGAAACCTCTCTAGTTTGTCGCCAGCCGCTGAAGGGCGGTGGTGGCCCGCGTGTTGAGACGCCCTGGGGCAAGGGTTCGGAGTCTTGGGCCGTCACTTGAACGGAGAAACACTCCCTTATTGCTGGGGCCAGATTCACGAAAGCTTTTTCGAACGTGTACATCTTTCCTCAATCTTTGACAGCTTTGGTTACATTTATTAAACAGTTTACAAGCGTGAAAACTTCCCATTCAACTGTTATTGTTATAAACAGCCTCCTGGTGCTTCGGAGCTCATTAACTAATTGGAAACAAATCTGGCAAAGATTGAGAAGATGTACAGGTTCGTAAGTAGTTTCGTGAATCTGGCTCCTGTTCTTTAGTATCCTTGGTGAATCTGCCTTTGGCGCATAAGGCACCAGCACTTTCTTATGCGCTTTTGTTCTCATATTAGCATCCTTTGTGATATTTGGCGCCTTTGGAATATCCCGCACTTCATGGTGCTACACAGCCTCCCTGGCTTTGTTCCTTTTTGATAATTACTTATTGCTGGCTCCATTAATCCCAGAAACTTGTCCTAAGGTTTTGTTCCACTAGTCTTGAGATAAGTTTTCCATCTGATGCTATTTATTTTTTTAGCTCCTACTCTAAACCATATTAACAGTACCGTTGATCTCTGGAAGAAAGCCGTCAGACGTGTCTACCACTTAGTTGTCTTTGCATTAATCAAAGATTCACTTTAAAATGAAGACAGTACAATGAAATGTAAATAACTAGTGTTCTTAAACTCTTCCTAGTGATGTCATGTATTGGTGTCCATCTGGACTTCTGTATCAAATTGAATAAATTTGTATAATCTTTTCAGAGTGTTTACATCTAGAAATTAGTTGTGGCTATCAAACTTACGAACAGGTCTGATCTGCTCCTCCAACAGTTCTACAAAGGTCCAATGTAATGCATGAAGACAACTGCTTGAAGCAAGAAAATTCACTAAGGTTTAAACGGTTTAAACAGCCTACCCGCTGAAGCTGTCTGCACAATTTACAGTTCCTTTATTACAAATAATCTAAAAGTTGCCTCGACGGGGACAGGCAACCAGCTGCGAGAAGGTGGGCCTTTAGGTAATCCTGACTTTCGTCCATTTACCAGTCCTAATCCATCCATCCAGAAGGGGGGCAAGTAATTATCAAAGGCACCAAGCCGGGAAGAGAACACGCCACTCTTTGGATATTCAAAAGGAATGATGCCAATATAGGAATAAAAGTAGAGCGGGCATTTTATCTCTGCCCCGGAACAATAATTACTTAGCTTCATGAGCAGACGTATTCCGAATAAGATTTGGATCTCTGTACGGCTAATATACTACAGCCGCATGAAGAACACAAGATTATCTATCTGCATACATCTCACACAGACGGAATATCCGGCCCAAGGCAACCACAATGAACACACTAGTACCCGAACAGTTAGGATTTGCGAGGACAGGCTACGGGAACTAAACGACACGCCCCTGGAAGATAGACATGATAACTTTCAAAATTCACTAAGAAATTGACGGTGGACAACTAGCACGGGTGGAACACTAACAAGGACACATGGAAACTGCCCAGAAATGAGGGTATTATCCAACCCGTCCTCTCAAATTCGTATAGTCAATATTGACTTATTAAATACGTGCATAGGAGACATACTAAACGTAATAGTTTACCTTGAAAAGCTTCATAGAAAACGCCGAGCTTACCTAACCTTGTTAGTATGTTAAGATAAGCATCTTGTTGCTTCGTAATTACAATTATTACTTAACCTATACCTATAATAGGTTAAGTAACAATTGTAATTACGAAGCAAATAAGATGCTTATCTTAACATACTAACAAGGTTAGGTAAGCTCGGCGTTTTCTATGAAGCTTTTCAAGGTAAACTATTATGTTTAGTATGTCGCCTATGCACGTATTTAATGTCAATATTGACTATACGAATTTGCGAGGACGGGTTGTATTATCAGGGAAATCACAAATCATTACGCCTATATAGCACTTTGAAGGGGGGGGGGTCAGGATAAGGGATGGGACGGGGAAAAGGAATGGTGCCCCAACTCTGACATTCGGGGATTGAACGCCGACCAGCAGGAGACCGTCGCTCTACCGTCCAGCCCAAGAGGTTGGGCGAGCCACAGATTTCAGTGTAGGTAATTAACAGATGGCATGCATTAAGTAGTGATGTGGAGGAGATAGACTCCATACGCAATTAGAAATGTAGATATGATAGCGCCAATAAGATCAAGTACCTGTAAACCAGTCTATATGATAATCGAGAGGCGGACCAAACCAAAGAGCCAAGATCAACCTCCGCAAGCACAACTAGGCGAGTATACAATCATGAGGATCAGGGTACCACAGGTCTTGTGGAAACGCTGGCGCCTCCTTCCATCTCTCCAGAACCCCAAGCAAGTATTTAACCAGGATAGTTAAAGTAATTATGGTAGAACTGGAGACTAAGCCCCTGCTCAGGTCTGCAGAAAAACCAGGAGAGACTTGCAATCTCTTACGGCTTTCATAGTTTTGGAGCTAATGAGTAGTTTTATAACACATTTTTGAAAGCTTATACGACTTTGTTAACGTTGTAGGACTGTCCTACCGAGGGAGTAGAAACTTCTTATCATATTGTCCAGAGTTAACCCAGAGTGCTTACCATCCATAATTGTAAGCTTCAGTGGCATTACTAAATGCAAGATACGAGGAAGGTGTGCTGTGGAGGAGAGGGCAAGTCAGTCTAGTTTGGCACTAGATTATGGAGGTCTGAACACCGAACTATACCGGATTAGCAGAGTTGTGGGTTCAGGATCGCATTATCCAAAAGCTTAAGAGAGCGGGCCGCGAGGACATTGCCCAGCATTAACAATCACAAACAAGGTAGGATAAAATAGTGAGGTAGGAATTTAGAATTGAAATTCAAATTTTGAGTCTCTAATCACCGCGAGGTATCTAAAAGAGCTCAGATCAGAGGACCCAGTGGTGACGGGCAGTGCATCAATTTTTTCATTTTTGCCCCGAGGGCTAGTTTATTGGGCAGCGCCACTCATCCTGTGAGTGGACACCGCCATAGTAGCAGATACAAACGCCAATAGGAAGAAACCGGCTGGGTTGTTCATCCTGTCACTTGTACCCAGACACAGCTGGGACTTGCTTAACTGTCAAGTGAACAGCTTCTCAGAGATTAACAATTGTCAACCGTTTTATCCCGGCGTTGTAGATGTTCAGTACAGAGGCTGTCCTTCACCTCTTGTCTGGTTGTAGTTGGCCGAACCTGAGAACGAAAGGATATTAAGAATGTGCAATATTAACTAATGTAAACACGATTTTCTCCCCAGTTACGTAAATGCAGTTCATTAGGCCTTCATGAGTGGTATCAAGGCCACCCCTCCCCCACCTCCCTTTGGACACCACAAGCAACGGGTGGTAGGAGACCATGCATCGTGTTATTTGTTGTGGACTATATATCCATCCTCTTTGCAGTAGTATACCCCGTAGATATTCCAACTCCATCGTTTCTGTTAATAAACCGATTGCTTTGGTAATATTTTATTCACAAATTAAATCATGAATGATTTCAATCTACTGAAATGCTATAATGCAATTTTACGATTTGTCAAGATTTTGATTGTCTAGACTTAAAGGTCGCTGACAATTGCACCACTACAACCTGTAGTTAACTATCGCTAAGGTTTAAATGGTCAGGACGAATTATTCCGTTAACTGTTTACATTAGAGAACTTTACACAACTGAAAACGTCAATAAATCTACTAAAATGCCGAACTTTAAACTCCTTTAAAGACAATTTTACGATTAATATATACTACAGGACGTTATATAATTAACGATTATGGTAGTAAACAACAACGACTAACACCATGGACGGACATCCTGAAGATTAACATCATGGTTTGTAGAAAATTTACTAGTTACCCATTACTGAAATCTCATCTAGCCTGCTGAATTTAAGTAGTCATGTTATCAAAACTGAAGTCTAGTTTTGAATTGGTAGTTTAAACGTTTTAGCGCTAGTAACCCCATTGTACACAAATTGTTAATGTATATTAATAGAATTTTTAAGGTTGAAGCCAGACGTTTATTGGCTAGCCTCTAGATACAAAAGGGGGGGGGGGGTAGAGGAGCGTCACCGGCCAGTTTGGGTCCGCTATAGCGCCACACGCAACATTATGCTCACTTTAACCCAACCTTCGATTAGTCAAGGAAAATTTGAAATAATCATTCTTTTACCCATATACTTTCATAGTTCTAGTACGAGGACTCACAAAAGGAAGGGGAACACGACAAGGGAAGGGGAGGAGGAGGGGGGGGGGGGGGACGCAACAAGGGAAGGGGGAGACGCAACAAGAGGGCAGGGACGGGGGAGGAAGGGGGGACGCAACAAGGGAAGGGGGAGGGAAGGGGGGACGCAACAAAAGGGAAGGGGAGGGAAGGGGGGACGCAACAAAGGGCAGGGGGAGGGAGGGGGGACGCAACAAAGGGAAGGGGCAGGGTGGAGGTCCTCACCATACAGCTCACCTTCAAGAGACGAAGCTGGAACTGTATACCAAAAGTGAGGTAAAACACACTGAAGTGCTTTTTGTCTCGTCGTCACTTTTATACCCAGCAGCCAGTCAAACCCGGCCGCTGATTGGTCGACATTCACCCTAAACCTCACCCCCATTGGTTAACATTTTGCGAGTCTGAAGTGTCAATTAACAATGGCCAACAGCCACTCCTTCACTTCCACAAATACGAACGAGTCTCTAATGAACCAATAATGATCCCCAGCTTGAATGTTTGACGTTAATAATTTCAAAATCTAATTCACACACAAAATACAACATTCTCTTGTAACTGTTGCAACAGAACAACAGGTACAACAGAGCAACATCTGCTATATAATCGGCAGTGAAGTAGTAATGGTCTGTCAGTCAAGAACTGTTAATGGCCGCTCCACAACTACAATAAACAATACATACAATAATACACTAAGAAACACAACAACTCAAAGTTCCTGACACAACACTGAATGATGTTAAATATTGCTTTCAATTGACTCGTTCATACATTGCTCGTTAATGACAAATTAAGTGATTTTAACTCATTGAAGTGTGGATATTTATGCTTTATAATAACTATTAACGTCCAGGATGATATGTTCATAATATTATTCTGGACAAGTGGCGTCCTCGACGATCACCACGTGACGCGGATGGGTCCTCCGCGCTTCTCTCGTCTTCAAAAGAAAGATTTACTGTCCCTTCCTGTCTCCGTCTCCCTAAGGTACTCCTCGAGCGCCTGGAGTATAAGTCTCAAGATGAGACTTATTGAATGTCAGGCGGTTCCCAGCTCCTTCCTCCATACCTTCTACAGCTCCAACCTCTTCAGTTCTGCCTGTTAGAGCTGTCTGTTTATCTTGAGATTTATAGCATATAACTGTCTTATCGTAACCTCCACCTCAGACGACCACAGCCAGACAGTAAGGAAGGCAGCTAAGACCGGCTTGGGGTACTAAAGAGCCTCTACAACGACGGGATAACATAACACANCCTCCTCCTCCTCCTCCTCCTGCTGTAGTGGAGGGGGCCAGATTCGCGAAGCAGTTACGCAAGCACTTACGCACTTGTACATCTTTTATCAATCTTTGGCGGCTTTGTTTACAATTATTAAACACTTAATGAGCTCCGAAGCACCAGGAGGCTGTTCATAACAATAACAACAGTTGATTGGGATGTTTCCATGCTTGAAAAATTGTTTAATAAATGTAACCAAAGGCATTAAGGAAGATGTACACGTTCGTAAGTACTTGCGTAACTGTTTTGTGAATCTGGTTCAAAGGTCTCCCTTCACTGGTTCCCGCTCTCAGAACTCCTCATTTGGCCTCCGGTGGAAGAAATGATTAATTATTCAGTCTTTTTTTCTGTTTTAATTGCGAGTGTTTTATTTACTGCTGAACACCATAGTCAAGTTGTGCATATTTGTTATTGTGGGGCTTTTGTTTTTCGTCTGTTTGTTTAGTTTAGTTGTTTTTGTTTGTTGGATGTGTTTTTGACCGGTTATGTCTTTTTCAAATTGGTTTTGTCAACTTCTACATCTAGTCCGCCGTTCTCCACATATACAGCTCTTACATTGTTCTTTCTGACATCTGTGACTCATCTGTTTCCGGTTTCCAATTACGTCGTCTCGTCCTACTGTTCCTTAATTTGAACATCGCTTCTAAATGTACTTCGTCAGTTCCCTTAGTATCTTGTACGTCGTTATCATGTCTGCCTTAATCCTCCTTTCCTCCGGTGCAGTGGGGTCCAGGTCTCTTCAGTCTGTCTTCGTAGTTCAACCCCCTTAGTTCAGGAACGAGTCTTGTTGCATATAATTGGACTTGCTCTTTTGTCGTGTGTTTCTTAAGGTAAGGGCTTCATGCCTGAGCAACATACTCAATAACCGGTCTCACAATGGATGCAAACAGCGTTCCTCCTCCTATATCTGTTTGCCTTCTTCCTGGAAAATATTTCTTCACCCACTTGAGAACTTTCTCGATTCTCCAGCCTGACCTAATTCCACGTATTTGTGGGAGTTACATGGTAGAGATTACATGAATAACTCGACCTATTCTCAAGTATACGTTAGGCGACACGACCTGACTTTTCTTACTTATTCTGCGAAGCGACTTGGATCTGACTCGACTTAAATTCTTCCCGCAGGTGCGGGTTGAGAACAACGGGGGGACTGAGCGTGCTGTTCCTGAGCAACGTGCGACCAGCGGACTCCGGGAACTACTCCTGCGCGCCCTCCAACGCCAGACCCGCGCACATCTATATACACGTCCTCAAAGGTAAGCCACGAGTGACGGGTTCTGGCGTGTAGGCTCGACAGTCGAGTTGATAATGGTCCCAGGACGGACCGAAACGTCGTCGTCCCTTCACTTTCTAGTGTGTGATTTGGTCAACTTAGAGGCCGTGTGTCTCATAATTTCTAAATGATGTTATATCATATATCTTGTCTATATTGAATGTGCAATCTAATCATTTCATTACCATTTTTGTGTTATGCATAATGGATGCATATTTTAATTTATGTATCAATGGATTACTCTTCCCTCCCAACACACACTGATTTTACCAACTTTGATTTCAATACTCTAAGCTACTCTCTCAAACTGCTTGCTTTATTTTCCTCTTTACGGTAGGCCTCGTGTAGGCCTGTGTGTGTACATTTCTGCATCTTCTTATCTTGAGGTTATCTTGAGATGATTTCGGGCTTTAGTGTCCCCGCGGCCCGGTCCTCCTTACCTACCTTACCTTGAGGTAAGGTAAGGTAAGGAGGAGCCTTACGCCTACGACTTACGACTTACGACTCCTCGACCAGGCCTCCACCCCCAGGAAGCAGCCCGTGACAGCTGACTAACACCCAGTACCTATTTTACCGCTAGGTAACAGGGGCATAGGGTGAAAGAAACTCTGCCCATTGTTTCTCGCCGGCGCCTGGGATCGAACCAGGACCACAGGATCACAAGTCCAGCGTGCTGTCCGCTCGGCCGACCGGCATGTACTAAATATATATTTCGTCTTCAACTGTTCATAAAATGTATTTCCTCGTGTCCTGATTGGATGGAACCGGATATATTGTTCCAACTGGCTCTCAAAAGGAATGTTTTTTAAACGGATACTTTTGCAATCAATCGGTAACGATCTCTCTCTTGCTTTCTCGTTCTCTTTCTCTCGACTCTCCTTTATTCCTTTCCCATTTCTTTGCTCACTCACCCAGTTTGATCCAAGCATCTCTCCCACATTCACCTGACACCCCCCCCCCACCCCCCCCACCGCCCTTACCATGTCTGCAACGAGTCAATTCCGAATAAATAAACATAATAGTAATCCTTAAATGCTCGGTTTCTATTGCGATTTAAGAAGGAGAAACATTTTTAATTCGGGGGGAAAATTTCCTGTTTTCATCGATGTGTTTCCACTTTTGTTTTGTTTTTTCTTAACGCGTGGAAATTTCCCCACCTGCCACCCGCGAAGTCCCAGACCTTGTTGTTCTTGCGGGGTTGAGCTCTGCTCTTTCGGCCCGCCTCTCAACTCTCAATCAATCAGCTGTTACTAACTCATTTTTTTAACTCCCACAATACAAGATAAGAGCGTGTAGAGGCACTACCGTCCCTGGCCACCAGAGAGGTACCCCAGCAAGGTGAGGATTGGCGGGGCTGCCTCACAAAGCTTGTAACCTTCCTGACCTCTCTAAGTGCTCGTGGCCCAATAGCTAAATCACCATGTGTAGCAATTCAGTGCCTTAAGGCCTTTTGCCATGTCCCCAATTCTTATATTTTAATATACGCTCGAGCCCCAGTTATAGTGATCTGACGAATGCATATATATCATAGAGGTAAACAGGACTAGTACCACTCCCTGGAATACTATGAACTTAAATGTGTGTATTGTCAGCCTTGTGTCGTCTGTGGCTGTATATGTCACCGGTGGTGACAACGGATACCGACGTTTCCTATGCATTGGACTGAATAGGTTAGTTGGGGCTCAAAAATACGTCCTCTCTAAAAAGAAGACGTAAACAACCCGTTCTCATCGTCTTTTGATGTATAACTCTTCTAAACTGATGTACAGAAAAAAAATCAGTGACTCAGAAAAAAATACAAGTTTGGCCCGTTTTCTATCCGTGGGTCCTCGGTTAGGTTAGATTCGGGCAATTTTAGTACATCATTTACGGGCGTTGTGAACGCTTGAGAAGTCGGGCTGTGGATTCGAACGTGCTCGGTGTCCAAGCGGTCTCTACCGACTCCGTCTCTGGGAGCTCATCCCTCTCCTGGTGAGAGCTTGTGCCTCAACAAACCAAAAAATCATTTTTAAATAGCGCTAAAAAGTTTTAGCATAATTTAGCGCTTATATCCGCAAATTTATTATGCAAGCAAATCCATCACACATCAAACTCTCACCGCCAAGAGCTAGAGCGCCAGACAGTGAGGGAGAGAGCGAGAGCATGCGAGAGCGAGAGAGAGAGAGACAGAGCCCACGAGAGAGAGAGAGAGAGAGACAGAGCCCACGAGAGAGAGAGAGAGAGAGACAGAGCCCACGAGAGAGAGAGCCAACGACAGAGGAGAGAGCCCACGAGAGAGAGAGCTCACGAGAGAGAGAGCCCACGAGAGAGAGAGCCCACGAGAGAGAGAGCCCACGAGAGAGCGAGCCCACGAGAGAGAGACAGAGCCCACGAGAGAGAGAGCCCACGAGAGAGAGAGCCACGAGAGAGAGAAGCCCACGAGAGAGAGAGAGCCCACGAGAGAGAGAGCCCACGAGAGAGAGAGCCCACGAGGAGAGAGAGAGCCCACGAGAGAGAGAGCCCACGAGAGAGAGAGCCCACGAGAGAGAGAGCCCACGAGAGAGAGAGAGCCCAACGAGTAGAGAGAGAGCCACGAGAGAGAGAGAGCCCACGAGAGAGAGAGAGCAGCCCACGAGAGAGAGAGAGCCCACGAGAGAGAGAGCCCACGAGAGAGAGAGAGCCCACGCAGGAGAGAGAGAGGCCCACGAGAGAGAGAGAGCCCACGAGAGAGAGAGAGCCACACGAGAGAGAGAGAGCCCCCGAGAGAGAGAGAGAGCCCACGAGAGAGAGAGACCCCACGAGAGAGAGAGCCCACGAGAGAGAGAGCCCACGAGAGAGAGAGCCCCGAGAGAGAGAGCCCACATCATGAGCCCACTTGGTTCTTTGATTGAGGGTCTGATAGCTGAGCGAACAGCGCGCAAAACTCTTAATTCTGTGGCCCGGTTCGATTCCCGGACCAGGCATTTAAGAATGGGCAAAATTTCTTTCACCTAATGCCCCACCCCCCCTGTTACCTAGCAGTAAACTAGCGTACCTTGGAGTAAGACAGCCGTTACGGAGCTGCTCCTGTGTGTGTGTGTGTGTGTGTGTGTGTGTGTGTGTGTGTGTGTGTGTGTGTGTGTGTGTGTGTGGTGTGTTGA
>WNGS01005680.1:4974873-4987373 GCA_020271785.1 Procambarus virginalis
GCCACTCTCTCCTCAGAAAAACTACTCAAAGTACACTATGATAGCAACCTGAGAAGTGACTAATGATCCAGTGAGTATCGTGCAAGAGAGTTTAGTGGATGGATCTTGCAAGGAATTGCAGGGGGATAGAGATGGGTTCTGGGATGTTGGGACCCGGTTCAGGGGGTCAGGGAGGGGAAGTTATCCCAAAACCCTTGTATACCCGGCCGGATATCAACCATGCCACACCAGCAATTGTGTATTTGAGCAAATACTGTATTTGTGCGTACTGTATTTAATCACACAAGAAAGAAAAAAGAATCCCAGTTATTCAGTTATTCCAAAAATCCATCATGGGGATCCAATTGGCACCGTATCAGATGGCCCTCGTTTCACTGAGGCCATCCCTATCACGATCATGTTGTGCACGTACCCGACAGAATCAGGGTGGCAAAGTAGGTGAAGCGACCCCAATCGGTCTGGCTAGAAAGACAGTTTAATTTATAGATATAGTACAAGACGAGAAGGGGTACCCGGTGGTGCCCGGGTCTATCTGTCTAGAAATGGCGTCAGAGTAAACAACAGCATCATCGTATTCATATATATATATATATATATATATATATATATATATATATATATATATATAGATATAACTATTATATATATAGATATAGATATATATATATATATATATATCCCATCACCGTCAAAATATTCAAATTTCATTAACATCTCAATATTCTATGCATTACATTTCAACGATGCTGAATCGTTAAACAGCCACTAACTCGTCACCTCTACAAACAAACCGGAAATGAATGATAATCACTACCTCATTGCAACAGTTGCCTCACTCAGCGCCCTCATTTCAAACAAAAAGTCATGCAATCAGTATTTGTTTTCTAATTAATGTGATAATCTCTGTGGAAAAAATACAATAATACAATATATGAAATATGAGATTTCTTATTACGTATCGGGAGATAATCATATTCATTCAGGATATGTCATTTTCACTGGTCACTTTCACACGGGGATACAGTTAATAGCGTCATATTATGTTCACTAAAGTTCACTTTCCCGTCTTGGGGGTTTGCGTCAAGGATCATTTTCGCGGATTGCAATGTTCATCAGAGTTCTTTTCTTGTTTTTAAGTAAATGCCAGGTGCCTGAGAGCCCCCTGGAGTTGACCTCAAGCACCTGTCGCGAGATACAACTCAACTAATCAGTGCGTAATAAATGAATGTGAGGGTGTAAACAATTCTTTTTACCATGTCGTAGCGCAGTCGATTTAGGTTCAGCGTCTGGGTTCTCGTAGGTTCGAAACTACGTCACGGCCCTTGTGGGTTTGTTCATGAGTGTATAGAGTTCTGTCTGTCTGTGCATCGCCACACATGTTGTGTACTGAACACAGCCGTTGTTCTAGACTATGTCTCCTTGGGGAGTGAGTTGCTCCCCCCCCCTCCGGTGACATAGTTGTTTGTGTATGTCTGTGCTATCTTGGTTATCTTGAGGTTATCTTGAGATGATTTCGGGGCTTTTTTAGTGTCCCCGCGGCCCGGTCTTCGACCAGGCCTCCACCCCTAGGAAGCAGCTCGTGACAGCTGACTAACACCCAAGTACCTATTTTACTGCGAGGTAACAGGGGCATAGGGTGAAAGAAACTAATCCCATTTGTTTCTCGCCGGCGCCTGGGATCGAACCCAGGACCACAGAATCACAAGTCTCGGCCGACCGTGCTACCTATACTCGTTCTGTATCATCTGTGTTTTTCTAAAAAAACAAACTCATAAAATTGCGTCTAAGCACAGAAGTAAAAGAATAACGTAGCAAACGATGACATTTGAAGAAAATTTTGTCTGTCCACAGAATCTTGAGGTTATCTTGAGGTTATCTTGAGGTTATCTTGAGGTTATCTTGAGATGATTTCGCGTCCCCGCGGCCCGGTCCACGACCAGGCCTCCTTGTTGTTAAACATCTCCCAGGAAGCAGTCCGTGGCAGCTGTCTAGCTCCCAGGTACCTATTTCCTGCTAGGTAACAGGGATGAAAGAATCATTTTACCCATTTGTCCACCGGGGATCGAACCCGGAATCTCAGGACTACGAATCCGAGGCACTGTCCTCTCAGCTGTCAGGCGTCCAGTTGCTGTAAGTCGTGCGACATACCTTTGGAGCAGTTTTGTAATGACCAGGTCGGGTAATTAGTGCTTTCTCCTTAACGACTATCTAAGAAAAAAGCACTAAGCCATTGCGACTATATAGCCCTTGGAAGGGATACGAGGATAAGGATATAGAACAGAATGGAGGAAGGGAATGATACCCCAACCACTTGGACGGTCGGGAATTGAACGCAGCGGCTGCTACACTCAAGTTAGAATTCGACCTTCCAGTTACTCAATGCATTTCTTGGGCATCTGTTCTACCGACTGTGTCTTTGTTGCTGGTCTAATTGAGATTGGCGCGCCTGGAGACAGATTCACGAAGCAGTTACGAACGTGTACATCTTTCCTCAATCTTTGACAGCTTTGGTTACATTTATTAAACAGTTTACAAGCATGAAAACTTGCTAATCAACTGTTGTTATTGTTATAAACAGCCTCCTGGTGCTTCGGAGCTCATTAACTGTTGAATAATTGTAAACAAAGCCGCCAAAGATTGAGAAAAAAATGTATAGGTTCGTAAGTGCTTGCGCAACTGCTTTGTGAATCTGGCACCTGGGCTGTTATGCTCGTTCTGTGGCATTGTTAGGGCCCACCTGACCTCATTCCTGCTGGTTGTAATTGGATATGATTTTTTGAGTCATTGTTTAGTTGTTCAGCTTAGGTCGATGTCCATGACTGATGCCTGGCCATGATATCCTGGTATTATGGTTTATCTGAGGTCGACGTTCATGGCTGATGCCTGGCCATAATATCCTGGTATTATATGTTATCTGAGGTCGACGTTCATGGCTGATGCCTGGCCATGATATCCTGGTATTATGGGTTATCTGAGGTCGACGTTCATGGCTGATGCCTGGCCATGATATCCTGGTATTATGGGTTATCTGAGGTCGACGTCCATGGTTGATGCCTGGCCATGATATCCTGCTATGATGGGTTATCTCGACGTTCCTGCTAATCATGCCTGGGTCTTTGAAAGTCTCGAGATCACATCGCAAGCCCTTACAACGTCTGACATTATCCACACAAGAGAATGAAAAGTGTGATACAATAGGCGAGCAAAAAAAGCACGTCTTGGACTGGTAAAAATGTTTTTATTAATATACGAGATATTTGCAAAGTCCCTCAAAAGACTATCACCCTGTGCCAGTCAGGAATATTGTGCTTTAAAACCCCTGGGCAAGAGGTCCCAATTTGGTCCCAGTTTCACACACACACACACACATGCATTCAATGCTTCATGTGTGTGTAAAAGTACCATTATATTGTAAAAGGTTTTTCGATGGGGTTCTATTAGAGCTGTGTGTCTAATTAACTAGTTTCCTCAGCTCCCATAATGTCAATATTTTTTTCTGGGAGACATGAAAGTTCCTGCTGGTTACAATATTTCTCCAAATAATGGTGGGTAATTTTGAGAAGCTATGCAAGTATGTCTATATGGAACATAGAAGGGAAGGAAGAGAAGGGAATGGAAGGGGTTATGAAGACAAGAAGCTAACAATACCACTTGGACTTTGAAGTATCGAACGCCAACCTTGGAAGAAGCGAAGCCTTAGTTTTCTAAAAATAAAAAATATTATTTCCTTTTTAAAAATTTAAATACATAAATATTTGTTTCAATATTTATTATTTATATATTTTTTAATGTTAATTTCATTGGTGCTTTTGTTTATGTCTCATTCTTCCGACGGCTTTTAATTTTAATAAAGTATGGCGTGTCGCTCGACATGTATATATATACCCAACCACTTGGCTAGACGGTAGTGCGACGGTCTCGCTTCATGCAGATCGGCGTTCAATCCCCGACCGTCCAAGTGGTTGGGGCACCATTCCTTCCCACCCACCGTCCCATCCCAAATCCTTATCCTGACCCCCTCCCAGTGCTATATAGTCGTAATAGCTAGGCGCTTTCCCTTGATAATTCCTTCGACATGTATAGCCACGCCACACACTCTAATGTGCCACACAGCTATAGGCACGAGGTCATCTTTGTCGACACGTCTCTCAAGGGATCGCATCTTTTAAAGCCAAATCTCCCCTTGAGAGTTCTCATCAGCTGCAGCTTATCAAAAAAACTCGTAATGCTGGGAATTACGGATCCCCCGTTGAGACATTAGACCAATTCTGAAAACAGCGGGACACTAATCCGCTTCATTAAACGCGAAAAATCACCAACTATTTCTACACTTCATTCCTACTTTCGTAAATATTTTCTCCACTATTTTCCGGCATGTTTACTGGCTCGTCCAGAGAGGTCCCTCTCTCTCTCTCTCCTGCCTCTCATTCCTCATTCTCCTCTCAAATGTCCCCTTCATCTTTCCATCTCCTCTCACCTGAGACGCATCACCCATCAGGGAGATCTTGGGGATGGGATGCTGCGTGTAGGCTAGAGGCAGGTGAGTGGGACGATAAGACCTTCTTCTGGTCAAGGGGATAGATGAAGAGAGTCACTGGAAGTGGGTCGTTGAATACATCTGGTAGATCTGCTGTGTCACACGGCTCTGTCCCCTCTGATTTAATCCCGCTAAGCTGGGAGGTTAAGACCTCCCACTGTGTGTTTATATAGGTTAATGGTGATTGCTTCCTAACCTACATCTTGCCGGCGGAGTTTTGCGTCTTCTCTTCACCAGTTTTTATATAAAATAAAATATTGAATTACAAAGTAAATTGTCACGGTGTTAAATATATTGCAATGATTGCAACGTATGTGTGGTGGATTGGCGTGTGGAGCTTGCATAAAAAATAGGTTTTGAGGAATATATTAATGTCGTCAATAGTGCTTGTTAGTTGATCTATCAATGAAGTGTGGAGTACAAGGGCAAAACTGAAATGAAAACTGTGTAAGGTAGAAAGTTTACAAGTGCTGTGGTATACCACTTGGTTAATAGATACTTGTGGTACATTACAAAGGTGCCTCTTATGTGGTACACTACGAAGTTATTGGTTCTATGGTACGCCATTAGATGACTGTTGTTCTGGTACAGTTCTAAGTTACTAGTGCTGTGGTACAAGGCGTATTGTGACTACTAGTAATATTTCTTTGTTATAGTTTACTTGTAATGTTTCATTCTTCTAACAAAAGTCTTCCAACCCTTCAGTATAAATAATAATAAATTACATTTAAGAATACAGTAGAATACTGTCATTATTTATTATTCTTTGCTGAATATCTTAAACAATTATTCAATAAAACACGTTTGATCTACTTCAGGTCAATCTGACTTTTGCAGTTTAATTAATTATCATGTTCAGAATATTATAATACACAAGACGATGCATAATCTGAGTGTCGTCGTCCCATTCTGATAGGACACTTGAGAATTTACTGCCTGGTAACCACTCAAGATTAGATTTCCCTACCGAGATAAGAACGTCTGAGATTGCAAACCAACTCTGTGACAACCATGTCAACAGGTGTAGTAAATCTTGCAGCAGAGTTCCGGACGCAGAAAGCAGAGGCAGTTCTACAGCAGTTGAACAATCGGTATTGAAAGAAATTTCCAACACTAGTACACATGGATAATACAGCTATGATATTCCTTTTTTCTACATTAAACATTTGTTTAATGAGAATTATACTACTGTATATGTAATGTAGTATATATGATGTATATATGTATATATGATTTATATTGTATTTTATTAAATAAGGATAACAAAAAAAGCTATGGCATTCCTTTTAAGAATATCATAGACGTTATATGATATTCTCTTCAAACCTGAGCGTTATGAAATCATATTTTCCTGCATCAAATATTTCACGAGAGGAAATTACACGATACATAGAGTTATGTATCGTGTGTGTCACGTGTCCTACACTCCCTCACCGGCATTTAAGTCCCGTTTGTGCTGAATCATTACAGGAATCCGGACTGGAACGTCCCACTGTCATCACTCTAAATTAAAGTATAAATATGCAAAAAATCTTGCGATTGCAAGATCTAATTGGCCCTGCAGGAACACAAAGGCACCACGCAGCTAATTTGAGACAAATATGTCAGATGAAAGATGGAAAACAAACAAATGAATCTAACAAGAACAGTTTACAAAACACACTAAGAAGAACAGCTAACGAGAGCAACTTACAAAAAATTTACGAGAAAGAGTGAGAGAGAACTGCTTCATTGTCTCTTATTCACTCTGTTAGAGTGTCACTCTCATGGTCTGGGTCTCACTCTCATTGTCTGGGTGTCACTCTCATTGCCTGGTCCTTACTCTCCTTCTCATTCTCCCATTCTTACTGTCAGTTCCCCCCCCTTCACTTTCCGTTCTTCACTCTCTTTCTCTCAACTAATCACTGTCACTGTCATTTTCTCTCCTGTACACTCACTAATTCAAACTCACTCTCTCCCTCATTCACTCATTTAGTTCCCATGGATAGAAGCGTGTTCCCTTCCTTTGGGATATATAAGTCCTGTTAGGCCAGAGAGCCTTGTCCCCTCTGGTTTGAATATGTTAGGAAGTCGAACAGTAAAAAAAAATCGCAAAGATTAAAATAATAATTTTGAGTTTATACGACGTAAAAATGGTTGTTACAAGACCGGATGAGATTTTCTCGGTAGTTCTCATTCCTTCCTTCCTTCCGGGTGTCGAATGAGGGTCTCCGCCTCACAGTCTGCCTTCTCAGGACTCACGTCACTTCCCTTCTCAACTTACTCCAATCTAAGGATTCGGGAATTTAATTTTCTTCGGTTGTATTTTCTAGAAAAAGATATAAATGACACGGTCTTATTACCGCGGAGAAATTAAAAGTTTTGTTTATGCACGCACACACACACACACGCACACACACGCGAACACACACACACACACGCAAACACACACACGCAAGCACAAACACACACACACGCACATTCCTCTTGGTTTGGTCCTTTCTTTTAATTATTACTTTGGTTAGACACACACACACACACAATGTATTCCACGGTAGCCAAAATTACGAAGGTTACACTAACCAAAAAAAAAAAAACATTACATAGTACCTTCACTCCTCCTGATTCTCACTGTATGCGATCTTCACCGTACACGATCTTCACCGTACACGATCTTCACTACACACACGATCTTCACCGTACACGATCTTCACTATACATAATCTTCACAACACATGCTATTCACTATACATGATCTTCACTATTCATAACATCTTCCACTACACACGATCTTCACCATTCACGACCTTCATTATACGGATCTCCACTACGCCAGAATTCATTTACAAAACAGACGTCCCCCGACAAAGCGCCAGCAAGTTACACACAGAAATCCCAATAGCTTGATGGATCAAAATGGACAAAACCACAAGGGCCATGACGAGGGGTTTCGAACGTATACTATTCCGTATACAAGTCCGTCTGGAATCCTCTCGGACGTAAGTTCGAGCCCTCGTCACGGCCCTTGTGGATTTGATCACCTGCAAGTGTTCCACAGTATCGGTTAAAGGCAAAAAGAAAACAGCGATGCAAGCACCCTTAAGTGCTGCCAGAGAGGTGCCACACTCACAGCAGACTACTGGCACTCTGTCACTTCTGGCACTTGAGAGACACTAAATGCCCCGTCATTGGTATACAAGTCAACGCTGAAGCACTAGATGAACGATGGTAAACCACTAACGATGATAAATCTACTAGGAATGACGACATAAACTAGCTTAAAGGTTTACTAAGTTTGCTGAGCTACCCAGTATCAGCAGAGTTGATCAGCTCAGCAGCGGCTGCTACACTCAAGTTAGAATTCGACCTTCCAGTTACTCAATGCATTTCTTGGGCATCTGTTCTACCGACTGTGTCTTTGTTGCTGGTCTAATTGAGATTGGCGCGCCTGGAGACAGATTCACGAAGCACTTACGAACGTGTACATCTTTCCTCAATCTTTGACGGCTTTGGTTACAATTATTAAACAGTTTACAAGCATGAAAACTTGCTAATCAATGTTGTTATTGTTATAAACAGCCTCCAGGTGCTTCGAGCTCATTAACTGTTTAATAATTGTAAAGAAAGCCGCCAAAGATTGCAAAAAAGATGTATAGGTTCGTAAGTGCTCGCTGCTTCGTGAATCTGGCGCCTAGACTGTTATGCTCGATCTGTGGTATTGTTAAAGGTTCACCAGACCTCATTCCTGTTGGTTGTGATTGGATTGATTTTCTCGAGCCATTGTTAGTTGTTCAGCATAGGTCGACGTCCATGGCTGATGCCTGGCCATGATATCCTGCTATATGGGTTATCTGAGGTCGACGTCCATGGTTGATGCCTGGCCATGATATCCTGCTATGATGTGGTTATCCTCGACGTGTCCTTGCTAATCTGGCCTGGGTCTTTGAAAGTCTCGAGGTCACATCGCCAGGCCTTACAACGTCCTGACATTATCCACACAAGAGAATGAAAAGTATTATACACAGGCGAGGAAAAAAAAACACGTCTTAGACGGGTACAATTTTGTTGTTTAATATACGAGATATGTTGCCAAAAGTCCCATCAAAATGACCATCGCATTGTGGCAGTCAAGAATATTCGTGCTTTTAATACCCCCTGGGCAAGAGGTCCCAATTTGGTCCCAGTTTCACACACACACACAATGCATGCAATGCTTCATTGTGTGTGTAAAAAGTACCATTATACTTGTAAAAAGGTTTTTCGATGGGGTTCTATTAGAGCTGTGTGTCTAGTTAACTAGTTTCCTCAGCTCCATAATGTCAATATTTTTTTTCTGGGGAGACATGAAAGTTCCTCGCTGGTTACAATATTTCTCCAAAAAATGGTTGGGTAATCTTTGAGAAGCTTTGCAAGTATGAGTATATGGAACATAGAAGGGAAGGGAAGAGAAGAGAAGGGAGGGAATGGAAAGGAAAGGAAGGGGTTATGAAGACAAGAAGCTAACAATACCACTTGGACTTTGAAGCATCGAACGCCAACCTTGCAAGAAGCGAAGCCTTAGTTTTCCTAAAAAAAATATTATTTCCTTTTTAAAAAATATAAATACATAAATATTTTTTTCAATATTTATTATCTGTATATTTTCTAATGTTAAGTTCATTGGTGCTTTTGTTTATGTCTCATTCTTCCGACGGCTTTTGATTCTAATAAAGACATGTATGGCGCGTCGCTCGACATGTATAGCTACGCCACACTCTCTAATGAGCAATAAGTATGTATCAAACAGTCATAGGCACGAGGTCGTCCTTGTCGACACGTCTCTCGAGGGATCGCATCTTTTAAGGCCAAATCTCCCCTTGAGAGTTCTCATCAGCTGCAGCTTATCAAAAAACTCGTAATGCTGGGAATTAGGATCCCCCGTTGAGACATTAGACCAATTCTGAAAACAGCGGGACACTAATCCGCTTCATTAAACGCGAAAAATCACCAACTATTTCTACACTTCATTCCTACTTTCGTAAATATTTTCTCCACTATTTTCCGGCATGTTTACTGGCTCGTCCAGAGAGGTCCCTCTCTCTCTCTCTCTCTCCATCCTCTTGCCCATTCGTCATTCTCCTCTCAAATGTCCCCTTCATCTTTCCATCTCCTCTCACCTGAGGGGCCATCACCCATCGAGGAGTCTTGGGGATGGGATGCTGCGTGTAGGCTAGAGGCAGGTGAGTGGGACGATAAGACCTTCTTCTGGTCAACCCGGGGATACGATGAGAGAGAGTCACTGGAAGTGGGTCGTTGAATACATCTGGTAGATCTGCTGTGTCACACGGCTCTGTCCCCTCTGATTTAATCCCGCTAAGCTGGGAGGTTAAGACCTCCCACTGTGTGTTTATATAGGTTAATGGTGATTGCTTCCTAACCTACATCTTGCCGGCGGAGTTTGCGTCTTCTCCTTACCAGTTTTTTATATAAATAAAATATTGGAATTACAAAGTAAATTGTCACGGTGTTAAATATATTGCAATGATTGCAACGTATGTGTGGTGGATTGGCGTGTGGAGCTTGCATAAAAAATAGGTTTTGAGGAATATATTAATGTCGTCAATAGTGCTTGTTAGTTGAGTCTTCAATGAGTGTGGAGTACAAGGGCAATACTGAAATGAAAACTGTGTAAGGTACGAAAGGTTACAAGTGGCATGTGGTATCCACATTGGTTAATAGATACTTGTGGTACATTACAAAGGTGCCTCTTATGTGGTACACTACGAAGTTATTGGTTCTATGGTAGGCGGCCATTAGATGACTGTTGTTCTGGTACAGTTCTAAGTTACTAGTGCTGTGGTACAAAGGCGTATTGTGACTACTAGTAATATTTCTTTGTTATAGTTTACTTGTAATGTCTTCATTCTTCTAACAAAAGTCTTCCAACCCTTCAGTATAAATCATAATCAATACATTTAAGAATAGTAGAATAGCTGTCATATTTATTATTCTTTGCTGAATATCTTAAACAATTATTCAATAAAACACGTTTGATCTACCGACTATATAGCACTGGGAAGGGGTCAGAATAAGGATTTGGGATGGGACGGGGGAAAGGAATGGTGCTCAACC
The DNA here is from genome assembly GCA_020271785.1 of Procambarus virginalis. Classification (NCBI taxonomy): domain Eukaryota; kingdom Metazoa; phylum Arthropoda; class Malacostraca; order Decapoda; family Cambaridae; genus Procambarus; species Procambarus virginalis. The sequence continues at coordinate 4,985,501 of WNGS01005680.1, forward strand.
ACTTAACGGTCGGGGATTGAACTCCGACCTGCATGAAGTGAGACCGTCGCTCTACCGTCTAGCCCAAGTGGTTGGGTGCCCACCCGTTTGAACCATCGATGTTCAACTATGCGTCAGGGCAGTGGATGGGCATCTTTTTGCTCAAAGAAGACTTACTAGTTTACACAATACTCCAATCTGAGCTGCATCTCATTATCAATGTGTACATAGAGCCGAGCTGAGGGCTGAACGCTGACGGCTCGCCATAGCCTGTGCTACATTGACATTTCGTTCTGAGTAGCTAAATCTAAAACACCAACAGGCTGAACGCTTCAGCCAGTCTTCCACATCCAGACTGAAGACTTACATCCATCCCCAGATTTCTAGTATCAGCCATTGAACAGATAACGGCTCCAAGAGCCTCCACCTACGGGCTCGCCATAGCCCGTGCTACTTGGAACTTTATGTTCTGAGGTGTCGCTTCTTGATGAGACACCAGCATAAACAGAAGGATCAGCAGACACCAAAGAAATCTTCCCCACTAAACTTCTGAAACTAAATTATTTGTATAATAAGTGTGAATCAGACTTCCAATTAACATCAAATTATCGCACCATAATCTTATTTTCGAAAAAATCCGACTTATAATAATTCCGACGATCAATATTAATTGTTGTATTTTATGTTATTATCTAGGAGATTTATTGTTGCAAAGGGAAACATTGGTCCTGTGGCATAGGTTACGTCCTCCACTCATAATCGAAGTAACCGGGTCCGTTCCCCTGTCAGTACAGAATTGGGCACGTTTTCCTATCACCTGATGCACCAGTCCACCTAGCAGTAAATAGGTACCCGGAGTTAGGCAATATTGAGGGTTCAGTTGGGGGACGGTCAGTAGTAGACCCTAAGGGAGATGTGGGTAACCTCAATGTTACCTTCCTGTATCTGACACTCGGAATTATTCATAAAAATTTTTATAAGCAGCTAAGCTTACCTAAGATTATCTAAGATTATCTAAGATTATCTAAGATTATCTAAGATTATCTAAGATTATCTAAGATTATCTAAGATTATCTAAGCTAAGGTCGTTACTCGCACCCTGATTCAGATCAAGCTGTAAGTCTGCAAGAGGCTTACATTAAATCATTACCTCTACTTCAACCCATTTCAATTCTCTGTGTTATCACTACAGCTGAGTTGACATTTCTGTTGAAATTGTTAAAGTAACTGATTGATCTTTATTTGCCATAGACAATTGTTTCTTAATGTGAACATTTTAAGCATTAGTGATGTCATTTAATAGGCAATTTCTGTACCTATGAATAAATTACTGTATACACATATATTTATGAATAAGGTTAATATAATTATTATTGTTATTGATTATTATTTTCATTGTTATCTTCTCACCACAACAAGTATGAGAGTTTCTGCTTTAAGTTACTTAGAATGCAAGTAGATTATTCAGAGAAATCCTTAAGCTGTTCCACATATAAATAATAGGATCAATGATGAGAAATATACAAATTCAAGCACAAACAGAAACTTTGTATACCTGCATTTTCAACTTGTAATTTCTTAACATAAATGGATCTTAGTTTTCTGAATTTTGGGCTGAGGGTAATGTCATTGCAGTGTACCAGATTGATATTTTGCTAATTATTGTTCTGTTTGCAAAGTATTGCGTTTTCAATTGTGCTTCGTTCACTTTGGTGATTGGTTAGTCTCACTGTCTGTGAATCACCTGTGTTCACTGTCTGTGAATCACCTGTGTTCACTGTCTGTGAATCACCTGTGTTCACTGTCTGTGAATCACCTGTGTTCACTGTCTGTGAATCACCTGTGTTCACTGTCTGTGAATCACCTGTGTTCACTGTCTGTGAATCACCTGTGT
>WNGS01005680.1:4989873-4991094 GCA_020271785.1 Procambarus virginalis
CCTCAGGACTTCACCAAGGACGTCCGCCTCCTCAGGACTTCACCAAGGACGTCCGCCTCCTCAGGACTTCACCAAGGACGTCCGCCTCCTCAGGACTTCACCAAGGACGTCCGCCTCCTCAGGACTTCACCAAGGACGTCCGCCTCCTCAGGACTTCACCAAGGACGTCCGCCTCCTCAGGACTTCACCAAGGACGTCCGCCTCCTCAGGACTTCACCAAGGACGTCCGCCTCCTCAGGACTTCACCAAGGACGTCCGCCTCCTCAGGATTTCACCAAGGACGTCCGCCTCCTCAGGACTTCACCAAGGACGTCCGCCTCCTCAGGACTTCACCAAGGACGTCCGCCTCCTCAGGACTTCACCAAGGACGTCCGCCTCCTCAGGACTTCACCAAGGACGTCCGCCTCCTCAGTAGGTCGTCTACGACCCTTCGTCTGGGGTAAATGAACTCTCCTTCACCCAATGAACGCTGTTTACTCTCCTCAACTCACCTCGTCCAACCACTCTAATACACAACGCCATGAATAGCTCGTAATAGCCACTTACGGGGGGCTATTCAAGCCCGTGCCACCTCTTGGGGTGGCTTAATCTTCATCAATCAATCAATCACTCAAACATAAATGGCAGGCTGAGCTGGTTCCGGCACCTGAGGGCCTTGTGACACTATCCTAAAAGTGGCAGTGCAAGATTTCAACAATATTCTGGACGATGGGCTGATGTCTGGAGTTGACATAAACAAACATGACTTCAGAGCTATCCTACTGTCTTATTTATTTTCAAACCTTTACAGATATGTACACAAGCCTGGCGCCTCCGTCAGGTGTGCACAAGTGATTTGTTATAACTCATCCTCAGCAGGGGGAGGGAGGGAATTATCAGGGGAACAGTGGCAAGCCATCACGACTATATAGCACTGGGAACGGGTTAGGATAAGGATTTGGAATGGGACGGTGGGAAGGAAAGGTGCCCAATCACTTACACCGCCAGCCTCTGTCGGGTCAATTAATGCATGACAGAGCAAAAAAGGTCACATAAGCACCAAGTTCATAAAAGGTCACATATAATTAAAAGGAGAAGCAGATTACACATTACCTTAAAATGGAATATAAAATGGAATTTAAATGTATTAAGGCTGCACTACACTACACTACACTACACTACACTACACTACACTACACTACACTACAGCCATTGCTCATTAGGCTGCCTTTGGCCCTTTAC
>WNGS01005680.1:4991119-5001119 GCA_020271785.1 Procambarus virginalis
CTCTCTCTCATCTCCTCTCTCTTTCTCTCTCTCTCCTCTCCTCATCTCTCTCTCTCTCTCGCTCTCTCTCTCTCTCTCTCCCCTGCCTGTCTCCGTACTCCTCTTCTCCTCTACTCTCCTCTTCTCTCATCTCGTCTTTCTCCTCTTTCCTCAAGACATATCCACCACCTTTTCGGATCACGAGCAGGACTCAACAAAACCTAACCCTGCACGCTTGCAACGCAACCAACGGTAATTGCAAGGAATCTAAAGGGTATGCAGGGAGTTTAGTTGCATATATCTTTTATACCCGCTCTCCCCTTCCACTGCCGAAATTTGTGAAGCATGATAAAGCTCTGATCCCGTGACAACTGAATCTGTATTCCTATGGGTGCTTCGCAGAATAACATTCTCACATATCTTCTATGTTCACTTAGGAACATTACTGAACATATCACTGAAGTACATTTCCTGTGTTCAGTCTTAAAAACTGAAGGATATCTTCTGTATTCAGTAAAACTTCAGTTATTATTATCGTCATTAAGCTCATTAAGTCATCTGTACATTGAGCGTCGTGCAATATTAATAGTTATGCGTATGGTTATTTATGGTAAATCTATACACAATTTGGTACAATAGGTCGAGTGCATGTGATTAACTGATTCCTCAATGCCTCACAGCGCAAAGCCGCTGTGAGGCATTGTGTGTCATTATAACAGGCGAGGAGTCACAATACGTGGCCTTGAAGTATGTTGGCCAGACCACACAACTAGAAGGTGAAGGGACGACGACGGTTTCTCGGTCCCGTCGGCTGGGGCGCTTCTCAAGTCGATTGTGTCGGACTTGAGAATGTTATACTTAAGTGTACCTTGAAGTCAAGTCTATACTTAATATAACTTCGCCTTTCCCGAATCCGCCAAGAGGGAACATGTCTGACCTTGTTTAATTTTTCGACTGTACTGTATTTCAAGTATCCAAAAGGAAGAATGCACAATAAGAAATGTCGGCACCCGTTATCGTATTTCAATGTGGGGTATTTTCGTTTACATCTTCTTCGCCTTTGTGGATTGGCGTTAGCGTATTATATACTACATATACATAATAACAATACTTCCAGTAAAACATTTAGCTCACGAAAAAAACGGGTATTGTGTGTCTGTGCGGGTGTTGTGGTCGTGTGGTGGTTGTGGGTGTGATGTGTGAGTGTGTTGTCGGTGTGAGTGGTGTGTAGTGTGTGGTGTGTGTTGTGGTGGTGTGTGTGTGTGTGTGTAGTGTGATGTGTGGCGTGTGTGTCGTGTGCTGCATGGTCTTATTTTGGTCAATCAGATGGACTCCGTAGGAATTCAGGCGATATAATCGATTCAAGAGCCACTCTGCGTCACATGTGCCACTAGAGTAGCATAATCATGGAGGAGACTATGGTATTCGCCACAGTTAGATATCCCTCAGCCTGAAATTTAACACTCCCTTGGAGGGCAAATTGGCTTGTTGGCCTCACCAGAATGACCACCCTCTCCCCACACACTCTCTTTCTCACCGGACAGTCGGTGCGTGTGTACCCTACGCGCGACAGACGTACTCATGCCATTTATAACTGTAACTCGAAGTACTTAAAAAACCTTACACACGAAGTACACACACGAGTACTTCTCGTGTGTGTGACGAGAAGAAAATACGCATAAACATCATTTGATTACTGGCGTGAAATAACCCATATATCATTCTAATATACTACATATCACTCTTATTAATGCGAGCCCAAGCAGTTGATAGATAGGTAGATAGATTGATATGTTGCTCCTATTTTGAACGCATGGCACAGAGTGAACCCCCCCGACCACCATCCAGACTTGAAAATGTCCAGGACGGACCGAACGGGTCGTCGTCCCTTCACCTTCTAGTGTGTGGTGTGGTCGAACAAACCCCCTTAAACGACCACGAGCCTCAAAGACCAACCCAGTACGACCCATGACCTTCCACAGTCTGACCTCTCTCGGACCGTGAAACACAATTTCATAGCAGTTACTGTGACAACAGGAGCGTCCGTGAATTTTTATGGTAGGCATTCTTGGTTCACTACGACTTGGTCTGCTCTGGCTGCTGGAGGCACGCAGCACTCTGCTCTCTTGGCTAGGCTTGCAGAGCACCCATGAACACACAGGGTCGTCAACGCTCACAACACACAAATCAATTGCTTGATTATAAACCCTACGTAAGTCAGTGTTTGAACTTTAAGAACATGAACATAATTAGCTGCCTGAGTATACTGAATACATCACCTTGAGAAAGGATGTACGTTACATCCGAATTTTTTTAGTTTTAATACACATAAAACACAAATTGAATCTGTCATTCGTTTTCCATTCATACACAATCCTACGTGAGACCAGTACCTGTACATGCAGCGTAGACTCCCCACCGAAATTAAACAAAATCCCAATACAAAGTGAGAATGTCGCTTGTTAAACGACTGGAAGCTGACCCTTGAGACTTAAACAGTAAGGACGAACAATGGTCCCATGACAAACAACGAACAACCGATGTGGTGGATGATGAGGAGGAGCAGGAGAGGAGAGCATGACCCTACGTCTCATCTCAGCTAAGTACTGAGATGAGCCGTAGGGACGTAATGGGGAGCTTCTGGAGTCTCGAGAGAGAGGAGCAAACTGAATGCAGTTGAGGGTGAGAGATAATGTGCTTGAGGGGGAGATAATGTGCTTGAGGGGGATGGTAATGAGCCAGATGGAGAGGCAATAAGCTTGAGGGGAAGATATTCTGAGGTTGGCAGATGCTGTTTTGACGAAAACATAAAAGGGTCGGGAGGTCATGTATGAGGCCATGTATGAGGCCATGTATGAGGTCATGTATGAGGCCATGTATGAGGCCATGTATGAGGCCATGTATGAGTCTGACGCAGTTGTTCACCAAGAAACTGCGTCAGACACAAGCATGCACATGCTCACAAACACACACACACATACACACACATATTGATAAAACATCGTGCAACACACCATGCAAGCTACATCAAAGACAAGCCCTCAATAAATAGTTACACAATGCATAAAATAATGATTCACAGAGTTTCTTCTGTGATTTTTTGTGGCATGGCGCGCATGTGAAGTACTCAGTACACAATCAGAAATCAGCGAATTCCAAATCACCATCAACCATCTTTAAGCGAATTGGCTCAGTTATCAGAGGTCTGCCTGTGTTTACTCCAGCTTGGCCGGAATAGCCTTGTGATAAAGTTTTACTGCTGTTAGCGGCCGTGTTCTGTGTTTTAGAGATCTGCCACTAGCCTCCATGTTATATAATCCAAAGGTGAATTCAAAGGAATATACAAATAATTTCCTACGCTTTTACTCCTTATCGTTGACAGCCAGGTGGATAGTTAAACGCTGCTAGCGAAATTGGTGATTAACAAACCGTCTCTACGATCTAGGTTGAACCTATTAACGACGGGACGAAGCTGCTACACTACGAAGGCAATAATAGGCTCGTGAACCCTCGGCACAACGCAAGATCCTAACTACAAGAGTCAATATAATTCCGGCAGATCATCAGCGCAATGCAACCTCCTCACTGCCGAGTCAATAATAGTCTGGTGGACCATGGAGGATGGCAGTGTCGCGGCTGAGTGCTCCTGTATACACACACACACACACAACACACACACACACGCCACCACTGAAGGCCCACATATAGTCTGCAGTCGTGCACAATCCTGTGTTTCATGGTCCTGTGTTTAGGTTTCTCATCTACTCCGGTGTAGTGGTTCACAGAGAGCGTCGCCGCTCCACAGGTTTTAGCCTGATTAAATTAGGAAGATCTCGGACGATATAATGTTTATTAAACTGAATATTTTTATCGGAATATACGTTAACATTTTCAAAAACTAAATTAAAAAGATGAGTCCGACTTGTTATGTACTCTATTAGATACGACTATTATATATATATATATATATATGTTTGTACCTAGTAGCCAGAACGTCGTACTCTGCCTACTATGCAAGACCCGATTTGCCTAATAAGCCAAGTTTTCCTGAATTAATATATTTTCTCAAATTTTTTCTTATGAAATGATAAAGCTACCCATTTCATTATGTATGAGGTTAATTTTTTTATTGGAGTTAAAATTAACTTAGATATATGACCGAACCTAACCAACCCTACCTAACCTAACCTAACCTATCTTTATAGGTTAGGTTAGGTAGCCGAAAAAGTTAGGTTAGGTTAGGTTAGGTAGGTTTGGTAGTCGAAAAACAATTAATTCATGAAAACTTGGCTTATTAGGCAAATCGGACCTTGCATAGTAGGCTGAGAAGTGCGTTCTGGCTACTAGGTACGACATATATATATATATATATATATATATATATATATATATATATATATATATATATATATATATATATATATATAGTTGGGTTGGGTTTACATATAAGATTGGTGATTACATAGCCAATCTACCTAGAGCCTCTACGTAGGTCTGGCTCTAGCAACAAAGATTTAGACACAATCTTTATACATTCTCTATGACGCTCTATGTATTTACAAAGAAGGGACAGAGCATTCGTCAATTGTCCTGTCTGAAACAGATTTCACCAGATATTAAACAATCCCTTATTTTGAATTTAGCCATTTTCCGGGGGGCCATTTAGCCAGAATGGGCATTAAAATGCGGGAGAAATTATTCCGTATCATTAGCGTGGATTGGTAGGGTGATTGGTGTTACCTGAAGCTTCACCACAACACGAGTTTTAATTTATTTATGACAGGTGAACAGAATTGCAACTGTGGCATTTTGCAGAATTACTATTAATGATTCAAACAAGGTGAGAGTAAAATAATCAGATCAGAGATTTTACTCATAGAAATAATAATAAAAATTGCTAATAATAATGATAGTATTATTAATAATCAATATTTTATTATTATTATTGAGAAAATCCGTTGGAGCTGTGATAAAGATTCGAGCCTATGCGTCTTGTGTTCTCACGCTAATGCATTGATGTAGTCACATTAGTGTGATTACACTATGTGTATTATTATTAAAATTATTATTACTAATAATAATTATAATAATATATTTTTTAGTTATTAACTAAGGTATACACAGCAATGTGCTGCTACTATATTCTGTATGAAAGATTACACAGTGTGGATCAAAAACCAGCTATAAGTTCATCTAATATCCCTATCTCACAGAACAGCCAGTCATACATGGTATCAGGAGAGAGCATGAAATGTGAGGCTGATCTATTAGCCTCCACTAGCAAAATCTGGGTACAGCACAAGAATATCTTCCAATATTCCTGAGTGTATGAAGTAATTGCAGAGCTCAAAGTACCTCATACCATTTGGTCTGAAGTCACTGATAACAGGGCAATCACAGATAGTGTTGGAGAGTATGTCCCAGCTCTTGTTTACATAGATTACAACTGGAATATTCACCATTGGGGAAATTCATTACTTGCAGCCACCTGCCATAGATATCTATATCCCAGCCTAATTCTGGCAATTACAATATCACATTGTCTAGTTCAAGTTTTATGCTGTTCTTACATATAATTCTCGGTTCTGAACATGTCATAGCTCTTTATACTCGTGCTTTCTGACCTCTGAGTATCAGTAACTGCTCTTCTGTCTTCCCCAATTTCCTGAAATATTGCGGCTTTTACAACAGAGATTGGAATGCCCATAACCGACTCAATTTCAGGCTTATCACATGTAGTTTTAGCTGTGTCGTCATTCTGGACAACACCTGTATGAAATGTTCCATGCAAATGAGACTGATAATAATAAATATGAAATAAATAATAATTACGAAATAATAAAAATAATAATAATATAAATAAGAAGCAAAGAAAATAATGAAGACGAACACGTACAAGAAGATGACAAAGAGGAATAGAGAAGACAAAGAGGAAGAGAGAAGACAAAGAGGAAGAGAGAAGGCAAAGAGAAAGAAACAGAAGAGCCGACTGTGTAGGGGGGGGAGGTAAATACTGTGATAATCTTCACTGCAGAAACAGCTTTCTTTTTACTGGCCACTGTTGCTTGTCAAGGCCCCATCGCTCAGTACTGCTGCACAGGACCACTGCTCAGTACTGCTGCACAGGATCACTGATCAGTACTGCTGCACAGGATCACTGGTCAGTACTGCTGCACAGGATCACTGGTCAGTACTGCTGCACAGCACCACTGCTCAGTACTGCTGCACAGCACCACTGCTCAGTACTGCTGCACAGGACCACTGATCAGTACTGCTGCACTGTTGCTATTTACTAAACATTATTGCTATTTACGAAAAATCCTGTTTACAAAACTGCCTTAGCACAAAAATGATTGTTAACAAAACCGTCTGTTTACAAAAATGCCTTTTTACAAAAATAAAAATTTCACCCAAAAAGGCGTACAGCGCAATTATCATATTATTATCATATGTTTGTATTTTACACTGTAGGGTACAGAAGCAGGCAGGATCTTTGTAACCCCTCCTCTCCCTGTCCTCTCAATTAACGCGTATCATTTTGTAAGCTGTGGTCCCCGTTCCCAACGTACAAAATAAGGGGTACTATGAAAAGTGGTGGATCACATATATCCCCGTTTTCAACGAGTAGGTTAGTTTGGTTAAATGGGTGGCTTGGGTTCAGGCATTTTAAGTACCCCTTATTTTGTACGTTGAGGCAAATCAAGAGAACTGGCTATACTAATGGTGTTCGCAGTTAACAACTCTCCAACTGCCACTTGGGGTGGACGGTAGAGCGACGGTCTCGCTTCATGCAGGTCGGCGTTCAATCCCTCGACCGTCCAAAAGTGGTTGGAGACCATTCCTTTCCCCCGTCCCAGCGTTTTATAATAACTTTGAACTTATATAGAGTTCCCAAGAACACAATCCCTCAATGGATTTACATCCAGGAGATAGAGAAGAGAGAAGGAACTATCCTCGTTTCCAATCCCCCTTACCAGGGATCCAATCCTCTGTCCACTAGCCCATAAACCTCCCTAATCGACACACAAATACACGCAAAAATCACAATAGCCTGATGTATCAAATGAACAAATCCACAGTATCGAGCAGAAGTATTGAGCCCGGGTGATTAGAGGGGAATTGTGTGGCAAACCCGATTGGGCTTCAGAGAGGTTTCAGGATCCTACTGAGGACAATAGCCTTCCAGGTTGCAATTCTTTTGACCATGTCGTGGCGCAGTTGGCTAAGGCGCAGCTGGGAACATCCCGTCCGTAGGTTCGAACCGTCATCACGACCCTTGTGGTTTGTTCGTGTCTCCCTAATCGAATTAAATAAGTTTGTTTACAAACACTACGTACGCATTAATTTAAGACTAAAATAATGAATCTTAATTAGTCAAGTAAAAATGCAGGATTAAAAGTAATCCCGGAAATGCAAATCTTCTGTAATGCTTCCAAGATTAATTAAGAAAAGGATTTCAGTAGTTATGCAATATATTATTTATTTTTAAATATTTTAAGGATCCAGGGACTTAAACAAAAATAGATTATCTCAATGAGTGACATTTACATTTAATCTAAAAACACGTGAAAATCGAATGAGGAATGAACCCAGGTCAGAGAATGAGGAATATATCAATGTCACGGAATGAGGAAGAGGGCAAGACTGACAATAATTAGGAAAGACACAAACAAGCAAAGAGAGCTTGCCAATGCTGACAAGGAACAGACGAAGGCTGAGACACAGAAGAGATGAACAGATAAAAAGGAAACAAATCATTAAAATAAGAAACAAATGAACACCGAAACATGGCGAAATGAAACAGAAACGGAATAAAAGAACACAGAAACGAGGAACAGATGGCTACTTAAAACAGAAACAAACAAACAGCGAAATATGCAACAGGTGAACATGGAAACAATGATATCTTTCAACGGATTCTGTGTAATAGAAATTTGATCATTTTTTTATTTGATTTGCTCCCTTTGTGTGATACCAAAGTGAGTAAGGTGATTATATGGATCAACTGACAGACGATGAGGGTAAGGGCGTTCGTCAGCATCTACTGATCTACTTGCAATCATCTACTGATCAAGTTGCAAGCATATACTGATCAAGTTGCAGATACCCAATGAGCCAGAAGAGCTGAAGATGAGAAGAAAACTTCATTCATAATAATCAGATGCAACCAATTGAATTTATATATATATATATATTTGTGTCCAATCACCTCACTCAAAAAAAAAAATATAAGCATAGGACGGAATGCATAAACATTAGCCTTTGAAAATGTGAGAAGTCTTGCGAAACGCTCCTAGGCGTCAGACCCTAAATAAAAATGAAGAAATGAATTATGGAGAATTAATTTTTCAATTACCCTCGACAGTGAAGAAAACGTAAGAAATATTGAGAAAATTCGTGTTAGAGTTATTAATCTTACTCTTTCGGTCATATTCAACAACATTATAAAATAAAATACCTTACCGTTTTTAATAATGATTCGTAAGATCTTTGGTGTTAACTGTCTTGTAGTTTTCAACATTAGTGGTCCATAAGAGCGTCTTGTGTTAAGGAGTCATGTTGTCACCACAGCACTCTATTTCACCAGCACTTAGTACCAATCCTCACTCCTGATTGGTAATGTCACTTGATGATTTTCAGCTCAATCCTGGAGGAGGAGGTTTTCTGGCACTAGTCAGTAGTAGGTTTAAAACCTTCTGGCATCAGACGAGGGTTTAAAACAGTTCTCGTTGTGTTCGTGGTTGAGGAGGCCTCGGGAGAAGACACACTGTGTGTGGAAGCGTTTGAGGCGTTCAAAGACACACACACACACACACTTCTCTCTCTCTCTCGCATACACGCACGTAGGTACTGTCTCTCACCAGTGCTGCGCCGTCACTGGCACCCGTAGCTCTCTCACAGGCCGGTCCCTCCATCGCCTGGCTCTCTCTCTCTCTCTCTCTATCTCTCTCTCTCTCTCTCTCTCTCTCTCTCTCTCTCTCTCTCTCTCTCTCTCTCTCTCTCTCTCTCTCTCTCTCTCTCTCTCTCTCAGCGCTCGCTGAGAGTGCACGCGCAGACGCAATCTTGGGGACTCTCTCCCCTCTCTCTCTCTCTCTCTCTCTCTCTCTCTCTCTCTCTCTCTCTCTCTCTCTCTCTCTCTCTCTCTCTCTCTCTCTCTCACCACTCTTAAGTTTCCTCCACAGCAAAAGGAATATTAATTAAAAGTGATCACTGGTAAGTCCTACGTTGCCCTTCGTCTGTTTTAAGGTTTATGCACTATCTAAGTCGTACGTTGGCCTTTGTCCGCCTAAGGCTAACTTTACACGCCATTCAAGTCCTGCTTGTTTCTCTTAGTAGTAAACCTTTCCCCGGTGTACATGTGAGTTCATCTAGGTGGTGTAACCTCTTTGGTTTACCTGTGGTTCCACTGGGAGGTATAACCAATAGGTATACGTGTGGCTGGTTTACGATGTGGTCTACGTGTGAGTATAGCAAGATGGAGGTACTCAACTATTCTCTCCTCTAATGTTTTCTTTTCATTTTTATTATCTTTTGACTTTACTTTCTCATATTTTTTTATGTTGTTTCTTGGTTGATGATTCGGTTTTTCTTTTTATCTTATCAGATTTTCTCTCTATTATTTAGCGTTGCCTATAATCTTTATTTTCGTATTTCTTATACGACCTTTTCAGACTTTTCTTTTTCTGCCTTCATAATATATGTGTGTTAATCACGAAGAAATTAACACGTGATGAATAATGTGACAATGTCAGACCACGAAAGAAGAATTAAGACAGGAAATTCCTAAAGTACACACACACACACACACACACATACATACACACACACACACACACATACACACACACACACAACACACACACACACACACACACACACATCTAGGGGGCCAGGTAGCCTGGTGGATTGCGTGCAGGATTCGTAATCTGTGGCGCGGGTTCGATCCCGCACCCGGCAGAAACAAATGGGCAAGTTTCTTTCACCCTGTATGCCCCTGTTACCTAGCAGTAAATAGGTACCT
>WNGS01005680.1:5101587-5118706 GCA_020271785.1 Procambarus virginalis
TCTCTCTCTCTTCATCTCTCTCACTCCTCTCTCTTCATCTCTCTCACTCCTCTCTCTCTCTCTTCATCTCTCTCACTCCTCTCTCTCTCTCTTCATCTCCTCCACTCCTCTCTCTCTCTCTCTCTCCCATCTCTCTTACTCCTCTCTTTCTCTCTCTCTCTCTCTCTTAAAACTCTCTCTCTCTCTCTGTCTCTCTCTCTCTCTCTCTCTCTCTCTCTCTCTCTCTCTCTCTCTCTCTCTCTCTCTCTTCCCTCTCTGTCCATCACTCATCAGTGGTTTTTTCATCCTCTTGTCTGACACAGCTTCGAGGCGTCGGGAAAAGTTAGTAATTACAGTCTAGTAACGAGTTAGTTTACTCAGAACAAAAACAAAGTTCAAATTCTCTACGTCGTGTCGAGGTTTTTACTTAACTTGTCAGACAACTAAATAAAACAATACAAGGCAGGAATTTTTACCCTCCTGGCCCTTCTTGTCTGTTCTTAGTGGTTCTTAGTGTTATTTGAGGACCTCCCGCCAAACACACACCGAAACTACGACGTTTGTACAACGTTCAAACGAGTTTTAACACCTAACCAGTTATAACAACCAATATAGCAAGTTGTAACAAGGTTCTAATACGTCATAAACACGTTAAGCCAAGATGTAACACTTTATTACAAGTTGTAACAAGCGGGAAATAGAGACAGTTGCGGTTTTTGTTTCCAGGGATGTGTTTGTAGTGATCAATCAAGGTTATTGTTGACCTTTGACCTGGTCAAAGTCATGTCAAGTTTTTGATTTTGTCGTTTGAAAATACGTTTGTCTGAAGGTAAGATGATGTGACTCAGCTTAGTTGATCTAATCACACACTAGAAAGTGAAGGGCGGACGACGTTCGGTCCGTCCTGGACCATTCTCAAGTCGTTGACCCAGCTTAGGCTCTGCTTGCCCAAGCTCTGTTATCTTTAATGGTATCAAACTACTCACTAGAAGATAAGGAGACGACGACGTTTCGGTCCGTATTGAACCATTTCATCAAGTAAATTGTCTCACTCTCACTATTCTCGCACTTTGAGATCAATATCGATATCTGACGAAATATAAATTTAATAACATTATATATTAATATTTTATATAATTATAAGGATATCCGCTAATATATGGACATTTTAAATTAATTTTAATATACTACATATTGTTCTTGACAACACACGTGTTTTAACATTAACACCAAGGACCATTCGTTAAATTTAACGAAGTGTCACCAAAAGCAACATTTTCGCGAAAATGTTTTACCCACGTACCGCAAATACCAATAATGACCACCAGAACCTAACAACTTAGCATAACTACGTCTAACTATGTAACACATTCTAATACGTCATAATATTACTTTGATTATAAGAAAATGAAAATTTTGATTACGCAGTGGGTTGGCGAACGGGTCACCCGCTTCGTCGCCGCTTGTACGAGCCTATATATATATATATAAAATTTTGTGAGGGTACCACCTCTGGTCCAATGTGGGGCCCATAGCCTCGGAGAAGAAAATAAAACGTATTCAGAGGAGAACTTGTAGTTTCTCACTGAACACTAATATTTTCTTCTCCTACCACCCCATTCTTTTGTAGGTACACATATATATTTGCTTTATTTGAACTGTGTTACAAAAAGGAGTTTACATATAGGTTACAAAGATGGTTCTCATAGGTTGTCGAGTTCCTCCAGCTCCTCAGATGGCGGCAGGAACCTGGATGCAGTGCGCATTTCCCCTCTGTATCGCCACGCTGAGGCGCTGGGAAAAGAAAGCTGGCAGCTCTAGGGTCCCTTGTTGTTCAATGAGCCTAGAACCCAGTTCCTTCAAAAAACTGGTAGCACTTTTACCCAGGCGCCGAGTGTCTCAGAAGCAATTGGGACAAAATTGTAGTGGTGATCAAGTTCTCTATACTTACGGGATTTAGCTGCTTCACTGTGGGTGGCAGCGCCACCTGGTTGTGCAACACTGAGGTCATGTGGTGTTAGCCAGGGTTGATACGCACGGTTAGTCCCATACCAACTGCTTGCCATTCTTCCAGGGGTTCACTGTGATACCATCCGGGCGACCAATAAGAGCATCAGAGTTACGGGGCGTTAGGTAACGGGCTCTCTTCGGCTGGGCATCCAGCTGTGGTGAGGCTCCTCTTGATGATGCGTATAACTTCACTGTGCCTCGAGTGCCCATCCTCCCGTGCTTTGGCAGAGTAGGCCATGGTGGCCGACCTGTCAGCCACCACCTCGCCGCAAATACACCTAATATCTGGTGTGGTGGATTGGGCAGCAAGGCGGAGGGCCACAGCAATTCGGAGGGCGTGTGGGTGAGACTGCGTGCCAGTTGCCGACATTGGGGTTGCTAACAGGAAATCCCCTGCATGAGGGGCTGCTACTGCTGTAGGGCGAGCAATGTCGTGCTGTGTTGATGCAGCACCCAGGCACTCTGCCGCAACTTTGTCTACAATGGGGCCAATCCCAGCTGGATTGACTGTGGGCTTTTGGGGATGGTGGTTGAGGTGATGGGCCTGCACGAGAGGCCCCTCTGTGGCACAGAGTGTAAAATTGGGATCATGTACACCTGCCAGCTGATGTAAGTGGGCAGGTAGAATTTCCTTCACAAGTTCGTCGGATGCTGATAAGGAGGACAGGAAGGCTCGGAACAGCGATTTGCGTTACTGTTCGAACTCCGAGGCCCCCAAGTCTTACGGGAAGAGAGGCTTGTTTCCCGTGCAGGTCATCAAAAGAGAGGTGTTAAGGGCTTTTTCTAGCATTGATTTCAGTAACCGGTCATACTCACTTAGTTTTGGCTACTGTAAGATGGTGAACACCTCAGAAAGTAGGTTAAACTGGGGAGGGACAGACATCTGGTGATGAGGGTGATGAGGTAGAGTGCATGAGCATCAATATCCTCAATCCTCCATCCATCCTCTTAAGGTCGGCGATTTCTTATCAAGGACCTCTCGATGGCTTTCAACCCCCAGGGGAGCTCCTAGGAGTGTGCTGTCTTCAGGTTTAGTTTTATGGATTTTTGGCAGAAGACCCTCTATTCTCTCTATGAGGCCCTGGTTGGAATATATTATTTCACATTTAGAAGGTTCAGGGTGAGGCCTAAAAACTGCACCTTGCTCTTGGATTTTTCTGATGCCCTCCAGGAGGGAGTCTTGGGAACAGCTAGGGTACCATCATCCAGAAACCAGATGTTAAGCTCGATGGGACAGGACCTCTGTGACTTGTTTGATGACTAAGCAGAAAAGGAGAGGAGCAAGGGGGTCACCCCTGTTGGACGCCTTCCGCGAGTCCATTTCATGTTCGCAAAAAGTAGCTTAAGATCCAAACTGTAGCATGAATGTACGAAAGGGAAGAGGGAAGGGAAATGACTATGAACCACACGGAGTACAGCATCCCTCGCACCAAATTGAAGGCATTTTGCAATCTAGCTTGATAAGGGCCTTTCGTCTGTGATATGGCGATGAAGGCTCGAGCTGCAGGGCTGCCGCCTCACACCCTTGTGGGAATGCAAACCCAAGCTGTTTTGGCTTCAGCATGTTGGCCGCTGCATCACTAACTGTTCTTGCGGCTGCCTTTGCGCGAGACCTGCCTTTGCCTTTGCGACGAGACGCCGGAGAGAATTGCCCAAAGCTATTGGCCTGATCCCTCCCTCCTTTTCTTTAGAGCACAGAGTGTATATAATATATATATATATATTATATATATAATATATATAGTATATATATATATAAATATATATATTGTATATAATTAAATCATGGTGTTGACGGAGCCAGGGTGTATGTCATGAATGCTAGATTAATCGAGGTCCTCTTCCCCCCCCTCTAAGGTCGAATTAGTGACCCCCGGCCACTTAAACAGGAGGACCCTACATAGCAGCTGACTAACCTCCCAGAGTACTACTAGTAATACTAGGTAGAACAGATGCATTAGGGAAAGGGAATGTGCCTCTATCCGCCCGGGATTCGAACCCACATATTTTTTTTGACTTTGAGCTATTTCAATAGTTACTTGGGGTGTCTTAGTCCTTAAGTCTTATCTGGTGTAATTACCTGATTTGTATGTTAATCTCTTTTCCTTGCTCCATGTTCTTTTGTCCTTGTTGTCTTAAACTGTGTGTTTGTTGTTTTGTGTTTTTGTGTTGTTACAAGGACGATTGCACGACCAATCTAAAATTGTGCTCTATTAACTTGAAATAAACAAATAAACATGATTCATATAAAAAATAGTATTAAAAAAATAATCAGAATAAGCAAAATACAAAAAACAAACACACAAGAACTCCAGCTCTCAGAAAAACCTGTTTGATACTGAAGCGTTATCTCTTTTCATGCAGTATCGATCCTGTGCACTTGCCATCCCTCCTCCATCCTTTCCAACGTCTCGCCGCTCCTCCTTGATTTCGCCTGTTACCTTTCCTCTCGCTTTTCATCATTCTCTCTTCTCTTCCAGTTCGATCTCCTGTCCTTCTACCTCTTTCTCTCGCCCTCCTGTCTCTCTCTCCTCTCTCTCTATCCTCTCTCTCTCGTCTCTCTCTCTCTTCTCTCTCCTCTCTCTCTCTCTGCTCTCTCGCTCTCTGCTCTCGCCCTCCCGATCCTCATCTCTCTCGCTCTCCTCTCTCTCTCGCTCTCTCTCTCGCTCTCTCTCTCCTCTCTCTATCTCTGCTCTCTCGCTCCTCTCTCTACTCTCTCTCTCTATCGTCCTCTACTCGCTTCTCTCGCTCTTCTCTCGCTCTCTTTCTCGTCTTCTTCTCGCTCTCATCTCTCTTCGCTCTCTCTTTCTGTTTATTCTTTTTCAGTTTTTTCTACTTCTTTCTCTCTCTATTTCTTTCTCTCTCTGCTTCTCTTCTGCTCTCATCTTCATCTCAGAGCCCCCTGGACTACCAAGAAAATACAATCTCAAGCAAACTGGAGCCGGGACTCAGCTGTGGCTGCTCTTGCGGCTAGATGCCCAATCGTCAATGTTTATTAATGCATAGTTTACTTCTGCTCGCTGGCTGCCTCCACATTGTTTCAGCCAGAAGTTCGCAGATTGACTATTATCGCGCCGCATATTTTTTTTTAGTGGGAGGTGATGTTGGGTCTTAATAAAGATATTTACCTTACTTAAAAAGCGCTTTTCTCCTTCCTTAAGAAATGTGTATTTTTTCTTGAAAAAAAAATCTGGAATTTTGACAATAATACCGAGAGAAGTGAGCAAATCAGCTCGTTAGGACTTGAATGTTTTCACAAAAGTATTATAACCTACACAAGTAGAATCTAACTATACTTGAATCTTATAAACGGATATAGAAGTCAAACAATGGATATGACATCTTAACTAACAGAAAATGTGCAATTCAACATTATTATTTTGATATTAAACTCAACGATGGAATGAAATCATTATATACAGCTTAAGTAGATTCTAAGATGAAGATAAACTGAGAAACCCTCAATCTAATGTTTACATTTAAACATTAGACTGAGAGTCTAATGTAAAATATGAATGTAAAATGGAACATCTTACATGTAAAAACTCTGTTGGATCTTCTAATTATATATGGATCGAGTGGTATAGTAATCAGATTAACCTAACTAATTCAACCTGTTCTAACAATCTAACCTAACCTGATTCCACCTAACCTAATTTAATCTAATCTAACCTAATGTAACTTAACCTTACATAACCTAGCCTAACCTAACCTAACCAAAGTCGGTGTGCCAATATGGTACTTGGAAGGACTGCAAGAATAGACTATACGGGATGGGATATGAGGATAGACTCGTATCTTGGATATGAGGATAGACTCGTATCTTGGATATGAGGATAGACTCGTATCTTGGATATGAGGATAGACTCGTATCTTGGATATGAGGATAGACTCGTATCTTGGATATGAGGATAGACTCCTATCTTGGATATGAGGATAGACTCCTATCTTGGATATGAGGATAGACTCCTATCTTGGATATGAGGATAGACTCCTATCTTGGATATGAGGATAGACTCCTATCTGGGATATGAGGATAGACTGCTATCTGGGATATGAGGATAGACTCCTATCTTGGATATGAGGATAGACTCCTATCTGGGATATGAGGATAGACTCCTATCTGGGATTTGAGGATAGACTCCTATCTGGGATATGAGGATAGACTCGTATCTTGGAGATGAGGATAGACTCGTATCTGGAATATGAGGATAGACTCGTATCTTGGATATGAGGATAAACTCCTATCTTGGATATGAGGATAGACTCGTATCTGGGATATGAGGATAGACTCGTATCTGGGATATGAGGATAGACTCGTATCTGGGATATGAGAACATACTCAGGGCTGGGAATGAAGCAAATTCAGTGTATAAATTGGTTACAATTATCCACTTTATGATTTAAACGGCCAACGACCCCACCGTCTCTCATATTACACGGAAACCCGCGCTATTCTAGACAATGTAAATTAAGTTTTCATAATCTCTCTTAGTAAGTAAAGTTCCTAATATCCTCCAAGATTAACTTGAGTTAACTCCAGTTAAATTCGACGCAGGAGTTAACTTCTCGTTTTCTCTTGTGTAACTCAAGAGGGCTCCTCAAACTAATAATAATATTTATGTTATTTTATTTAGTATTGTTTATTTAATGCAATTAACAACTGCAATGGCATTGCAGTTGGTAATTGAAGGTAGTGTGTGTATATTGTATATAAATTGACTCCAAGAGTGGAGTAACGGAACTATCGGTCACGCTCAGTGCCCAACAGGCAACGCAAAAACGTTATTTTTCTCTACTAGTCGTTAGGATGAGGTAATACCGTGTTAGCTTCTTGGTTGAACTCGTGTCCTCGGGGCATGAACCCGCTTGAACCGCGTTAATACACCGGAGATTAATTAGGTCAGATGTATATATATACTAGATGGGGGTTCCATTCACTTGGGTTCTTGGAGACTCGAAACGCTGACACACCTGGCCTGTGAGAGCGAAGACCCTGAGAGACCCAGGGCAAAGCCTTGCTGTGCCTTGGGTCTCTCTCCTCTCTCTCATCTCTCTTCCCATATTTCCCTTCTTCTCTATCTCTCCGACTTCTCCCCAACATTACAAAGCACTGAAAAACTGCTAAAAACTCTACAGAAACCCAATTCCAAATTTCAGACTTCAAGAACATCGCAGGGGGTTGCAATAGTTGTTGAAATTTCTTAAAATGGTGACACTGGGGCCGACCCAATTAGCCTATGACACTTCCATACCACCCATGTGTCATTGTGCAATGATGGGTGAGGCTAGCCTCAAGCATCTGGGCTTCCTACTATCGGCAGACAGGCAGAATTTTGTATATATTATATATACATATATATTACATTAGCCCCGTCCGGTTCGTAGCATAATATGAAACGCGACTCCTATAAACTTCAGGGAACTTGACGTGATCAACATCCTCGAGGCTCTTGTTACATGGCTTCATAGCCACTTAGCAATTGCAAGATGCAGAGCCTTGCGTCTCTCAAGATCACATTTATCCTAACTCCACTCAACGTGGTTTCTCCTTGTCCAGAACAGGAAGCAGGTCAAGATTATCTAGGTCACCCCACCTAGGCCAACGACCTAGCTACCTATCTCTGCCGCCAGAGGAACAGGGAGGGGCCATCAAGGGTAAGGAAAGGTGGGCCCAAACGTGTCTCCCAATCCTGAGAGTCCAACTCGAGGTCCAGTCGGTTGAGGTCTCCCTGCGCTGGCTACTGCGCTATCACACCTGCGGAAGATGCGGAATTTGAGACTCCCATTATGCATATCTTGAAAGGTCAAGCTGCGGCACTTTTTGTCGAAGACCTCGTCCCCAAGTTGAAGATGTGAGGCCAGCTGCTCAATACCAAGATGCTATGCCAGCTGCTCAATACCAAGATGCTATGCCAGCTGCTCAATGCCAAGATGCTATGCCAGCTGCTCAATACCAAGATGCTATGCCAGCTGCTCAATACCAAGATGCTATGCCAGTTGCTCAATACCAAGATGCTATGCCAGCTGCTCAATACCAAGATGCTATGCCAGCTGCTCAATACCAAGATGCTATGCCAGCTGCTCAATACCAAGATGCTATGCCAGCTGCTCAATACCAAGATGCTATGCCAGCTGCTCAATACCAAGATGCTATGCCAGCTGCTCAATACCAAGATGCTATTCCAGCTGCTCAATACCAAGATGCTATGCCAGCTGCCCAATACCAAGATGCTATGCCAGCTGCTCAATACCAAGATGCTATGCCAGCTGCTCAATACCAAGATGCTATGCCAGCTGCTCAATACCAAGATGCTATGCCAGCTGCTCAATACCAAGATGCTATGCCAGCTGCTCAATACCAAGATGCTATGCCAGCTGCTCAATACCAAGATGCTATGCCAGCTGCTCAATACCAAGATGCTATGCCAGCTGCTCAATACCAAGATGCTATGCCAGCTGCTCAATACCAAGATGCTATGCCAGCTGCTCAATACCAAGATGCTATGCCAGCTGCTCAATGCCAAGATGCTATGCCAGCTGCTCAATACCAAGATGCTATGCCAGCTGCTCAATACCAAGATGCTATGCTAGCTGCTCAATACCAAGATGCTATGCCAGCTGCTCAATACCAAGATGCTATGCCAGCTGCTCAATACCAAGATGCTATGCCAGCTAAATAAAGGCGTTGTTTGACCAGTTGACCATATTCTGAGTGGGGTGAGACCATCGTAGGAGATAAATTAGATCATCTAATAGCCTCGCCGGGAGCCACTTCATAAGGAGATTATTTCTAACCCGAGGGAGCTCCAGCCACCAGGGCTGAGTTGGAGTGTAAACTCCTGATTAGTTGAGTGGAGTGCTGATTGGCTGACTGACTGGCTGGCTAGCTGGCTGACTGGCTGGCTGACTGGCTGACTGGCTGTGTAATATACTGAGTGTGTATTAGAATGTGTATTAAGTTATGTATCACGATGTATATTAAACTATATGCATTAGGTTGGGGGTGTATTAACCACCTTACAAACCTTTTGGTGTATGCATTACCCTGACGATCTATAATACATCATGGCCCCTCATAGTTATGAGGTCTTCCGAGCGCGGTATACAGCCATAACAAATTTAGGGAGGACAATTTATTTACAGGGAGGCGTGGACCTCCATTTTTATTTCTGGAGGAGCAGCGCTCGTCCTTCAAACTCGCTCGTAAACATGTGGCACCTGAGCCAGATGTGCGTGATGAAACTCGGAGACTGTGACAGGTATAAGGACTGAAACTCTGAGACTGTGACAGGTAAAAGGTCTGAAACTCTGAGACTGTGACAGGTAAAAAGGGCTGAAACTCTGAGACTGTGACAGGTATAAGGACTGAAACTCTGAGACTGTGACAGGTAAAAAGGGCTGAAACTCTGAGACTGTGACAGGTAAAAGGGCTGAAACTCTGAGACTGTGACAGGTAAAAAGGCTGAAACTCCGAGACTGTGACAGGTAAAAAGGCTGAAACTCTGAGACTGTGACAGGTAAAAGGGCTGAAACTCTGAGACTGCACCACAACCAAAGGTGCAGTGATCCCGAGGAGATATATATTAAAACTAAGGGAAAATACCCCGACCCACTTCGAATCCCTCCCCCCCCCCACCCCCTCAATCATCCTGGCTGACCTTACTCCCCTGGTTGGATAACATCAACTTGCTGGCATTATTATTCTGTTGGATTAATCATCCTGGAACAACATGGGAAGCTGTTCCACGTGAGTATTTCATGGATTAATATTGCAGACTACATGGTTAGTGTGTGCCAGGTTTATATATGTGGTACGAGGTATATATATATATGTGGTACGAGGTATATATATATGTGGTACGACAGCAGGGGGGGGATATGAAGGTCCCAAGGAATAGTTTTGGGTCGGATGTTTTCCGTCCATGTCTCAGGCTCGGTGGTGTCGAGAGTGTGAGTATAAACACATATATACACATATATATATATACACATATATACACAGGGACCGTCCTCCCAGCGGAGATATTTTGTTTCCGGAAAAAAAAAATAAGAAGAAATCCCTTGCCCGAGTATAATTTTACGCGCACATCAACGTTTACCGAGAAGGTCACTGCAGCAATCCGGTCATTAGCATCATTAGCGGCAGGGTCCTTGCCCCGCCCAATGACTCGACTGCCTGCACGATAATAGGTATTGCTTTATAATTGCTAGGAGATGGTAGAGGCCCGCTAGGTGATACATGTGTATGTGTGTGTGTGTGGGTTTGCGGCATCACGGGAGGATGAATCAGGCAGTTGTGTAGTTCCCCCCTTCAACCAATCAGAGCTCGCCTCACAGAGCAACTCTCATCCTACAGGGCATCTCTCCCCTCATATTTCCCCCCCCCTTCCTCTCTATCCTTCCCTCCAGCAATATCCACATTCCAACGTAGTTCCAGCTTCCGCGTATCTTACACTCTCGAACTAAATTCTGACTCAGAGGAATCCGTGACGAAATTTGGAATCATTTTCCCCGAAAGACTGAACCAGCCAGCTGCGTAGTTCACCCCTCACTGCGTTGTAGTGGAGACTGAACCAAACGGCTGAAGTTACTACAATCGCTGGATAACCTCATTATCCTAAAAAAAATCAATATTTGTTACTTAGTAACAATTGAGAGGAGCAGGATAACACAACAATCAAGTGACTGCAGACGAGGAGTCACAATAGCGTGGCTGAAATATGTTGACCAAACCACACTCTAGAAAGTGAAGGGACGACGGCGTTTCGGTCCGTTCTAGACCAAATCGACATCCACAATCTAATTGAAAATGGTCCAGGACGGACCGAAACGTCGTCGTCTCTTCACTTTCTAGCGTGTGTGGGGTTTGGTCAACAAGTGCCTGTGATATCACACTTTCGTTTGGATATCTGATATTCTGGATATCACACACACTTTCCCCAGAACTCGTCTGGTACACTTGAAGACACAAGTGTACTAACCACAAGCATATAGTGTACTAAAGATTGACTAACGACGAAATAAGGCTTTTATTTATTCAAACAAACTATTCGAGTATATTTGAAACATAAATGTACATTTAGTTGTAGCTGTAAAGGGTAAATGTCATTTGACTTTATCGCATTATACAAAAAATTAATCATTTGTTTGTAAATTTTAAATGACTCGATAAATTCAATCAACTTGTTAGTTTTAAAACTCTGTGGACGATAAAATAAAAATACACATAACTACATTATAAATTTGTTGGCAACAATTTGCTATTTCCCAGAAATTTATTATGGAATAGGAATTTATAATTTCCCAGAAATGTATTATTCCTCATAAAAATTATAATTGGCCAAGAATATATTATTTTAAAGAAATTTATGATTGCACAGAAGGGAACACAAGCCATTACGACTATATAGCACTTGGAAGGAGGTCAGGCTTAGGATTTGGGACGAGGCGATTGGACAGAAATTATTTCCCAGAAATGTTTAGTAATGTGGCAAAAAGAGGCGAAGCCTGACTGTGATGGAAGGAAATGTGATGGAACCTCTTTTCCAAGGGGAGAATATACATGAAATCCAGAGAGAAGAGATCAAAGACTTATGAAAAGTAAACTCTTTTAAAATGTTAATGGGAAAGGCAAATGAACGGAAGGTATGTAATTGAATAGCCTGGGATTACATTGTAGTGTGTGTGTGTGTGTGTGTGTGTGTGTGTGTGTGTGTGTGTGTGTGTGTGTGTGTGTGTGTGTGTGTGTGTGTGTGTGTAAAACTTTTGCAGACTTATTTTTAACTTCCATACCTAGTGAAGATGACAAATAGATTTGTACTGGGTTCATTAATCTAACCCTTTCTGTAATATTCAGTCTATAATTGTTAGAGAGAGAATGTCTGTGTCTGGTCAAGGGTGAAGTCCAGAGGCTTGTGGCTAGCCTCAACCAACTTTGCAGGATGAGTGGTCTGAGGTACAGGACGGATATAGGTTGGTCAGGGTCGCCAGAATACGAGAGCAAACAGCATACCACGCTGACATACTCCCCCCCCCCCCCACAGTGATTTTTAACACTAGTTACTCCCGATGTTTCGCTATTTATTTTCAAGACAAAAAAAAATCAGAAAGATGTTTTTTATAGTAATATACAGAGTGATATACAACTGACAAGTATAGTAATATACAATATACATTTTTCACTGATCTTGGGAAAACTAACATAAATGTTCTGCTATTCATATTTTGACCGTAGTACTATAAAACGTGTAACTTCGATACAAACACCACTTCGCCCAGACCAACCCACCAACTCCTCGCAGATTCAAAAGCAAATGGGCAACTATTATATTTTAGAATATTTCATTATATTAACATGGGGAAGAGAAGCAATATTTGGTGACCTTTAGTGTAAGAACTAAAGCTGTAGAATAAACTATTAAAAGCGAACATTTGACGCCAGCGAAGAGGAACGTGAGCTCCACCAATTCATGAAACTCCATAGACCAAGGAACTGGCTGATACAGGTGTCTGAAAGCATTAAAAGCTGAAATCAAGGCACTACGGGCTCACCATAGCCCGTGCTACTTGGAACTTTTTGTTCCAAGTAGCGAATCTTTAACAACAAGAAATCTGAATTGGAAATTCTGATATAAAATGTGTAGAAAACGGGTTAGACCACTTGAAACGGCGATGGTTGTATCTTGCAGACTCTGCGTTCGATCTCCGATGGCCCGATTGATTAGGTACTGTTCCATAGCCTTTTACAGTGCTTTTATATAAATAGAAATATCTGTCCGAGGATCGAGGCCAGTCACAAGGCTATCCTCACCCAAGTTTTAACAGTAATTGCTGTTGGGTATACGCCCAACATTGTTGGATCAGGGTTAGTATTGCCTGGTCGAGGTTACATAAATGAAACGAGTGCCATCTGACACAGTGCCAAAAAAAATCCTTCAGAATGATTCTTGCAATATCATAATAAATGGACTATGAATTACTATTTTTTTCTAACTATTATGTAAATTATGCACTAATGCAAACAAAATTTTCAAAGAAATTCCTTGACACTTTCCCTATAATATGTATTTATGACATCACACTCACATTCTCCATGTGAGTGTGAGCCGACACACGGCAGCCTCTCAAGTGTGAGTCCTACACACACTCACACACACACTGACTCCAGTGACTCCATACACAGTTTCAAGTGTAGATATAATAGAGCCCAATAGGCTCAGGAACCTGTACACCTGTTGATTGACGGCTGAGAGGCGGGACCAAAGAGCCAGAGCTCAACCCCCGCAAACACAACTAGGTGAGTACAACTAGGTGAGTACACACACACACACACACACACACACACACACACACACAGGTGACACAGGTGGAAACTGAGTGCCCAAATGAGCCACAGAGATATTAGAAAGAACTTTTTAGTGTCAGAGTGGTTGACAAATGGAATGCATTAGGAAGCGATGTGGTGGAGGCTGACTCCATACACAGTTTCAAGTGTAGATATGATAGAGCCCATTAGGCTCAGGAAACTGAACACCTGTTGATTGACGGTTGAGAGGCGGGACCAAAGAGCCAGAGCTCAACCCCCGCAAGCACAACTAGGTGAGTACAACTAGGTGAGTACACACACACACACACACACACACACACACACACACACACACACACACACACACACACACACGCACACAGACACACGCACACACACACGCACGCACACACACACACACACCACACACACACACACCTGCTTGCTGTGTCATGAACGTGTCCATGTGCTGTACAGACCAGTACCAAGAGAGAGATACAGGAAGAGACAGACAAAGACAGACATGCAGACAAACATGAGAGACAAAGACTGACAGACAGTGAGACACAGACAGAGATCGGGTCGTAAAAAATTTATTTTATCGTCAATTTGAACTTACTGATTCATTGATATATTCAGTTAAAAAACAAAACACGAATTTTTAATATGTTTGTTTCAAAACTATACAGCAGGCTAGGGGAGAGGAGGGGGGGGAGGGTTTCTGAAACCAACTCCTGCATTCCTGCGGCAACAAACGATGCATATTTAACCGAACCCAGCTATTGACCCTTTTGCAATGCATATGCAACTACATCACTACAAACGACCTTTGTCACAAGAAGAAATAAATTGTCTAGTGAATTATAAAACGCTTGTAACTGCCACTTTAGATGTATGTACACACCCCCTACCCCCCCCTCCCTGACCTAACCCTTTGTGCATTCTTGTGATGCAGAGGTTTCGACTCTTTTCATACCTCACTCCCTCTTCCTACCCAGGTTCTGCCACTGCCAGTTATTGCCTACTCAGAGGGAGGAGGAGGAGGGAGATGGAGTGGGGTGATAAGGAATGGGTAGGGAGATGGAGTGGGAGGGAATAAGGAAGGGGTAGGGATGGAAAGGGGTGTTCAGAAGGGGTAGAGAGGGGGTCATTCCCATCGTCCAGTCATCATCAGAAGCTTTTGTCGGCCTTTTTTTATTTACTCCAGGAAATTCCGGACCAGTTTCCATGGGGCTCAAGTTTACTCTCCTTTTTTTACCATGGGTGAAGGCGGCGTCTCCCCTATTCAGAGGATCTTTTCATCCTTCTCGAGACTGGCCCGTGGAGCTCGCGTGGCTTGTGGTCAACAGGAGACTCTGTGGTCTGTTGGCCATGTTTAAAACCTCTTCCTTCAATGGCTGTACTAGTGGTGAGGATCAGTGTGAGGCGAGGATATCACTGTTATGTTTGATCATGTTGAGCAGGTCACCATTGTTATGTTGATCATGTTGAGCAGGTCACCATTGTTTGTTGATCATGTTGAGCACTGTCAGTGAATTCCACTGACTTCAGACACATCCTGCAGGATGACACAGAGCGCGTCACAGAGCACTCAGAACTCTGGTATATATGTGTGTGTGTACAGTACATGTGTGTGTGTACAGTATATGTGTGTGTAACTGCGTGACACACACATTCACATATACTGACAATCATGCGCGTCATTGTTGCGCACTGTCGGTGACCCAGCCGACCGACAGGTCAGGATATACATTAATACATGGGGATACACAATACATTCTCGTCTGTCTTATACAGACGGGGGTAGGGACTTAATCGTGTTCTAGTAAGACTAGGCAGCGTCTGGGGAACCTCTCGGACGTAAGTTCGAACCTTCGTCACGGCCTTGTGGATTTGTTCACCTACTACAATACATAACAAGACAGAGAACACTCAACCACATAAGTAATCTAAAAAAAATTCTACGAGTTACATTTGAACCAGCGAGAAACAGCTCACAAATATTGAAAGGAATTATCTTATTTCTAGAGAGGATTCTGATAACGTCAAGGACTGATCACACGTCAGTGATCTATTAACGTCTTGTGGCCCAATATTAAGATCAATTGCAGTATTCACGTTGCACGTTGCCTGATCGTGAGACATTTGCAAGGTATTTGGGTAGCCGCTCGGTCGAGCGGACAGCACACTGGACTTGTGATCCTGTGGTCCCGGGTTCGATCCCGGCGCCGGAGAGAAACAATGGCCAGTGTTTCTTTCACCCTATGCCCCTGTACCTAGCAGTGAAATAGGTACCTGGGGTTAGTCAGCTGTCACGGGCTGCTTCCTGGGGGTGGAGGCCTGGTCGAGGACCGGGCCGCGGGGACACTAAAGCCCCAAAATCATCTCAAGATAACTTCAAGAAGGTATAATCATGCATTTTCTTGCAAAGCTGCTATGTTATTAATGTCTCAACGGCATCATTGTGTCACTTTATGTACGCTTGGAAAAGCACTCGAGTGTCGTGAATGTTCTAAATACTGTTGCTTGAAGGCCATAACGTTAACAGACAGACTAGAGACGACATAACCGTTTGGACTCAACGTTTCTCCAAGAAACATATATTTATACACAAAAGCAGACCACATATACCTGCTTGATAGGGTTCTGGGAGTTCTTCTACACCTCAAGCCCGGCCCGAGGCCAGGCTTGACTTGTGAGAGTTTGGTCCACCAGGCTGTTGCTTGGAGTGGTCCACAGGCCCACATATACCTGGTTGATGGGGTTATGGGAGTTCATCTACTCCCCAAGCCCGGCCCGAGGCCAGGCTGACTTGTGAGAGTTTGGTCCACCAGGCTGTTGCTTGGAGTGGCCCACAGGCCCACATATACCTGGTTGATGGGGTCTGGGAGTCATCTACTCCCAAGCCCGGCCCGAGGCCAGGCTTGACTTGTGAGAGTTTGGTCCACCAGGCTGTTGCTTGGAGCGGCCCGCAGGCCCACATACCCACCATAGCCCGGTGGGGCCCAGCATTTTTTTAGAATAAATCTAGATTTCTCTTGAAGATGAATCACTCGACCTACACTACCGACACGATGAATTATATATACATAATGTATATGTATGCATTATATGGATTAAAAATGTTATAATTCATGTGATTTGTTTATATTTATGAATATTTTGTATTTCATTACAGGTAAGAAATTCAGGGACAAACATCATAGGCTTTGAAGGTAAGTTGTGTTATTCTTGTTTAATAGGATTTTGTTTTATTATTATCCGTGAACGCCTCCAACAGCTTTACTGAACGTAACCCAAAGCCACAATGTTACGGAACGCCGCCACACACCCACAGTAGGAATAATTAATATTTATCATCGGAAAAAATATGACTTAGGCTTCACAGCCATTGAGAACTAGAGACTAATTAGCATAATGAAGGAATGTATAAGTAAGTTATGTAGTGGAGCTGACTCCATACACAGTATCAAGTGTAGATATGATAGATCCCAGTAGGCTCCGGAATTGTACACCTGTTGATTGGTGGTTGAGAGGCGGGATCAAAGAGCCACAGCTCAACCCCGCAAGCATAATTAGGAGTATACACACACACAAGGCACAGAGCGCTTATAAGCAATTCCGCAAGCATGGCTCCGGGTTACATGCGAGTGTGGGACATATGCAAATTGCAGTTTAATCAAGGTATTGTAGGAGAAGCGACCAGGCATCAGTCGCTGGTGCAATAGAGATGAACCATCATTAACAAAACGAGATTGACCAGTGTGAGGCATGTTAGTTTGCTGCTACAAATTCTGTATTATCCCTTTAATAATAGTCAAA
>WNGS01005680.1:5134903-5145594 GCA_020271785.1 Procambarus virginalis
TCAATTGCAGGATGAGACCAGCTGTGCAATCAGGGGGGGGGTGTGTATAATAGCGTAAGGCCTTGAGCACCAGCTTGGGTTGGACGGTAGAGCGTCGGTCTCACTTCATGCAGGTCGGCGTTCAGTTCCCGACTGTCCTTATCCTTATCCTGACCACTTCCAATGCAATATAGTCGTAATAGCTTACTGCTTTCTCCTGATAGGTCCCTTCCGTTGAGCACCACCTGTCTCCACCTGTCCTGATCAACAGCAAACAACAAAAGCAAAACAAAAATCAATCACCATCCACCGACAGCTCATTAGTGGCAGGGATCACCTGAACAGACACCTGGCGGAGCCTCGAACTCTTCAAGATGGTTGTAATTGATCTTCGGGGGGAGGAAGAGGGGGGGTATAGGTAATTAGCTCACCTGTCATCTTGAGCCCTTCCTCGCTAACAGTCTGGGAACTCATGGTAGATATACGTAGCGTATATCGTAAGTATACATGTGTAAGATATACGCAGTTGAACAACTCAACCTCTTTAAGCTCTTCCTCGTGTTGATTTGGTTCCTTCGGTGTTGATTTGGTTCCCTCGTGTTGTTAGGAAAAGCAAGACCTTTTGAGGGCTTGTTTGGTGCTGTTTTATACACTTTTATGTTTGTTTTTGTTGCTTTTCGGGGAGCCCATTGCCTGAGGAAGAGGGGAAGCCCTAGGTAACGGAGAGGGGAGTCAGTGTGAAAGAGGGAAGACACTCTGAGGGAATGCCACTGTGATGGAGAAGAATGGCTCTGAGGGAGACTAATGCCCCTGTGATGGAGAAGAATATCATTGTGAGGGAGAGAAAAAAAGGCATTGTGAGGGGAAGTCAAGTCACCGTGAGAGGGAGATAATTCACAAGAAGGCTCTTGGTAAGAATGAGGAAACGTTTGAGAGGAACGGAAGGGTAAATAGAGTCAGGGAGAGACAGAGAGAGAGAGAGACACAGATGGATGAGACCAAGCAAGGGAAAGTGGAGATAGATGATGGAACGAAGAACCTCAATCTTACATTGACTGTAAAGATTGCAGAGTTGAACTACTGCACGGTCTCTGAGCCCCTGAGGCTTGGAGACCGCGTCCGTGTACGCACCCCTGGAGACCGTGTTTGTGTACGCCCGCCCCCCGCTGGAGACTGTGAGCGTATATACGCCTGCGTTCGTGTGCGTGCACGGCTGCTGTTGCTGGCCCACACCACAGCAGAACAAAGCCAGCTAACACGTGGGGGAGAGACCAGCCTCGCTACCAGTGCTGGTGAGCTCCTTGCCTTAATACCCCTATATGTCAGCGTGTAACTGTGGCCACTGTCACGTCCAAGAGCCCATTCGGACACACCGGCCACCGGCCCGAAACGTCTGTCTGGTCACCGGTTCCAAGCCTCTCCCGGATGGTTGGCTATCTCTCTCTTTGTTTACAAATCTCTCTCTGTATCTCTCTCTGTATCTCTCTCTGTATCTCTCTGTATCTCTCTGTATCTCTCTCTGTATCTCTCTCTGTATCTCTCTCTATCTCTTGAATCACATGCACCCGCTACTTCCTCCACCACACAATTACAAAGCAATAGCTGAGGCAATTACCACACAGTCAACCATGGTATTTGGACAATGCAGGGATTTGCCCTGTAATGACTCAGATGCGCCACCTGATAGGCTCTCTCTCCCGGTGGGAATGGAAGTTGATTCGTATGGAAAATCAGAGACAGTCCCCCCTTCCCTGCTTCGACGGACAGCTTTGATAAGCGTCATTTATTCCCATTTCAGTAAAATTCAACATCGTTCGGCAAGGATATGATTCACAACAGCTTTAAGGTAAGTGGAAATAGTGGAGGGTTGAGTGCTTGAGCGTGTGGTCATGCGTATCTCCTGGTGGGGACAGCATGGGAGAGGGTATTACTGATACAAGCATGGAGGAAAATGCGTTGCATTTCGCTGGTGAGGAAAGCCTGAGGGATCTTAGGATGTATTTGTCATTCAAACGATCATTAGAAGAACGCTGTTAATATTAGCAGCCTTCATCGCTGCTTCTTGTGCTACCTGCAGCCTGTAGCGAATTGTTCCTCGTCCTAATGTACAGGATAAACGCCGGTTGACAATAGATTCTATATTATGAGCAGCTAGTATGTCCCCCTGACATACTAGCTAGTATGTCAGGGGGACAGGGGACAGCTAGACAGCTAGTATGTCTCCCCCCCCCCAATTCGCAGAAAAATGTACACGCAATTTCCTGCGAATTGGTCGAAGGAGGCTTCGTACGCTTGAAGCTACGTTCATTTACGTGCTAACACCAGTAATTAACATTCAAGTGAATTCGACTTCAAGTATACAATTGTTTGATGGCCCTCCATTGACCCAGACGGGAAAAAACAGATCCAGTAGACAACTAGAAACTGAAATTAAACAATAACCATCTTACTTCATCCTTCCTTGCTCTCAAAGATTGAGAAGTATTTAATCGTAGGATGAGTTATTGCCACAGCTATAAATGTCTATCTTTTTGCATGTAAAATGAACATACCTGTGTACCTAATGTCGAAGTGTATCTTAATGACTATGTCACATTACTGACGAAACGTCGGAGAAATAAAATGGAAAGATTAGGTTATTTAGTATTTCTTCCCCTTGTGAATAGTAGAAGGAGGTATTTTACGTGAAATGGAATGGAATGTTTTTCATTCTTATGGAATGAAAAATATCCATAAGAAAATTAACAATGGTCATAATACTGTTGTGTTAAATTACATTGTATATACAGACGAGGAGTCACAATAACGTGGCTGAAATATGTTGACCAGACCACACACTAGAAAGTGAAGGGACGACGACGTTTCGGTCCTTCCTGGACCATTCTCAAGTCGATTTTGACGAAACGTCGTCGTCCCTTCACTTTCTAGTGTGTGGTTTGGTCTACATTTTATATATTTCCAAATCCAGTACTGCTTTGCAGATAGCGATCGAACCATGTCTCACAGAACAAGCAGTTACAGCCCCGCTCCTGTGCCAGGGAACTCCATTACGGGCTCACCATATCCCGTGCTGTTAGTAACTTTTGTTCCGAGTAGCTGAATCAAAAACAACAACAACTCACAGAGGCGTTTTCTTTGATGAATCCGGATCGCTGGAGATTGGTAAACAAGATTCCCTCCAAGAGGAATCTTACCCATTCGCGTGGCAGTCGTTCTGGGAAGAGTTATTGGAGATATGTTTTAGATAATGGCCTCGCAGTTCAGTCTCCCTCGAGTCATTCACGTCGTGTCTGACACGAGATTGCAGCCTCCCCAGTTTACTGTGCCATGTAGAGTGATCTAAAGTGATGGAAATATTCCGCATTCACAGCTGTGTACTTTTGAAATAAACGTGAGACCGAGACGCATTTTTATGACGGACAATATAAGGATTGCATTATATGTGTTTGTTTTTTTACATAACTCTGAAGGTATTATTGTCTAGGGTTGCTAATTCGATTCTCTTGCACGGTGCTAATATATTTTCATTGGTATCTCACGTTCTCGTGATTTCACGGTGAGCTGCGGAGGATTCAGTTCTCTTGTTATCATTCTGCGCTGGCAGGTCAATGGCCTTATCTTGCAGCCAAGATAACACAAGTTTCCCCAATGAAGTTTCAGATTCAACATAAATGACCATCCGAGAATAAGCCACACACTGACGAGCTCGTTATAATCACCTTGTTAATAGCCATGATCAATAACTCAACTCCATTTACCTTGTAAACTGTCCTATTCAAAATGGTCTAACTAATTACTCAATCAACTCCGTCTATCTTGCAAACTGGCCCCATCAACCAACTCCATTTATCTTGGATTATGGCCTAACTAACCATTCAATCAGTCTGTGATAGTAACGCCAGATTGAGTATATAGATCAATACTCAATCTTTTTCAGTCGCCAATTGCGTTGGTGAACATTAGTCTTTACTCAGCCTTTCCTCTCAACTAATAGGTCAAGCTTTTTTTTATTGTAACCAACGTTGCAAATGCAAACTACTATACAAAAATAACGTCTCACAAATATCAACATTTTCTATGCAATGGAGTCGATAGGTTGGGTAGGTTGCTTGTATTCGTACGCTTCTGGTTATAGGCTAATAGGTTGAATTTTTGACGGAGTGGCACAGCAAGAGAACGGACGGCTGTGCTGTCGTGATAGAAGCAATCAGTTTCAATCACAAGAGGTCAATTTACACCCCTCTTCACCAGTCCTGTGTCAAGATTTAACCGGCGTCATATTTGAAGTGGATTTGTGTAGCCAAATTCATACTATTTGAGGTATGAATTTGACTATTTGAGTCAACCTCTTCTGCTTATTATAGACCAAGAAAACGTCGAAATTACGCTGCTATTGATTTCACCAAAGCACTATATTTTTAACGCTCTTTGTCGACAGCGATACATTTTCCCTTTTTTAATCTTTTTTGTGCAAGTGGACAAATGAGTTGAACATGGCTATTAAAATACATTCGCTGTAAGAACTAAAATATTTCATTATCGCCACTAATACTGTTATCATATTCGAACGGTTATCACAGATAAAAGTATAACACATAGATAATGTTATAAGACATTATCAATAAGATAATATAGGTATAGTATAGACATGATCTATAAGACATGAGATAATGTATATAGCAAGAGAAAGTATAAGACAATGGGTACGGATGTTTTTTCCAGTCTGAAGAGGAAACATTGCTGGTATGAGAGGCTTCCATGACCTCCTGACCTTTGACCTCACAAGAGGGAAGGGGGGGGTGAGGGGAGGTTTTAGGAGGGAAGAGGGGGGGGGGGGGTGTCGGCCTTCCAGTGGCAGTGTCATCTCAGCTCCATAATCGCTTGAGATGTCAAGATAACGTCTTCATTTCATGGAGCAGCTATCCTAGGAGGTAGTTTCATTCCTCTTAGGTGGCAGCTACTGTACAGCCATTACAGGAGGCAGTTATACGGGCCTTCTAGGAGGCAGCTCCAGCCCTCAGAGGAAGTGGTTTTAATCCTTCTGGAAAACAGTTCAACCCTCCTGTGAGGCATTTCAACCCCTCCAAGGAGGCATTTCAACCCCCCTCCCCCTGGAAGGCAGTTCCAGCCAGCTATTGTCTTCTTAATTCCGTTAATCGAAGTAGCGTCGATACCCTCCCCCCCCCCATCCCATCCCACACACCATACAAACAAAGCAATTAACATCTTTCCCGTGACTAGGCAGAAACAGCTTGGGAAGAAAGTGGGTGAAAGGCGCTACAAAGGTGGCGAAGAGAAGGTTTAATAACGCTGATAAATGGAGAAGAGATTCCCCAATGGAGAACCCAGTAGAAACCCGCCAGTAGAACCCAGTAGAAACCCGCCAGTCGAACCAATAGAACCCGCAGAAGATTCCTGAC
Organism: Procambarus virginalis; assembly: GCA_020271785.1. Taxonomy (NCBI): domain Eukaryota; kingdom Metazoa; phylum Arthropoda; class Malacostraca; order Decapoda; family Cambaridae; genus Procambarus; species Procambarus virginalis. The sequence goes on from WNGS01005680.1 coordinate 5,140,303, forward strand.
CAGGTTAGTTATGGCAATTAACGGGAGTCGTGGCTAACAGGATCACCAAATCTTTCACTGCCTGAAACTGCATTCCTCACGTTATTTGTTATCTTGTTATCACGGCACAAGGCAGGTTATACATCATTCATGAGTCCCATCATGAATAACGAAGCTCCTAAATAATCTCGGTGTTGTTGAACGATCAAATGTGGGGGGGGGGGCAAAATCTAAGGCATTTTGATACTGACTTATTCATTATTATGTGTAGGTGATGGGTTTTTTTAAGACATGTATTTGTTTTATAGGACCTGAATTGTTACCTGTGCGACGTGTATCTTTTCTATAGGACGTGACCAGCTGGAGAGAAGCACTGACAGACTACAAGACAATACACCACAACTCCTTCTATAACATATTGACCAGACCACACACTAGAAAGTGAAGGGACGACGACGTTTCGGTCCGTCCTGGACCCATTCTCAAGTCGATTGTGGTTCTCAAGTCCAGCTAACATTACTGTCAGCGAAAACCTCGATAATTTTTTTTGTACATGTCAGAACTAGCGCTAAAGACATTTTTTCTGTTTCTTGTCAACCACTCAGTGATTACAGTGAGTGTGTTCGAGTGTACTAGGCGTGGTAGTGCACCGGGTGAGCCACAGGATGTGCCATAGAAGTATGGTTGGTCGAAATTTTGGTTGAAGTATGAGTGAAGGTCACAATTACCTCTTGGAAATCGACTTGAGAATGGTCCAGGACGGACCGAAACGTCGTCGCCCCTTCACCTTCTAGTGTGTGGTCTGGTCAACACCTCTTGGAAATACGGTAGGTGGGCTAATCGTAAAAAAACCTGGTTGTGGCACCAGTCCTAAAAAGAGCTCAGTCGAGTTTTCGAAGTATGAGTGGAGTTCATGTTCCAGAAACCAGAATCAGACGATTCCAGCGACTGAATTAGACGCATCAATTCGCAGCAGGGGAACGGATATGTTATGCTGTGGACGAGTTAGCGTTGGTTCCGAGAATAGAAATGCATTGTAAGTTTCTCAATGCATCTTGACGCTCTTGTTTAATAACATTACAACATATAATGTTATTAAAGGGTTATATATATCACTTTACCAAATGTTAGGTTATTAAATGGTAGGTAGTAACTATAAATAGATTAAATTGAAAAGAAAGTTTTCATGTCGGGAATAATTTGCTACAGCTCTTTATAAATATTTTATAAATAAAAATACAGCAAGAAAGAAACCCACCTACCCACACACGCCCACACCCACACACACACACCCACACCCATACACCCACACCCAACACAACACCACACCAACACAAGTCCTAGCCAGCAAGAACTACAACCAATCATCAACTCAACACCACAAGTAATGAACAAACGTAGAAATATCACCACTTCACAATTTCTTTCTCTTACATTTTCGGGGAATATATTTCTATCTGCTTGTATCATTTCAACCATTCTCATTCCCCCCGCTCTCACTCCCCCTCTCATGTCTCCTCCTCCCTCCCCCTCACAACAGCTGCTCCCTCTCCCCTCACGACCCTCTCACTCCCCAAAGGCACAGTGGTACCTTGTCTCCTCATCCCTTGGGACGCGTCGACCATGTTTCGTAGGAGCCAAGAAATACTGTCAGTCCTCCTTGTATTATTTTGCCCTCGACCACCTCTTGCAGGTGCTGGGAATGTGAAAGAGGGTTTTAAAGGCGTCTTTGACAAGGATGCAGCGGCTCTTAGTGTGATTGTCTTCTTGAGGCACTCAAGATGCTCTTCTTGGAGCTCTTTGTGTAGAGGCCGAGTCGTGTGCTTGAGTAACAAGCCATTTTATGATAAGTGAAATATTGAAAATGGTTATCAATCTTACATTTTTTTTAGAAAGAATACTATATTATATAACAGAGAGAGAGAGAGAGTAAATATACAATATATATATACCAATAAATATACCAATATAATATACCAATATACCCTCATCATGTTGTTGGTTGCAGCTGCAACAACATTTGAGTTTTGGCTTGAAAATTGACTCCCATTTTTAACTTGATCATTATATCCCCCATCAGCCGACACAGGTGCACGCGAGTGTTGTGTGTGTGTGTGTGTGTGTGTGTGTGTGTGTGTGTGTGTGTGTGTGTGTGTGTGTGTGTGTGTGTATTGGCATGTGTACGTTTTTCTCTCTCAAACACTGAGATAATGAATCGTATTTCCCGGCTAAAATGATCGATTCTGAACCATTGCAATTTCAGTTTTAATTTTGCAGTGCGCGTTAGCGCTTGCAATTGAAGATAATTGCAGAGTATTTCATATGCAAATTGATGGTCGGTTTGGTCAGGAATAATTTTTTTTGTATATAGAAATGTGTTTTTCATGTTGTGTGATGATACGTGATGGATTTGATGTTTGAAGTTGGGATCAAGCGACGTTTCCAGACCACATAATGACAGGAAGTGTATTAACATAGTTTACTGGATCCATAGGAGAGAGAGAAGAGAGAGAGAGAGAGAGAGAGAGATTGAATTATCTGACCTTTCCTCTTGTATTTCATTTTTTTTACATTTGTCCATCATAATGTTATCTAGTCTCCCCTGTGCACCTTCTTCTTCTCACTCTCATTTTTTCTAACACTAATCATCATCATCCCTATTTCCTTCCCCTCATCTGTTTCCACTTCTTCCTGTTCTACCGTACCCCTCGAACGAGGCACCAGTTTCCCTCTCTGGACAACCTCCTCCAGTCCGCTCTGAATTGACTTCAAGTCATTAAACAAACGAAATGCAGAGAGGAAGAAAAAAAATGGTCTCTTGAGTACTCTCTGGGACTCACCAGTCGGGTTCTGATACGCTCGGAGACCTCAAGTCTTTCCTTGCTCGTGATTGCCCGCTGAAGTCTTGTTTACTCCACCCCTCCCGCCGCCCCCCCCTGACAGCAAGAGGTAATTGAGCATGTGGGGAAGTTTTCCTGCACGTGGAGGGTAAACAGGAGTCGAGTTATTTGTTATATTTAGGTCAGAGAGCATCCAAGTAGGAAGCGTTTGTGCGTAAGTGCTAGGCTCTACCAAATTCCACGTTCGATACCAAACTCACGCGACCTAAGGAGGATGCGTGAAAGGATTGACAAAATCATGTTCATGAGGCTCCACAAGATGGCTATCATCCCAGGTTAAGTTACTCTGTGATGTGTTCTCCAACCCTCAATAGTGCCGAATTAACTATAACAGTTAATAATATCAAGAGAAGCTTTGCCAGCTCAGTGTCCAGCAGAGAGAGAGACCCCTCGATTTCTTCTGGCTCCAACATTGAGAGTCCTGCACTTCCTTCAGATTGGCATCATAAGTTACCACATATTATGTATATATATATATAATAATATATATATATATATATATATATATATATATTATATATATTATATATATTATATATATTATCGATGATATTATATATATTATATATGATATATATATATATATATTATTTATATATATATATTATATATATATATATATATGATCTTCCTCCACATTGGTGCCAAGGTGGAGGAAGGTCTCGCGGTTTCAGAACAGTCGGCCATACACCGACTCAATTGTCCTATAGATTAAGTATAATTGGATAGTTAAAGACTAAACAGTGATGGTGATGATACACAAGACTTATGTGTGTGTCAACAGCGCGCTGACAAACTTTGTTCATCATTCAGTGATGAATTTTGTTCATCATTCTGTGATATTGTATAACTAATTCGTCAATCAATAACAGTGCATAATTATTGTATCAATTATAACCATGTATCAATCAATAACGTATAATTAGTTCATCAGTCATTAACAAACAAGTTTAAATGAAAACGACTTTAACCCCCTGAGGGAAGACAGCATTCTATAAACAGCCTAGGCTGCCTTGTATCTTCTTCTTCAGTAATTAGCTAATGGGACATCACCAAAGAGAGAGATGAGAAGATTGCGAGAGAGAATGAGTGAGAGAGAGAACGAGAGAGAGCGAGAGAGAGGGAGAAGAGAGATCGAGAGAGAGGAGAGCAGAGAGAGAGAAGAGAGAGATGAGAGAGACGGAGAGAGGTCTCTTCTGATAATTGCAATGCCTTTTACTTTGTTTCAATCCTTAATGTGCTTTTCTCCTCCACCTTGAGCACCTCTCAGCTGTTCCCTCCCTCTATCCTTGGCCCCTCCCCCCTCCCCCCATCAATCCCTACCCCCTCCTATCTCCCACGCAATGCCAAATATGCTCGCGCTCTTCACGTAATGGGATTTCCTCTCCCCAAAGCCAGTTAAATTCTCACTGCTTCGACGAGAGATGCTGAGATATTCACCGAGGTGCTCCTCTCTCTCTCCTCTCTCTCTCTCTCTCTCTCTCTCCTCTCTCTCTCTCTCCTCTCTCTTCATCCTCTCTCATCCTCTGTGTCTTCTGTCTGTCTGTCTGGTCTGTCTGTCTGTCTCTCTACCTCTCTCTCTCTCTCTCTCTCTCTCTCTGTGTCCTGTCCCTGCTTCTCTCTCTCTGTCTATCTCTCTCTCTCTCTCTCTAATATATATATATATTATATAATATATAATAACTGATTATATATTTAAATATATATAATCAGAAAACTCTTGACCCCTCAAGGATTTGAACCCGGACAGCCTGGGCCTCAATGCCCCCTTGGCGTGTCCAGTACTTTAACCACTCTGCCACACTGACTGTACAAAGTATTGGAAATCGTTTGACCATTAACCAATACCCGACAGCGCTCGTTGACCCTTTTGGGCACAGATATTCATCGAATCACTTCATCATGCTGGGGCCGCGGGGGTACCATTTCTGCGTCAATCATTAATGGTCCCCAAGCTGACCCAGAGTATTCTGATGCATGTTGAATGGTCCCTGAAAGGAGGAAGAGGAGCAAAGAAAGAGAGAGAGAGAGAGAGAGAGAGAGTCAGAGAGGGAGATGCATGAGAAGGAGGAGAGATGAGAGAAGAGGAGAGAGATGAGGAGAGATGAGGAGGAGAGAGAGAGAGAAGGAGAAGTGCGTGATGTATCTGTGAGTCAGCCCTGCATGGCTCAGTTCAGACTCCCAAGTCTCGTCTCTCTCGCATCAGCGATAACTCGATTTGTCAATATCCTAGCGTCAGGATTCATATTTAATATACACTGACTCCGTCCAGCAGCAGCAGCAGCAGCAGCAGGAGCAGCAGCAGCAGCAGCAGTGGTCATTCATGCTCAGCTTGTACCAGAATCACGCTTTCGTTCTGTACCAACTCTCACTCTAGTCCACGAGTGATGTGTTCGCTATTTTATGAATGAAG
>WNGS01005680.1:5169270-5185521 GCA_020271785.1 Procambarus virginalis
AATGTTCACTAATTCCAACAGACAATGATGATAATCGTGAACATGACGAGCCGGAAAAATGCCAACTTCCGTGAAAATGATAATGACATCAGAGGACGAAAGGAGAATAGCCACACACACGCGAGAAAAGAAAGTGTTCACTAAAGAAAGTGAGGAAGGAGCTTAGCTCTGCTCGAATGTGATAAAAAAACTGAATGAATTATTCACGGACTTTCGAAGAATTTAATTCCTGAGAAGAAATTTGTTGAAATGTAATTCCACCCTCACGAGGAGTTTTATTCTTTGGTGTAAAGGATGAAACCTCACGCCGGAAATACTGTGTGTTTCCGGGTGTTCAAAATTCGAAATCATATTATAACCATCAGTGAATATTGATATTCATCACTGTAAACATGGCTGAATGTTCACGTTGCTCTCTGCACTCAAGTGCCTTAATAAGAGTTTTATGTTGATAAGAGCTGCATGAAGCAGCAGGAATGTGTATTGATATGTGATTCAAGTAAATAATGACATGAGAGGTGAAGGTAATCCCGGGATTGTTAGCATTACATGCCACATGCTCCCCCTTCCCATCTTCCGGAATAATTTTGTCCATTTAACTTTTGTTCCAGTCTGTCCCATTCGTGAGTACACGCTACATATACTCTCGTACACTTCCCTGTACGTTGGTGTACATGAATAGGTGTCGCAGACCCTGTTTGGTTAACCTAAGGACATTTTGCTTCGCAGTGCCGTCTGGTACACCCTGGTACACCCCAGACACACCTTTGACACAATCCAGGCACACCTTTGACACACTCCAGGCACACCTTTGACACACTCCAGGCACACCTTTGACACACTCCAGGTCGAGGACTGGAGGAGACTGTGGCCCGCTACAGGCAGGTGAGAATACTTGAGAGACGCTAGAACTAGACACTGTAAATGCAGCGATTGATCTCGTGGATACCAGTCCCCTCTCGAACGTGGGGTGTGGGCCTATGGCCGTGTCAAGGGACACGTCTTTCTCTCTGGGCGTGTCAGGGGACATGTCTTTCTCTTCGGACGTGTCAGGATGGCATCTCTTCTACTTTGGACGTGTCAAGATGCACCTTTCTGTCTCACGACGTGTCAAAGTGTAGCTTGAATGCCCCGCCTGAGTGCCAATGCCTCGCCTGAATGCCAATGCCTCGCCTGAGTGCCAATGCCTCGCCTGAGTGCCAATGCCTCGCCTGAATGCTTGGCCTTACGGTGCTGCGCGAGCCAATTTGCTGCCCGGGAACGTGATTAATGTGCTCGTACCCCCCTGAATAACCGGGTAACAGACAGCTCTCGTAGGTCCCGTGATCAAGATCCCTTTGACTCTCCCCCACGAGCCTAGCAGTGGCCTAGGAGCCTTGTCTCATACCCCCATGAGTGTCCCTCATACCTCACCGCGCCTCATAAGACATCGTGGCTTCGAGGTATTCACTGTTATCTCTGCTTTTGTCCAGATCGTAAGTTGTTTCCTTCCCGTTTTCTTCAAATTCAATTCATCAAAAAGTACATCTCAAGTCCATTGCTTCATACAAGAATATACAGAACCGGATACCACAGTATGATACAATACAAATGGTATAATCTTGGATCTGTAGTTTGAAAGCATCAGGAAATATAAAATAAAATAGGTTACATAGATTACAACTTGTATAGAAAGTCATACAATTTATTGTATTTCGTGTTTCTGTTGTTTGAGGGTATGTACCCTCATGCCCTGAGGGCTTCCCTTAGGGCTTCCTCGAGGGCTTCCCCTGAAGCCCAGGTTGAATAAAAAAAAGAGAACAGTTAGACAAAACTGGCTTCCACGAATGTCATTTGTTCTCTTCTCCGAGTCTAAGGGACATCACAAACTGAACTAAAATAACATTTCCAGCTTCCCCTTCATAGTTATCTGGGCCAGACTTCATCAAAGCCTATACATGTCTAAGTACGAAACCTGTGCATCTTTCTCCCCGATCAAGGCGGTTTTTAGTCTGTATTTGTTCAGTCAGTTCTTACGACTTGCCACTCCGTAACAAATGCAGCTGTTTTGCCTAACCTAAAACGTACAAACCCAACCAACCCACCTAACCCTTCAAGGAATAAAAACTAATTTTTATGGTGTTTTTAAAATTGACTAAAACATCACAATTTCAAACCAGATTTGGATCTTCTTCCGTAACAAATATGACGTAGTAGATGAAGAGCCTTAACTTCGCGATACAGGAACCACATAAGTAAGTTAGAGTCGCCCCACAGATCAAATTCTCACCAGGGGCCTGATTCACGAAGCAGTTACGCCAGCACTTACGAACCTATACATCTTTTCTCAATCTTTGGCGGCTTTGTTTACAATTATTAAACAGTTAATGAGCTCCGAAGCACCAGGAGGCTGTTTATAACAATATCAACAATTGATTGGTAAGTTTTCATGTTTGTAAACTGTTTAATAAATGTAACCAAAGCTGTCAAAGATTGAGGAAAGATGTACACGTTCGTAAGTGCTTGCGTATCTGCTTCGCGAATCTGGCCGCAGGCTCCCAATGGCACTCACAAGGATTCGATCTTGGGCCACCAGAGTGGCATTCCAATCCCAATATGACCTGGGGGTCGCAGGCAAGAGTTAACAGGCAGCTCGAGAGAATTGGGCTATAGAAAGCACATTTAAGCGGATACAATAAATTAATGATTCGAATATTATTGAAGATATAACAGTGTCTTCAGATATTATAAGAACAACCTCGGATTTTATAAGAGCAACTTTGTACATTACAAAAACAACTTTGAACATTATATGAACTTTGTATATAATGAGCCTAAACTTAGCCTAATATGACCTATATTTACATCAAAATAAGCCTATATACACCAGGAAGACTACAGTATATTTCTATATAAACCGTAGGAGTTAATGCGGCCAAACACTAGTTATATCAAACGTATATTACTCTAATATTACGGGAAACATATAAAACAAATATCAGCGGAAATGGAGAATGCTCTCTCTCTCTCTCTCTCTCTCTCTCTCTCTCTCTCTCTCTCTCTCTCTCTCTCTCTCTCTCTCTCTCTCTCTCTCTCTCTCTCTCTCCCTCCCTCTCGCTGCTGATCTCGTTAATACCTTCGCTAATTCACAATGACATTTTTATTTCCAAATAATCTCTCATAATTATCCTACACACAGTTAATCCCCTGTTTATTAGGCTATTATTCTCATTATCCTCAAGAGGCTTATATTCTTAATCCACTATTCATTTCTCTTTGAAATTGGAGGACAATAATTTATTGCTCATCAAATATTAATCAACGATTCAAGTATATATATTATATTAAGCCAAGATGGAGATTTTAGCCTATTGATCTATTTGATTACTGCGTAAATTACCTTACAAGCCTACCATTATAGGCATGAGCAAAATTTCACATTACGTGTGAGTGAGAGCTAGACCAGTAGGATTAAGTGACACATACAAGGAACTGGGTTAGGAATGAGGCAGGAAATTTCCTCCGCAACCCCTTGGACCGTCGGGGTATCGATCGCCGACCTAGCAAGAAGCGAGGCTGTACCAACCACTCCAAATGACTGGGTAACGAAGTTTAAACTCCAAGAGAGCATCATTGTATACTCTATACACCGAGGAGTAGGGGTATAGAGCTCGGTAAAGCTTGCATCACCCTTGTTATACAGCTGAGGGGCGGGTCTTGGTCCAGGGTGGTAAAACTGTTGGTTATTCAGATCAGGGAAAGGGATGGACTCACCCTGAATTCATCAGGAGCCATTGATGAGTTCATAAGACGGGTAATCATTGATGCATTGATTATACATGTTCATTAAGAGCTCCGAGGCGCGACTCATCAGTCGAGAACTGACAGATATGGGAGACGTGCTTGGGGATGAACCATATAGAAGGGAACCAGCAGCAGAATGTCATTATGACGCTTTCAGCAGCAGGTCAGCAGGCGGGCGGTGATTGGCCCCTCACACTCCACTGACCAGCGTGATTAGAACGGTGGGCCCCCAGCCTGGGCCCCCAGCCTGGGCCCCTCAGTCTGGCACTGTTTCCAAGGTACAGCCGGGGGTGGGCGACCCCCCCCCCCCCCGAAGTCCCTACGTAGGAGTCATTTGGAGATTTAATCAGCCCGTCCTCCAAAAATGGGGAGGTAAATGTAACAGCACAAGTAAGTGCAATTATGTACTATGTATGACAGTAGGAAAATGTACTTATTACAGTATTAAACCGTACTGTCAATTCGGAGGATGGGTTGCAGTTAATATATATATATATATATATATATATATATATATATATATATATATATATATATATATATATATATATATATATATATATATATATATATATTTGTGTTGCCCCCAAAAATGAGGTGATTTGATAAAATGCTATGCCTAAGATTACCATCCGAGTGCCGGCGAGGAAGTGGTTCAAATAGCTTCGGCTATCACTTCCTTATAAGTCCGGTCGTGATGGTCAAGCGGATTAAGGCGTCCCTGTACATACCAGTTGCGTTGCTCCTGGGAGTATGGGTTCGAGTCACTTCTGGGGTGTGAGTTTTCAGTTGCATATAGTCCTGGGGACCATTCAGGCTTGTTCGCATATATATATATATATATATATATATATATATATATATATATATATATATATATATATATATAGAGAGAGAGAGAGAGAGAGAGAGAGGGGTACCACCTCTGGTGCAATTGTAGGGACCCACATCCTCGAAGAAGAAAACAAAGAGCATTCAGAGAAGACCTTGTGGATTCTCACTGAACCCTTTAACCTTCCTTCTCCTACCACCCCTATTATTTTTAATACTACATATCACCCCTATGTATATATATATATAAAGCAAATATATATACTAATATTATGTAGACAAATATCAACTACTTTTACTTTGGACTTTCTGTACATATATTTAAAAAAAAAATCCCTAATTTCTCGCGTCAGTGAAGCATGGATGACGCAAATGATCCTATAAAAATATAATCATTTGGTCCATATAGTCGGGAAAAAGTCAGCATATTTCGCTGACCGTCTCCCCCCCCCTGAAGCTACCAGGGGGCAGATTCACGAAGCAGTTACGCAAGCACTTACGAACCTGTACATCCTTTCTCAATCTTTGGTATCTTTGTTTATAATTATTAAACAGTTAATGAGCTCCGAAGCGCCAGGAGGCTGTTTATAACAATAACAACAGTTGATTGGCACGTTTTCATGCTTGTAAACTGTTTAATAAATGTAACCAAAGCCGTCAAACAGTTTACAAGCATGAAAACTTGCCAATCAACTGTTGTTATTGTTATAAACAGCCTCCAGGTGCTTCGGAGCTCATTAACTGTTTAATAATTGTAAACAAAGATACCAAAGATTGAGAAAAGATGGACAGGTTCGTAAGTGCTTGCGTAACTGCTTCGCCGCAAGGAGACATGTCACTCTTGATTAATTTCGATAATCACGCCCCAGTCAGTCGGTGAGCCTCGATCCCTGTGTCATAGCGGGGGCTGGTCCGTTAGCCTCGCCCTCGCCAACACTTGGCAGCGCGTGGAAAATACGGGTGTACTAATTACCAAGAAGGTAAGGCGATCCCTTAAGGGTTGAACTATCGTCCAGTTAACCTCAGAGCGTCTACGGTAGAAAGTGGTTCGAATCGTCATTCGCAAAAACCAATTCGCTTCCATCTTGAAAAGTATAGTTAAAGGATAATCTATCGTAGTTGCCTTACACAGCCGTCCTCCTAAAGTTACCCCAACGTCAAGAAACTGTCGTACTAAAATGCCCTTATCCTAACCTACCAGGTGACATACATACAGAAAACGGAATAATATGGCAATTGTGCGATGCCGCTTTCATTTTCTTGTACGAAAATTTTGCCTTAGGTGAACTATACGTCAAAATGCGACGTTCTATACGAAAACGGGTTGTGATTGGGAGGGATTAGAGAGTTGACAAGAATTCACCACGAAATTGAACTCTAAACAATGGATATAAATTAGATTTTTATCATGAGAAAGACCTTGATAAATTACCGATTAAAATAATTGACATAGGTATATTTGGATTGTTTCAGGCGAAGGCTAGACTTGTAAATGAATGAATTTGAGTGAATATAAATATGATTGTCTCAAATAAGCTTGTATAAGCTTTTGCAGTTTCATTTATTCATATATGTCTTTGTGTCCTTATGTTTCAATGTACTTATGTTCTTATGAACTTATATTCTCATGAACTTATATTCTTATGTACTTAAGTTCTATGTGTCGTAGATCTTATAAAAGACAAATACGAAGATCTCGCCAGCAGTGTGCGACGGGAGACATCTCCCGTCACGCAGGGTACAGTCGCACCTCCACAGATCTCCAGTATCAGCTCTTGATACTGGTAATGGCTCAAAAGGGCCACCACTTACGGGCTATTCATGCCCGTGCCACCTTTTGGGTGGCTTAATCTTCATCAATCAATCAATCTCGTCAGTTATTTTCCAGCACTGGAGTGGTATACAAGAATCAGTGGAAACGGCTCGAAGCCAAAACACGGGGTCACCATAGTCCGTGCTACTTGGAACTTTGTGTTCCGGGTAACGAACCTTAAACAACAACAACATGCTCGAAGCCTATTGGGCCGTACGCAGCAGTTCCCATATATATTCCCACTCATACACACAGCCAACCCACGCTTGAAACAGTCTATCGATCCCCTCGTCTATTACACAAGCCGGCAACCTGTTCTAATCAATTAACAACTCTCTTTCCAAACCAGTATTTACCCAGGTCTTTCCAAAAACGAAAACTTGATATATCCATTATTTCGAGTTGTGTTTTGAGTTGATATATTTAAAATTTTATGTGTAGCCTGAAAAGGTGTGTGGTATTAATATTTACACTAAGTTTTTGTTAGGATTATTTCTGGATAAACTAGAATCAAACTACCGGGCCTTGAATAGATATGGATTATGGATGGACAGGTGAGGAATGGACAGTGAGATGGACACACACACACACACACACACACACACACACACACACACACACACACACACACACACACACACACAGAGGATAGGTTAAGGAACAAGAGAAAGGGCCTAGGGATAGATGTATGAATAGGTGGCAGGATTGGGAGCGGTGATGCATCCGTATGCTGCCTGTATTCCTAGTACTATCAAAGCCAACGCTTGAGCACCAGATGCAGGCGATGAGTCACAATAACGTGGCTAAAGTATGTTGACCAGACCACACACTAGAAGGTGAAGGGACGACGACGTTTCGGTCCGTCCTGGACCATTCTCAAGTCGATTTCACAATCGACTTGAGAATGGTCCAGGACGGACCGAAACGTCGTCGTCCCTTCACCTTCTAGTGTGTGGTCTGGTCAACACTTAAGCACTAGCTCTGTGGTATCATAACAACTAACGCTTAAGCACTAGCTCTGTGATAGCATTATTCAACCTAAAGAAATCTTACACGAGTCATAATTTAGCTTCTTTATTTAATAATACTTAAAATAATGAATTATGAACAATACCTGGGTATTCTACATACCTACTTTTTTTTACCCTGTCGTAGCTCAGTCGATTTAGGCAGCGTCTGGGATGCTCTCGGACGCAGGTTCGAATCCTCGTCACGGCCCTTGTGGATTTGTTGCTACGTTATTTTCCAAACTAAAAGAAATTGGTTGTACTGGCGCAGCACAAATTTGCATAACTATTGGCTAGTGTAAAGGAGAATTTATCTGTTGCAACGCATACTCTGCATGGGGGAATTTGTTACCAATCATAGTGTGCATGTACAGTTGTTTTGTTGCAAAAGAACAAATACAATTTGCATTATTTGACTATAAAAAATAATACAAATACACAAAATACAATTTTATTCAACATTTCCTGCACACCAGACTATCATTCAGCTCCCACAGGGTCAAGCTACACACAGAGCTTACCCCAGCACACAGCTCTTTGTACTTCCCTCCTTCAAGACACACTAAATACAGACTTAATCACTAGTGGGAATATTAATTACCATCGTAAACAAGCTGCTCAAACTGTTTCAACTTGAACACTTTACTAAAACTCTTCTTCGTCCCCCTAGCCATTAATCACTCGCTAACGAGGGGTTGGCTTTGAATCAACACCACCTAACATGGTCATTAGCGCAGGGTACAGGGTACAGGGTACAGGGTACAGGGTACAGGGTACTGCCTGCACCAGGCAACAACATCCTTAGCTGGAGCTTAAGTATCAACACTACCTAACATGGTCATTAGCGCAGGGTACAGGGTACAGGGTACAGGGTACAGGGTAATAGGTACAGGGTACAGGGTACAGCAGCAGGCAACAACATCCTTAGCTGGAGCTTAAGTAGTATACATAAGACGGATATACCCCGTCATACTTAAGCAGTATATCCACACACACACCGCAGGAACCTTCACTCAAGGAGAGATTACCATAAACCTTGGGTCAAAGACCTGCAAGTAAATCCCCCTTGTGAAATCCCGAGTGAATCTAAATTTTTCCTTAAGGATTTACCGTCGCTATCTTGAGCCTCAGCGGCTTGAGTAAAGCTGGATGTTAATCATTTATTGCCAAGAGTTTTCGCGCCAGACTTGTTTGCGTTCGCGACAGACTCGAGAATCCAGATTGAGCGCGGAAGTGAGGGCAGGTGGTGTATTTTGGGGAGGGGAGGGAGAGGGGGTTCTCTGGGTGGGTATGGGGTCCACTACAGTCTATGGGATTCGTATGGGGGTCCACTATCACCCACTGACATGTCAACCCTTGTTCAGTGTCAATGACATGACCGCCTTTGTTCAGTCACCTTTGTCATGTCTTTCATCAACTACCCTGATCAACAGAACATCAACTATGATTACTAAAATATTTGAGTGATCCAAAACACCAGACATATTGTACCACTGAATTAGCAAAAAATAAAATATCGAGTTATTTATACAGCATAAAAATAATGAGTTGAAACAATTTAAATATTATTTATTGATTGCTAATGCAAATAAACTTCATTCCACACATGCCACTGTAAAGATATCTTTTAATAAACGGAATGCCGGTTGACGTGGCAAAATAGTAATTATATAACGTAATTAACATACCCGATCTTTCTTATAACGTCTTACGTTATTAAGAAAACCCAAACGTATCTGTAAAGTTACTAAATGATTAATGACACCCAGTTCCCGAACAGAAATACGTTTTACACTAGATATATTTTAAGTGCCTTCAAGAACCCGGACAGAATGGGGGATCCTATTCACCAACAGGAGTCGTCCCAAGAACCCCGACAGAATGGGAAGTTCCCATTCACCAGCAGGAGTCGTTCCAAGAACCCCGACAGAATAGGGGGTCCTATTCACCAGCAGGAGTCGTTCCAAGAACCCCGACAGAATGGGGGGGGGGTCCCATTTACCAGCAGGAGGCTTTCCAAGACCACATGCCGGACTGAGGCTGAGTACAATGGGTCCGGGACCCACCCCATGCATGGTAATACCTGGGTTCACTTGGGAAGCGGCTGGAGGCTGCCATTACTGTTCATGCTACAGCTGCTGCTGGCTGTTGTGTAGGAATGCTGCTACAGCTCAAATACAACAAATAGAACAAGGACCTTGCGGGGAGGGGGGTTTAGGGATTCAAGACAGACTTTTGATCACAGCAGCGTAATGTAGATAGTAGATGTGGGAACAATACATTGAGCCAAGGGATGGTAGAGGCACTGGTGGAGGCACTATGGGTTACCTCCTGAGCTTTTCATCCTCGACACTGTGACCAATAGTCCAATGTCTCATTTATCTTAATATGCTCTCTCTCTCTCTCTCTCTCTCTCTCTCTCTCTCTCTCTCTCTCTCTCTCTCTCTCTCTCTCTCTCTCTCTCTCTCTCTCTCTCTCTCTCTCTCCATTGTTCTCATCATCACCCCCATTCATCAACTTATTCATCCCTCTACAGCATCAATCCCTCGAAGCCCATCAAATTTTCTTTAATAAATTTTGGCCCTTGGTTTTCTCCTAGACAGCGACTTTCAGGCTTTCTGCGAGTGTCTGAAGAAAAATACGTCTTTTCTTCCGCAGTTGGGAGGGAGCAATTTAGACCCAAGATTGCAAGTCACACTTCAAAAATCTTCCCTGATGGCGCGATTGCATTCTAACTGATCTCGAATTTTAGCAACATTTTCTCACAGGCCTGGGAGAAATAAAATTATATATATATATATATATATATATATATATATATATATATATATATATATATATATATATATATATATATATATATATATATATAGACTTGTACTTTGTTGCTACTACAGCCAGCAGTTGTAGCAAAGTACAAAGTTCCAAAAGTGGGAACTTTGACTAAGTTGTACTAACACGTCAAACACCACAATAGACATGAAAGAGTAAAGAGGGATGATACAACTTTGACTATTTGGTCGTTAAAATACTCACAAAGCACTCAGAACTAAGGTGAAGAACACAATAAATCTATTTCGAAGATCCCATTAAAAAATGAATTCAGAATAACTGACCACATTTCTATGTATATAAGAATTGGTAAATGTGTAAAAGACTAGAAAAGGCCACTGAAACTGATCTTCAGTAATGAGTAAATGGACAAAACATAAAAGGTGAAAATTATGTAAAAATAGTGGAGATTTTAAGAATTCTATAATTAGGAAACATGTGCCACAGAAAGATAACCACAGTAGGATTAAATAACAGAGTAAGAAATTAAATAAAACAGAAAAAGAAGAAGAATTCTTTTTCCTAAAAGATGCTGTAATTGAGGAAGCCAGCTCCAATTTTTCACACAGCCGCCCAGCTGGAAATAACAGACAATATTCATAACTCAAAGGAGAGAGAAGCCAGAATATCCAAAATTATCCTAATATTCATACACATACATGCATTCGTACATGTATAAACCATAGACGCCTTTAAATAAGGATTGTTAGTCAGTAAGCTTGGGTCTTGGGAGCTGGAGCTTGAGACCAGGATACTGACTGATATCTTAATTCAGCTGAGCAAGATATGATGTCATTTTGTCTACATTATAAACATGCTTAAAAAAACTTACTTGCAGAAAATAATGACAAAATCAAATCAGCAAATTTAAACGAACTTATTAAATAAGTAAAAATAGTCGAAATATATGCAATATAATGAACAACTTTACAAAATAAACATTGTATAATCAACACCCTATGTAACCGCGTCCTATCTATCACGACCTATCTATTATGTCTATCGCCTATCTATCCTATCTATTATGTCTATCGCCAGCAAGACATAACCAGACACATTACATGCAGCTCTTTGTGCCATTTTCCCAGCTTAATCCCCAAGGTTCACATCCCTGCTCTCCCAACTGTATTCATCTGTAATGACTTTTAACATTTTGTACCCCCCATTTCTTCCAGCAGGAGACCGCGCGTGATAGACATTACGAAAGATGAGAATAACAGTTAATTATAATAAATACAAGAGGATCGAACCCAGGCAGCCATATAGACAAAGATATGGTGATAAGAGACACAAAGTAGTGAAAATTTTTTAATTTCAGTCACTAAAATTCGTCAGGGTCTTTCTTAAACTCACGTTTTGGAATTTATATATTGATCCCAAAATTCGTATCACGGTCTGTAAAATTATAACATGTTCTTAAAATTCGTATTAGGGTCCTTAAATTCGTATTTGAGTCTCTAAATTAGTATCGGGGGTCTCTAAATTCGTTTCAGAGTAACTATATTCGTAACAGGGTATCTAAATTAAATCTTCATACCGACGACAACACACGATCGTAAATTAAACCGAGAGAAACAAAGGCATAAAAGTTGGCCAATTAAACTTAACAAGAAAAGTAAATTGACTGTGAATTTCCACGTCAAAAGATATTAAATTTTGCTGCTGCTATTTGATAATATTATATATATATATATATATATATATATATATATATATATATATATATATATATATATATATATATATATGAATGAAAACTCACACCCCAGAAGTGACTCGAACCCATACTCCCAGGAGCAACGCAACTGGTATGTACAAGACGCCTTAAACCACTTGACCATCACGACCGGACATAATGAGGTGATAGCCGAAGCTATTTGAACCACCTCACCGCCGGCACTCGGATGGCACTCGCATATAGTCCTGGGGACCATTCAGGCTTGTTCGCATTTGTGTTCATCACGTGTGCCCCAAAGAATGAGGTGATTTGGTAAAATGCTATGCCCAAGATAACCATCCGAGTGCCGGCGGTGAGGTGGTTCAAATAGCTTCGGCTATCACCTCATTATGTCCGGTCGTGATGGTCAAGTGGTTTAAGGCGTCTTGTACATACCAGTTGCGTTGCTCCTGGGAGTATGGGTTCGAGTCACTTCTGGGTTGTGAGTTTTCATTCGTATATATATATATACACATCCCTTTCTAGTGCTTAGAAGGAAGGCACTCCCCTCTCATCATAAAAGGAGAGGGAGGGAATTATCAGGGGAAAGCACCAAGCCAAACATATTCAAAAACACACACACACACAGGTCTGGTAGCTGAGTGGACAGCGCGCGGGACTCGTAATCCTGTGGCTCGAGTTCGATTCCCGGATTATGCAGAGACAAATGGGCAGAGTTCCCTGCCAGTCCTTCCCTCCCCCTACCAATCCCCCAATCATCACCACACACACCACCAACGATCAAGGAATCTTTGTTCACAGAGAGCAAGAAAATCCATGGAACTTGTCGACTAAGAACCCAAGTTATCGCTTTTTATTTAATTTTAATTTGCATGACGTAAGGGTCTCAGATTGAAGAATATGGAGATGATGTCTTTTGCTGATTGGTAGACAGAGATATTCTTGCGAGGTATTCTTATTATATTTATCAGGGGGGGGGGGGGTGTGAGGTGGTTCATTTGTTTAAGAGGTTTAGAACATTTGGTTGCCGGGTTGAAGATGCATTAAGTACTTTCTGCCTGATTGCTGGAAATCTCATTTCCATTCTTGCTAATACATTAAAAACCTCTCTCTCTCTCGCGCGCGCGCATACACACAGACACATACACATGTTCAAAGCGTTATATGACAAAGAGTGCTGGGAAGACGGGACACCACGAGCGTAGCTCTCATCCTGTAACTACACTTCGGTAATTATACTTAGGTAATTACATGTGTATCGGGGGGGGGGAAGTGGGACCAAGGAGCCAGAGCTCAACCCCCGCAAGCACAACTAGGTGAGTACATGTCCACGCTGGCGAGTGAACAGCGCTCGAGAGGTTTGTAGTCCTGAGGGCCCGGGTTCGATTCCCGGCCGAGGCAGAAACAAATTGGGCAAAGTTTCTTTCACCTGATGCACCTGTTCACCTAGCAGTACATAAGTACATGGGGGAGTTCAGAGAGCTGTTACGGGCTGCATTCTCGGGGATATGTTTGAACGAGTACATTATCAGTCGACGGTTAGAAAGGCGGGGTCCAAGAGCTAACTGCTCGATCCAGCAGGCACATATAGTAAATACACAATACACACAATTATTTTTTTAATGATTATATATTGCAATAATAGTTATTTTGTACATATAGTAGACAAATCTTTACCTATAAGATAAGGTATATCTATATATCTGCTGTCCTAAAGGTTGAGGATAGCCTCACCAAACTTTGCAGGGTGACTGGTGGTTGCTGGGGGACGGTCATAGGGAGGAGGGACAAGGTAAGGTGGTTTGGGGTCGAATCCTTCACGAAGGCGGTGGATATGAAATGTTCTGCCTGGAGTCCGTAGAGTTAGCTTTTGTTCATATAGAAATGCATTAAGATAATGACTTGCAACAGTTATGTTCAGATGACAGACCTGTGATCTGGGTGGAACCTTCTGTTACAGTGATGGAAAATGTGTAGTGAAGACGGCTACAGTGATGGTGATAATGTGTATCAATGTGTATAATATATATATATATATATATATATATATATATATATATATATATATATATATATATAAATATATATATATATATACCAGTTTTTTGAAGGAACTGGGTTCTAGGCTCATTGAAACAACAAGGGACCCTAGAGCTGCCAGCTTTCTTTTCCAGCGCCTCAGCGTGGCGATACAGAGGGGAAATGCGCACTGCATCCAGGGTTCCTGCCCGCCATCTGAGGAGCTGGAGGAACTCGACAACCCATGATAACCATCTTTGTAACCTATACGTAACTCATTTTTGTAACAAAGTTCAAATAAAGCAAATATATATGTGTACACACAAAAGAATGGGGGTGGTAGGGAGAAGAAAATATTAGTGTTCAGTGAGAAACCACAAGGTCTCCTCTGAATACTTTTTATTTTCTTCTCCGAGGCTATGGGTCCCCACATTGGCACCAGAGGTGGTACCCTCACAACTTTTATATATATATATATATATATATATATAATATATATATATATATTAATATATATATATATAATAACATGCAGACATAAATACACACATAGATGAATAAATATATGTATGTGTACATTCTTGTCAGCTGTGCCATTATCCACGAGGCATCCAGGAAATGGCATCTTGCCAGCCAAAGTTTAACATACACGTTTCATTTGCATTAGAGAGGCCGAGCTAACTGGTGAGGAACGTAATAAACTTAATCCCTCTTTTAGCTGATTATCACCATAACTTCTGAAACTGAACGAAAGAGAATGGAACAAAAGCTTATACATATGTACTAGCCTTCACTGCTTATATACTAAAAGTTACAGAAAACGGGAATACAAATACAGGAAATACAGTACAAATGGGAAAATTTGCAATTTGCAAGACTTTTGCAATGAAGAAGTCACTTCTTACTGCACATATAAACTACCAACAGACAGGTACAGTAATTATCAAAAGGAAGTATTATGCCACAACGACTATTCAGCAATTGGAAGGGATAGGAGAACATGGAGCTGGGATAGGTCGGAGGGAAGGAATGGTGTCCACCCACTTAGACCATCGGGAATCGAACGCCGATCTGCAAAAGCGAGGTACCCTCCCTGTACCGTCCAGTCCAAGTGACCGGAACTTATCACGACTAAAGATCAATGACATTTTCAAAGTTAACACGTAAAGACAACAGTTATTTATGACTCGGAGCAAATTAAACATCAAAATTTATTTTTTGTATTCCTACGATGCTTGCATATGCAATGTCAATCAATATTGCAGGATGGAAACCTGTTGCTCGACGCGCAGATCGAGTCATTCCTATTAATAAATCAACCCGTCTAATGTAGTCTAAATTATGAAACATGTCGATGGTCTTCCAACCCAACGCACCCTAAACCCATCCAACCCAAACCCCACCCCCACACAACCCCAACCCACTCCCAAAACAACTCAACACAACATACAACGCACCCCAAACAAACCCAACCCTACCCACCCCAACCACAAACTCAACTTAACCCATCTCAACCAAAACCAATCCCAACCCACCCCAACAAACCCAACCCACCCAACCCTAACCTAACTCAACCTAACCCAACCCCAACCCCAAGAAAAAGTATCGAATTCGTACTATATCATTATTTATTGTTGCGACACAGCTTTTGAACAAGTTGCTGTTCAGATAAAATATCTTGACGCCAACACGGCCATGAATTACTGATTATAAATTATTTTATTAAATTATTTATTATTATTAAATTATTAAATTTTAATTACCATGAAAAATACCTCAGCGGCCACCGACGCAGCTGTATGTTGTATGCTGTATGTTCGACTGTATGAACAGCCCGTCCTCCTAAAGTTACCCAACGTCAAGAAACTGTCGTACTAAAATGCCTTCATTCTAACGTAACAGAGGACCGAAAAACAGAAAAGGGTCAGTATGTCAATTTCGCGAGTCGCTATATTTTCTAGAACGAGGGATTTTTGAGCCTTAGGTAGAGAATACGTCAGAAATGCGACGTTGTATTAGGAGGACGGGCTGGTGTGTCTCCAGCCGTATCTCCACACGTAAACAGGAAGAATGTAGGTGAAAACGAACCCAGAAATCTGAAAATATAGAATTGACGTTTCGTCAATTGAGTTTCTCTTAGTGGTTGGGCACCATTCCTTACCCCCCCCCCCCGTCACATCTCAAATCCTTATCTTGATCCCTTCCAAGTGCTATATAGTTGTAATGGCTTGGTGCTTTCCCCCCCCCCCTGATAGTTCCTTCGGCCCATAATGGAAAGAATAGAGTAG
>WNGS01005680.1:5193391-5209357 GCA_020271785.1 Procambarus virginalis
CAAGAGAGGGGATCTCGATCATGCCGAGACTCGCTTCTCGTTACTGTTAATCTACTTCCCCTCTTTCGCTACAGACTCGAACACATGAGGCTCATGTGAAACTTGGCTTGCCAAGGTATGGTAACTATCACAGGAGACGCTGGACGAAGAGTGAGTGCAGGAACTGCAGCCGTCCTCATCATCAATGGTCAAATACTCATTCATCCAGCCGCCAAACCCCATGTTCATGAATGAAAAGCAAACGACTCCCAGCTGACAACGTTCGAACAATTCTCGTTCAAATCATCTGTTCGAATCAACCCTCTGTAACTGCTTCAACCACGTACTAAAAAAAACGCAAACAATTTCCTACATAAAGACCTAACCTAACCTAATTTAGGACTATACAACAAAATTCTAATATGCAATAATTTTCACTTACATAAGGTAAATATGATTTTGAATACACGGTACATTTACATTTATGAATGCATCTATGGATCGCCAACAGGATGGACGTTGATTGATTGATAGAGATCAATTAGGCCACTCAAAGAGGTGGCACGGGCATGAATATCCCGTGAATTGATGGGCAAGCATAGGATGGGTTGTTGTAGTCGTGGGTGAAAGGTCTCTCAACCAAACACAGGTTGGTTTGGGGGCTGGATTAACGAGCCTCGTGGTTTCAAGTGCTCCCTTGTACATGTTAAACAACCGGAAGCCTAGTTAAAAAGTTATAATCAAACTGTCTCTCAAAGCATTCTATATCAAAACTGCCTTGTTAGATTCTGGACAATTTAAACTGAGTTTCCTGAAATATACAAAGTTTTTGAAATGACATCTGGCCGATTTTTTTTTAAGTTTTTTCAAGATAACTTTTATACCCTTGAGAGATCAAGCTTTACAATTGAAACCCTTACATTCAAGCTTTACAATTGAAACCCTTACATTCAAGCTTTACAATTGAAACCCTTACATTCAAGCTTTACAATTGAAACCTCTTACATTCAAGCTTTACAATTGAAACCCCTTACATTCAAGCTTTACAACTGAAACCCCTTACATTCAAGCTTTACACTTGAGATCCTAACGATCAAACTATACAACTAAAATCCCTTAGTTCAACCTTATCACTTGAAACCTTTTCGTTCAAGCTTTGTTCAAGTTCAGTGCAGTTTTTAGTAATGAACAATATAGTAAAAATTATTTTATATCGGATAACAGTATGTTGGTTTAACAGTATGTGGTCTAACAGTATGTTGGTCTCGGTCAGTTATATCCACCTCAACTCTTGTCTTAAGCAACTTAAGCTTCGATAACCTACACAACATATAAGCTAAACTAGTGCCAGCTGCTTGCTAGCAACGATCACTCGAGCTAATAAGCACATGTGGTCTAGTTCAGATAACTCAAGTTAGACCTCCTAGCTTAGATAACTTAGGCACGACTAGAACAAGTAACTTCCTAACTCTCTGTTCAAAAAAAAAAATAGAGTATATCTAGAAAAACCAAACACAAACTAAGATATCAATGTTTACAAAACGAGAATAAACACAAGGATAACAAATAATTTCTAAGAGATGACAGGGAAACCAAATCTTCGGAACGGGTAAGAGAGAAAGTAGGAGAAAGTTTGAAGAGAACAGTTTTAAAGGATGCGTGAGACTGGTCGAGTGAGAGGGAGAGAGAAAGTTTCTTGACTCTCACTAAAGTGTTGAACTTTAAAATATATTATTCCGTATTCCACCGGGTATATTATAGTGGAATAGAATGTGTTACTACATTTCTCTCCTCTCTCCTCTCTCTCTCTCTCTCTCTCTCTCTCTCTCTCTCTCTCTCTCTCTCTCTCTCTCTCTAATATATATATATATATATATATATATATATATATATATATATATATATATATATATATATATATATATATATATATATATATTAAAGAAATAGTTAAAAACAGCTGAAAAATTTTTAAGAGCCATAGTATGTTCCTGGATTTCCTTGCCTTAACAAGCACTAAAACCGTCTTATAATCGCCTGCTTAACTACGTGTATTCAGTTCTTAGGTGCTATTAGCCCAAAGTGGTGCTCCGTCAACTACGCCTCCAGAAACACCCCGTCAACTACGCCCCCCCCCCCGCAAGTTGACGGGGCAGCCAGAGACGGACTGCAGACGATAACTCCACAATCCGCGTAATTTTATTTGGACCGAAGATCACCCAGACCAATATCAGAGGCTCGTAAAACTGGCTTCTGTTGGCACTTAAATTCCCCCGGCCAAGTGGGAGGAAAGCACTTTCCCCTGAGAGTTCATACCTCTCCAGCACCTTCCTCTGGGGTTACTCTCCTCATCACCCTCCAGAACTTGGCGTCGCAAATGACTTCGATAACTATGTTATATTTTGACGCTTTGATATCCAGTCATTACACAGCATTGGGGAAGAGAATATCTCCGATGCCTGAATATAAATTGGTTAATTTTAATTGCAGCTGTCTTTGCAATTGTAGTCGTCTTTGTCTGCAACTGCAGCTGTCTTTGTCTGTAATTGCACCTGTCTTTGTAATTGCAGCTGTCTTTGTCTGCAATTGCAGCTGTTTTTGTCTGCAACTGCAGCTGCCAGTTGAGAATGAAGTTTGCTATTGTGCTGCTCCTCAGCCTGTCAATTACCATCCACTCCTTCCGTGGAAATAAATAGCTCAGTTAATAAAGCTTCGGCTTCACCCACTTAAGGCTCGTGGTTCGAGTCTCATAGAGCCCAGGTGAATGCATTCCTCAGACTTTGTTTGCTCCGATCCAGCCACTTGGACTGATTGGTAGAGCGAGGCCCCTCGCTCCTCGTCGGGTCGACGTTCGATACACAGTGAATTAAGTGGTTGAGTATCTTTCGTTCACCGCTTAATATCCCCGTTCCTTGGGATGTCCCATCCCAGAGCTGTGTGGCTATACTACCTAGGAACCCGGTGGTGCCCGGGACTCTCTCCCATCTTACCCAGTCTCTCTCTCTCTCCCACTCTCCTTCCTCTCTCATCTCCCTTTCCATATCTTGTTCTCTTCCTATTTAAAAACTTATATATCTCACTTAAACCTGAGTTATCTCACAGAGAGAGAGAGAGAGAGAGACGGAGAGAGAGAGAGAGAGAATGGAGAGGAGAGGGAGAGAGGAGAGGAGAGGAGAGAGCGAGAGATTGTGTGAGAGAGGAGAGATGAGAGTGAGAGAGAGGGAGGAGCGAGAGAGAGAGGGTAACATGACCTCAGGAGCCACCAAGGACACTGGAGGATGAATACAGGTCACTTCAGAGTAGCTGCCGCCACCACCGTTCCCTCCACCACCTCGCTTGCTGTAGTGGGCCGGATTCTCGCTCGTAGGCGGATGGACCGTCGTTTAGGGTCCGGCCGGACTTTCCTTTACCTCACCCTGCATTGTGGCAGGCTGAGTCCCTGCCTCACTGTGGTCAGTGAGTCCCTGCCTCACTGTGGTCAGCAAGTCCCTGCCTCACTGTGGTCAGTGAGTCCCTGCCTCACTGTGGTCAGCAAGTCCCTGCCTCACTGTGGTCAGTGAGTCCCTGCCTCACTGTGGTCAGCAAGTCCCTGCCTCACTGTGGTCAGTGAGTCCCTGCCTCACTGTGGTCAGCAAGTCCCTGCCTCACTGTGGTCAGTGAGTCCCTGCCTCACTGTGGTCAGCAAGTCCCTGCCTCACTGTGGCCAGCAAGTCCCTGCCTCACTGTGGCCAGCAAGTCCCTGCCTCACTGTGGCCAGCAAGTCCCTGCCTCACTGTGGCCAGCAAGTCCCTGCCTCACTGTGGCCAGCAAGACCCTGCCTCACTGTGGCCAGCAAGACCCTGCCTCACTGTGGCCAGCAAGACCCTGCCTCACTGTGGCCAGAAAGTCTCTGCCTCACTGTGGCCAGCAAGACCCTGCCTCACTGTGGCCAGCAAGTCCCTGCCTCACTGTGGCCAGCAAGTCCCTGCCTCACTGTGGCCAGCAAGTCCCTGCCTCACTGTGGCCAGCAAGTCCCTGCCTCACTGTGGCCAGCAAGTCCCTGCCTCACTGTGGCCAGCAAGTCCCTGCCTCACTGTGGCCAGCAAGTCCCTGCCTCACTGTGGCCAGCAAGACCCTGCCCCACTGTGGCCAGCAAGTCCCTGCCTCACTGTGGCCAGCAAGACCCTGCCTCACTGTGGCCAGCAAGTCCCTGCCTCACTGTGGCCAGCAAGTCCCTGCCTCACTGTGGCCAGCAAGTCCCTGCCTCACTGTGGCCAGCAAGACCCTGCCTCACTGTGGCCAGCAAGTCCATGCCTCACTGTGGCCAGCAAGTCCATGCCTCACTGTGGCCAGCAAGTCCCTGCCTCACTGTGGCCAGCAAGACCCTGCCTCACTATGGACCGCTCTCCCAACCCGTGAACGACAACTCCATAAACTTCTCTCTCAAGTCGTTCAACTTGTTCAATTTCCGCTAATGTAACTTAGATAGTCTTAGAGGGGACGCACGTACCTTCTTGCCGTCACTCGGCGTCTCAATTAGAGTCGGGTTTAAGAATGCAACGTCGAGAGATATGGAAGATGACTTTGAGACTTATGTGACCCTTGTTCGAGCCGTTTAAGTTACTTTGATTGGGGATCTGTCGCTTCTCTGCAATTCAGAGATCATTTCTATTGTCGCCGCAAGGGTTTGTGGGTAACGATTGAGAGCCAGTGAGGTAACAGGCTCTCAATCGTTACTGAAGAGACACCACTCTCTCGTGGTGTCTCCTGAGCCAGTTAGTTTGATTGTACGTTGTTATTCAATAATTCCAGCATTTTTTTCTGTTTCCATAACACCTTGAGGGGGTTACGAACCCCTATACACGTGTGTAAGGCGGATGCACTAACCCACTCAGCTATGAGTTGACTTAATAAGAAAAGAGCCCAAACGCAACTACTCCTACTAAGCAGGAATTGTCAACTTTCCTCTCCCTGACTACCACTGAAGCTCAGAGGAATTAGTATTATTTGTATTATTTTCTACCACAGACGTGGCCAGACATTTACAATGCTAACTAGCATATATACATTTTCTTCCATCCTCCATGGACAGGGTTAGAGATGTGTTAAACATATATACATTGTGTAATAGTGGCTTTAGGCATTGTATGTACTAGCCCTATCTATAAATCGATCCATTAATGTAACATCCCTTGTATGTATGTACCTTACCTGAATAAACATATTTATTTATTATTTATTTATTTATATAGTTCAGGGATTTATTGAACCACAGAAGGTGATTCGGTGCTTTTAAAATCCTAAGCTAACCTACATACATAAATACACAGATACACAGATTAGTGACATACACACCCGCGTCATCCAAACTATCATCCACATTCCCGTGGAATTATAAACACTACAGATGTGGATGACAATTTACTCGGTAAAATCTTAATCCACTTCCAATTGGGGTTGGCTGCGGCGACCGCCATCTCCAGGCAGTATTGGACACTACATGGGGACCAAATTGAATATTTTATATTAAAAAAAACGAAGCAATATTTACAGCATGGTGCCGGGAGGAGGTTTGTTTGGGCTCTTATGAACCCGGATGTGGTTTATAAAGGAGGGAAACTGGTTTTTTGATCATTTCGGGCCGGATAGGTATTGTTTTTCTTGTGATTTTGTCGTGTGTTGTCTTATGGGTTCTGGGTTAAATTTTCTTTATTATTATCTGTGTTTCTCTTCGTGTTGTCTTGTCTAGTTTCTCTCTTTCTTGGTCTCTTTCTGCCGTGGTGTGTGTGTGTTCAACTGTCTATCGTAGTGTGTGGTGAGCTGTCTATCGTAGTATGTTTAACTGTCTATCGTGGTGTCTCCTGAACTGTCTACCGAGATGTGAGTAGAACTATCTACTGAGACGTGAGTAGAACTATCTACTGAGACGTGAGTAGAACTATCTACCGAGATGTATTTAGGCCTATTGATGTCTGAAGACAAATTGGAAGACTCGGGAACTTTCTAAAAAAAAAAGTGAATTCAAAAACTTCAACATATTATTTTTGAATCACCTATAATTTTGAACATTTACATAGTGACTACAGGCAGATGCACTCTTTCTTTACCATGGTAACCACTAACTATAATGTTTTACTTTCAATTTGACCTGAAAGAACACTTTTTAAACAAATCCCAAAAGACCTTTTCAAGTTAGTTTAGCTCAGGTAAAGTGAAGGCTTCTACAAAATTAGTACACCAAAATTAATACCTTTCGTATGTAAATTAGTGATCAATATTAAAATCCAAATATTACACACGGAGCCAATCCATGTCCAAATATAATGTTATTGATAGATATATGCTTTTCTACTAAGCAGGCATATAGGTACTGATTTGACTACAAGGCTGTGATATAGGTAATATAGACCTCATAATGACAAATCACGCAAATGTAAACATATCATAATATCCTCACACCCACTGACCAAAACACTAGCTGACTCAACATCAGCTGACCAAAACATCAGCTGACTCAACATCAGCTGACCAAAACACTAGCTGGCTCAACATCAGCTGACCAAAACAATAGCTGACTCAACATCAGCTGACCAAAACATCAGCTGACTCAACATCAGCTGACCAAAACACTAGCTGACTCAACATCAGCTGACCAAAACACCAGCTGACTCAACATCAGCTGACCAAAACACCAGCTGACTCAACATCAGCTGACCAAAACACCCACAACAACTTGCCAAGGAAACTCAGCAAGTATTAAGTAACCCCTTGAATCTGACCAGATGCTATAATGCTGACCCCTTTAACCACCTATTCAGGCTCCCTGTCCCCGTTGAGGCCACTAGAGATGGTGGCCCCACAGGTAAATTGAGGCAAATTCTATTAAGCTTGGGATAAATTCAGTTCGATTAGGTTGACAGGCGCCGGCGGAGGATACAGGAAAATGAAGGAGCTGAGCACCACTGAATACGGAACACTGCCCCTCTTACTGACTTTAAAGGAGATGGAAGCAGGAGGAGAAGCAGAAGAAGCAGGAGGAGAAGGAGAAGAAGCAGGAGAAGAAGCAGGAGAAGGAAGGTTCAGTAAGGGGCGTTTAATACCAGGAGGACGCTATGCTAGAGGTCAGGGGTGGTAGAGAGATGGAAGTGTCTTATGAACGCCTCGCTCGGTGTGAGGGAGCCTTCCCTCCTCTCCTCTCCTGCGTCGTCATGGTGATGGAAATGTACTGTCATAGTGATGGATAGCGCACACGCGCGCGTGTACTCGCCTAGTTGTGCTTGTGGGGGTTTAGCTTCGGTTCTTTCCTGCGTGTGTGTGTGTGTGTGTGTGTGTGTGTGTGTGTGTGTGTGTGTGTGTGTGTGTGTGTGTGTGTGTGTGTGTGTGTGTCCGTGTGTCAGTGCGTACATGCGTGCGTTGCGTGAATATAGCATCAGAGGGTAAACATACCTGAATTTACCTGCGGGCCACTAACAGTAGTGACCTCGACGAAGACAGAAAGCCGGCGGCGTGTCGAAGGTCTTTCCCTCCCCCCCCTCCGCATATGCCTTGAAAATCATTTCTAATTATTTGAAATACAGTAATGTCCAATACCTGTCTCAGGTCTTGGCTCTCAAAACCACGATTGAGAGCCGAAGCTGTCAATCAGTTCCACGGCAGTTTTCCATGTTGTGATTGGCCAGGACGTTCCCCCGAGGTGAGTGCAGGAGAGGTGTTTGGGCAGTGAACGCAGCGTAGATGGTAACTGGTGAGAGGAGTGACTTAGAGGGTAGGGAAGGTCATTGACTCGACACAGAGACATTCTAAAGGTCTTCAACACTACCGGATGAGGTATGGAAGGTTAGGTTAGGTTAGGTTAGGTTAGGTTAGGTTAGGTTAGGTTAGGTTAGGTATGGAAGGCTCTTCTGAGTTACACACAGAAATTACAATTACGTGATGCATCAAATGAACAAATCCACAAGAGCCGTGACGAGGATTCGAACCTGCGTCCGAGAGAATCCCAGACCCCTGGTGTAAAACCCTAGTTTGTGCCTCGGAGAGGCTGCAGGATCCAGTAAGTTCAGTAGAACTTCGGTTTCAACTCCTTTGACCCTGTCGTAGCTCAGTCGATTAAGGCAGCGTCTGGGATGCTCTCAGACGCAGGTTCGAATCCTCGTCACGGCCCTGTGGATTTGTTCATACGCTTCTGAGTGCCTGGAAACAACAGTAACCCACCAACAGAACTGTAACCCCACCAACAGACCTATAACCCCACCAACAGAACTATAACCCACCAACAGACCTATAACCCCACCAACAGAACTATAACCCACCAACAGACCTATAAACCCACCAACAGAACTATAACCCCACCAACAGACCTATAACCCACCAACAGACTATAACCCCACCAACAGAACTATAACCCACCAACAGACCTATAACCCCACCAACAGACCTATAACCCACCAACAGACCTATAACCCACCAACAGACCTATAACCCACCAACAGACCTATAAACCCACCAACAGAACTATAACCCACCAACAGAACTATAACCCACCAACAGAACTATAACCCACCAACAGACCTATAACCCACCAACAGAACTATAAACCACCAACAGACCTATAACCCACCAACAGAACTATAAACCACCAACAGACCTATAACCCACCAACAGACCTATAACCCACCAACAGACCTAACCCACCAACAGACCTATAAACCACCAACAGAACTATAACCACCAACAGACCTATAACCCCACCAACAGACCTATAACCCACCAACAGACCTATAACCCACCAACAGAACTATAACCCACCAACAGAACTAACCCACCAACAGACCTATAACCCACCAACAGACCTATAACCCACCAACAGACCTATAACCCACCAACAGACCTATAACCCACCAACAGAACTATAACCCACCAACAGAACTATAAACCACCAACAGACCTATAACCCACCAACAGAACTATAAACCCACCAACAGAACTATAACCCCACAACAGAACTATAACCCACCAACAGACCTATAAACCACCAACAGAAACTATAACCCACCAACAGAACTATAACCACCAACAGAACTATAAACCCACCAGCAGAACTATAACCCACCAACAGAACTATAACCCACCAACAGAACTATAAACCACCAACAGAACTATAACCCCACCAACAGAACTATAACCCACCAACAGAACGTAACCACTTACACAAAAGTACCCTAACAACATGAAGGATTTCTTGTCCGCGTCCTTACAAGTTTGGATCCTAAGTTGGAGACACAGAGACGTGAGCAGTTCTTGGCCAGACCAACAGATACACGAGGGGGGAAATTCCCAGCAGGTCTGTGTTTGCTAAGACCCGAGTCCAACCCTTTGTCAGTTGGGCTTGAAGGCAAGGTTATATACGAGGGACACTTTTCACAACCCGTCAACCGTATATCTTAACAACTCCTCCTCCCCCCAAGGATTCATCAAGCATTTAGGCAATTTCTTACGAAGCCTCTACATCTTTCTTAATAACGGCAGCGTTTTTTTTTGACATTGATGTCAGTTTACGAGCTTGGGAACTTAATGGTGTAAGGGTTTATGTTGTAAAACAACCTCGTGGTGCTTTAGAGGTTATAAACTATTTAATAAATGTAAACACAGCCGCCATGATTTTAGATAGATGTAAAGGTTTCGTGAATGGTGTGTAAATGCCTAAACAATCTCAGTCTATTGTTGTTTATGATAAAAAGTAAGAAGGCAAATAACCCACCTCAACCTCAACATTACGGTGTAGTAATGTTTACTAATGCGTCGCATTTTAACGAACTGGTTAATTCGGTCAAAATATTAGGCTGCATTAGGTGAGGAGACGAGGTGAACTATTGACTCTCTCTCTCTCTCCCTTTCTCTCCCTCTCTCTCTCTCCTCTCTTCTCTCTCTCCTCCTCTCTCTCTCTCTCTATCTCTCTCTCTCTCTCTCTCCTCCCTATCTCTCTCTACGCTATCCCTCTCTCTCTCTCTCTCTCCCCCCTCTCTCGATCTACTCCTCTCTCTCTCTCTCTCTCTCTCCTTTCTCTCCCTCTCTCTACATGCACTCCAGCAAACACAAATAACATCCTGGTTCATGTTAAATGTCTTTCGCATATTTATGGACGTTAATTTCACAACCTGCTAATTGTCCTCTAGTTGAAGGGTGTGTAAAGTGCCCCTACCCCCCAAATGTCATCCTGAAAGGTTGAACGAGGCTAACTCAGCGCAACCGGCCTTCAATGTTGTTGTTTTAAATTATCTACTTAGAACGAAGTGTCCATGTAGCACGGGCTATGGTGATCCCGAGGTCTTTAAACTTGGATATATATATATATATATATATATATATATATATATATATATATATATATATATATATATATATATATATATATATATATATATATATTTCGTAGATTAATAATATTATGAGCATACTAAGCAGTATGAGCAACAGTATGAGGACCCAAGACGTAGGCTAGACGGCCCCTCATGCAAGGAGGAACCGCCGCCGCCGACGGCCCCTCATGCGAGGAGGAACCGCCGCCGCCGACGGCCCCTCATGCGAGGAGGAACCGCCGCCGCCGACGGCCCCTCATGCGAGGAGGAACCGCCGCCGCCGACGGCCCCTCATGCAAGGAGGAACCGCCGCCGACGGCCCCTCATGCGAGGAGGAACCGCCGCCGACGGCCCCTCATGCAAGGAGGAACCGCCGCCGACGGCCCCTCATGCGAGGAGGAACCGCCGCCGACGGCCCCTCATGCAAGGAGGAACCGCCGCCGACGGCCCCTCATGCAAGGAGGAACCGCCGCCGACGGCCCCTCATGCAAGGAGGAACCGCTGCCGCCGACGGCCCCTCATGCAAGGAGGAACCGCCGCCGACGGCCCCTCATGCGAGGAGGAACCGCTGCCACCGACGGCCCCTCATGCAAGGAGGAACCGCCGCCGCCGACGGCCCCTCATGCGAGGAGGAACCGCCGCCGACGGCCCTCATGCAAGGAGGAACCGCCGCCGACGGCCCCTCATGCGAGGAGGAACCGCCGCCGCCGACGGCCCCTCATGCGAGGAGGAACCGCTGCCACCGCCGGCCCCTCATGCAAGGAGGAACCGCCGCCGACGGCCCCTCATGCGAGGAGGAACCGCTGCCGCCGACGGCCCCTCATGCGAGGAGGAACCGCTGCCGCCGACGGCCCCTCATGCAAGGAGGAACCGCCGCCGACGGCCCCTCATGCAAGGAGGAACCGCCGCCGACGGCCCCTCATGCGAGGAGGAACCGCTGCCACCGACGGCCCCTCATGCAAGGAGGAACCGCCGCCGACGGCCCCTCATGCGAGGAGGAACCGCTGCCGCCGACGGCCCCTCATGCGAGGAGGAACCGCTGCCGCCGACGGCCCCTCATGCAAGGAGGAACCGCCGCCGACGGCCCCTCATGCGAGGAGGAACCGCTGCCGCCGACGGCCCCTCATGCAAGGAGGAACCGCCGCCGACGGCCCCTCATGCGAGGAGGAACCGCTGCCGCCGACGGCCCCTCATGCGAGGAGGAACCGCCGCCGACGGCCCCTCATGCAAGGAGGAACCGCCGCCGACGGCCCCTCATGCGAGGAGGAACCGCCGCCGCCGACGGCCCCTCATGCAAGGAGGAACCGCCGCCGACGGCCCCTCATGCAAGGAGGAACCGCCGCCGACGGCCCCTCATGCAAGGAGGAACCGCTGCCGCCGACGGCCCCTCATGCAAGGAGGAACCGCCGCCGACGGCCCCTCATGCGAGGAGGAACCGCTGCCACCGACGGCCCCTCATGCAAGGAGGAACCGCCGCCGCCGACGGCCCCTCATGCGAGGAGGAACCGCCGCCGACGGCCCCTCATGCAAGGAGGAACCGCCGCCGACGGCCCCTCATGCGAGGAGGAACCGCTGCCGCCGACGGCCCCTCATGCGAGGAGGAACCGCCGCCGCCGACGGCCCCTCATGCGAGGAGGAACCGCTGCCACCGACGGCCCCTCATGCAAGGAGGAACCGCCGCCGACGGCCCCTCATGCGAGGAGGAACCGCTGCCGCCGACGGCCCCTCATGCGAGGAGGAACCGCTGCCGCCGACGGCCCCTCATGCAAGGAGGAACCGCCGCCGACGGCCCCTCATGCGAGGAGGAACCGCTGCCGCCGACGGCCCCTCATGCAAGGAGGAACCGCCGCCGATGGCCCCTCATGCGAGGAGGAACCGCTGCCACCGACGGCCCCTCATGCAAGGAGGAACCGCCGCCGACAGTCCAAGGAGAAAAATATTTGGTGTGGTGAGCTGGTGAGAATATTTGCTGGCGGTGTTATCCTCATGCATGACCTGAAGGAAGATAACTGTCTGAGTAACTTAAGGCGGCGGGCAGTTCCTACCACTATTATTACGCCCACTTTCTCTCTTCACCTACTGCCAGAATTACTGCATATTGACGATGGATATTGCGGGAAAAAAGGAACTGCAAGGGCGAAGGTTTTCTCTCACGCCGCTGGTAAAACTTGCTGTTGAAGGGTTAAACAAATGGTGATACAATGTTGTTGTTGTAGATTTAGCTACTCAGAACGAAGTGTCCATGTAGCACGGGCTATGGTGATCCCGTAATGGTGATACAATCAGATGTTTTTCATTATAAGGGGAACGGAAAGAGGTGAATTGATTCGTGTAATAAGCTTTTAATGAGGTGAATATTGACGGTGAATTCAGGAAGACTGGAATACTTTAGTGAAGGATATTCCCAAACGAAGGGAATACTCTAAGCAATACTCGACTTACGGAATATCGTTTACAACAGCCTTATTACGTCGTTGAAAATTCCTTATACAGTATCAAGGGAGGATGCGGCATCATGGGAAGGGAACTACCAAGGGGAAAGCACCAAGCCATTGCGACTATATAGCACTTGGAAGGGGTCAGGATAAGGATTTAGGATGGGACGAGAGGGAGGGAATGGTGCCCAACCACTTATGGACGGTCGGGGATTGAACGCCGACCTGCATGAAGCGAGACCGTCGCTCTACCGTTCACCCCAAGTGGCTGGGCCGGCATCATGGAAACGTTGTGTATTTCCCGGAATACTGCTCATGGCTGGTGGTCAGGGAAGCGAGGAGTACCGTTGTTCTTCTCGCTATCTTATATATTTACCTTTGTTGTCATGCTCCAGCGCCTTCCACCCTACCAGAAGCCTTGCATACGCCGCTGGTGGTATACCGTTTCTTCCTCCACGTGGGCTTCTGGGCCCAGATTCACGAAGCAGTTACGCAGGTACTTACGAACGTGTAAATCTTTCCTCAATCTTTGACGGCTTTGGTTACATTTATTAAACAGTTTACAAGCATGAAAACTTGCTAATCAACTGTTATTATTGTTATAAACAGCCTCCTGGTGCTTCGGAGCTCACTAACTGTTTAATAATTGTAAACAAAGCCGCCAAAGATTGAGAAAAGATGTACAGGGTCGTAAGTGCTTGCGTAAGTGTTTCGTGAATCTGGCCTCAGGAGGCTTCAGGTTCGGAGTGACAGTAACCTCAAGTTCTCTATCCCTGTCGTTGGTAAACTGAAATGCTCTCTCGCCTCCGTCATTTTTACGACGTACAATCAGTTGACTCAACAATCATCTGTCCTTTTCGTTTGCGTGATGTCAAGTTGCTCTAACTTATATTATATTATATATATATATATATATATATATATATATATATATATAATATATATATATATATATATATATATATATATATATATATATCGCTGTTCCAGCCTTCCTGTCCTCCTTATCAGCATCCGACGACCTTGTGAAGGAAATTCTACCTGCCCACTTACATCAGCTGGCAGGTGTACATGATCCCAATTTACACGCTGTGCCACAGAGTGGGCCTCTCGTGCAGGCCCATCACCTCAACCACCATCCCCAAAAGCCCACAGGCAATCCAGCTGGGATGGCCCCATTGTAGACAAAGTTGCTGCAGAGTGCCTGGGTGCTGCATCAACACAGCACGACATTGCTCGCCTCACAGCAGTAGCAGCCCCACATGCAGGGGATTTCCTGTTAGCAACCCCAATGTCGGCAACTGGCACGCGTCTCACACCACACGCCCTCCGAATTGCTGTGGCCCTCCGCCTTGCTGCCCCAATCCACACCAGATATAGGTGTATTTGCGGCGAGGTGGTGGCTGACAGGTACGGCCACCATGGCCTACTCTGCCAAAGCACGGGAGGATGGCACTCGAGGCACAGTGAAGTTAACGACATCATCAAGAGGAGCCTCACCACAGCTGGATGCCCAGCCGAGAGAGAGCCTCGTTACCTAACGCCCCGTAACTCTGATGCTCTTATTGGTCGCCCGGATGGTATCACAGTGAACCCCTGGAAGAATGGCAAGCAGTTGGTATGGGACTACACGTGCGTATCAACCCTGGCTAACACCTACATTGACCTCAGTGTTGCACAACCAGGTGGCGCTGCCACCCACAGGGAAGCAGCCAAATCCCGTAAGTATAGAGAACTTGATCACCACTACAATTTTGTCCCCATTGCTTCTGAGACACTCGGCGCCTGGGGTAAAAGTGCTACCAGTTTTTTGAAGGAACTGGGTTCTAGGCTCATTGAAACAACAAGGGACCCTAGAGCTGCCAGCTTTCTTTTCCAGCGCCTCAGCGTGGCGATACAGAGGGGAAATGCGCACTGCATCCAGGGTTCCTGCCCGCCATCTGAGGAGCTGGAGGAACTCGACAACCTATGATAACCATCTTTGTAACCTATATGTAACTCCTTTTTTGTAACACAGTTCAAATAAAGCAAATATATGTGTACATACAAAAGAATGGGGTGGTAGGAGAAGAAATATTAGTGTTCAGTGAGAAACCACAAGGTCTCCTCTGAATACTTTTATTTTCTTCTCCGAGGCTATGGTCCCACATTGGCACCAGAGGTGGTACCCTCACAAACTTATATATATATATATATATATATTGATGTGAGAAGAGATAACGAGTATCTGTGAGAGAGAGAGGGACAACGATATCGTTATAATTCTGGCGGGAAAACTCACTAGTCTTAAACGCAAGGGTAAACTTGTGATGCCAACTTCTCACACTATAGATTACCAGGGTACTCAACCCCTTCGGTTATCGTCCCTCACCACTTACCCTCACACTTCCCTCACTCTTACCCTCACACTTCACCTCCACTCACTCTTCCCTCACACTTCCCTCACATTGTAACAACATTGTGGCGACATTTTAATAAAAAAAATCAATAAAATACAGCATCAGTGATCCGAGACATCCCAGGAAATATTAATGTTGGTTTAAAAAGTCCTGCAATAAAATCTAGTATTTAATGTTGCTCTGCAAGTTGCAAAATGGGTTGATGTTGCAGGAACTGTTGACTATGTGATGGAATTGGCTCGTCGAGAGGGATGTGGGGGTTTGTGTTCGTTTGTTTTTGTCTTGCTGCAATATTTTGGGTGAGAATGATTATATATGGAAATATATGCAATTAGAGGGTCAACACGCACCACTGCAACACCCACCATTGCAACACCCCCACTGCAACACCCCCACTACAACACCCACCACTAACAACACCCAACACTGCAACACCCAACACTACAACACCCACATACAACACCCAACACTGCACACACCACACCCACCCTGGCAAAAACCCACACTACCACCAACACTTGCAACACCCAACACTGCACACCACCCACAACACCCACATGCAACAACACCACACCACACACCCTAGCAACACCCATCAGCACCCCAAATTAAATCTTGAAAATATTTGTATTCTGTAAAAAATCATAAAGTGTTCTCCAACACTAAACTATAATTCATGGTTTACATTTTTCTGACGACTTTTTTTTTTTCATGCTTTGACGCTAAATATTCTTTAACGTGAGCCTTGCATTCTGCAATAAATTTTGACGCAATTTATAACAGAATTTTCTTATATTCTCAAATTCAATTTTGTTTTAA
>WNGS01005680.1:5233775-5245653 GCA_020271785.1 Procambarus virginalis
CCAGCCCATATGAAGAAAACGTGTCACAACACGAACCAACTTTTAAGGTGATGAAAGATGGCCAACATCAATCATCTATGACACTGTATCATCTATGTATCACACTGTATCACCTATCTATGGTGCTGTATCATACAAGATCTCTCTTGTTTTACTAATAATAACTTCACTGGATACTGAAATGATATTACCTATAACTGCGTCACTCACAGTTCTCAGTTATGACTGTGAGTAACTGTCCATGAGGGCTGGATCACCTCACGTCCTCATGAATGAGGCCTGCGAGGAGCGGGGTGACAGTCGGGGCATAATTACGCGGGAGGTACGGTCACTGCCGGATACTGGGGATTAAACTTCCGTTATACGGTAAAAAGAACGGTCCAAGGTCCCATACGATCCGTCAATATGTGATCCGGTTTCCCAAGAACGCTCAATAATAATAATAATAATAACAATAATAATAATAATGAAGAAATAATTAGTAATAATAATTGAAATAATAAAAATAAATAATAATAATAATAAAAAAAATTATTATTATTATTTACAAAAAAATAGTACACACACACACACACACACACAACACACACACACACACACACACCACACACACACACACACACACACACACACAACACATATATATATTATATATATATATATATATATATATATATGACTTATATCACAGGTAGGACTTGTAATTCTGTGGCGCGGGTTCGATTCCCGCACAAGGCAGAAACAAATGGGCAAAGTTCTTTCACCCTGAATAGCCTTGTTACCTAGTAGTAATAGGTACCTGGGAATTAGTTAGCTGTCACGCGCTGCTTCCTGGGGATAGTGTGTGTGTGTTGTGGGTGTGTGTGTGTGTGTGTGTGTGTTTGTGTGTGTGTGTGTGTGTGTGTGTGTGTGTGTGTGTCAGAGAGAAATATATCTACTAAACATAATAGAGGAAAAATAGATTGGTTAGAAAGGCAGGATACAAGAGGAAATAGCTCGATCCTGCAGACACAAATAGTAAATATATACACCAATAGCGCAGCGGGGGTGGGGGGGGGTGGGGGGGGGTTCCTGTTCCTCATATTGTAAGTTTTCCTCTTATCACAGTTTTATCGAACAACTTGGCAGCTTAAGGGCGGAACGGTGAGTCTGTGGCATCTAATTTGCGCGCGAAACTGCCCAACTTGGCAGAGTAAACACGCGAGCAGAGTCGTAGATCCCAACTTGCGGTTTGGGAAAAATAATGAGTGTTTAGAGAGGAGCACTCGAGCCCCCAATGATATATGTGTTAAGAGCTGTGGCAGTAGGTTATCTTGAGGTTATCTTGAGATGATTCGGGGCTTTTATAGTGTCCCCGCGGCCCGGTCCTCGACCAGGCCTCCACCCCCAGGAAGCAGCCCGTGACAGCTGACTAACACCCAGGTACCTACTTTACTGATAGGTAACAAGGGAATAGGGTGAAAAAATCTCTGCCCATTGTTTCTCGCCGGCGCCTGGGATCGAACCCAGGACCACAGGATCACAAGTCCAGCGTGCTGTCCGCTCGGCCGACCGGCTCCCACACTCTCTCATTCAGTACATCATTTTACTGACGTTTTGACCACTCGACATGGCGGGCTGGTTCAAGGACTAGAGGACGAGGGAACAACAATGTTAATTATAGTTGTACTAGTGGGGTTCCGTGTCACAGTTGGCTTCGTTCTCGACTCACAACTAGGGGTGCTGATTTCGATTTCCAGTCGGGGCAGAAATTGCTTGCAAAACGTTTCCCCTTTCATCTGATACCTCTGTTCACTTAGCAGTAAGGGCGTTTATATAACTATTACGGAAGCTATAATTATTCTGATATCTTCAGTATTAATATCGAGGTATTTAAAGCCTCGTGTGACAAAAACAGCTCAACTACAACTTTTGTTATAAAAAGCTTCTGATATCTTTTTAAGGGAGTAAGATATCTCAACATATCCCTCACGTCACCACATATAACACAGCTTGATAAGCAGGCGAGGAGTCACAATAACGTGGCTAAAGTCTGTTGACCAGACCACACACTAGAAGGTGAAGGGACGACGACGACGTTTCGGTCCGTCCTGGACCATTCTCAAGTCGATTGTGAGAATGGTCCAGGACGGACCGAAACGTCGTCGTCCCTTCACCTTCTAGTGTGTGGTCTGGTCAACAGCTTGATAAGCTTTCAAGACGGACCGAAACATCAGCACTTTAATCAGATATAAGTGAATTACGTTACTTGTGTCAACCAGACTATTGTGGCATCGCCTCTGCAGATATAATAACCGATTAATCATCCGTGTTTACAACCACCTGATATCATGCGTTAAGGCAGCACCGGGAATGAAAAGCCCAACTGATCTGGGTTCAATCCCCCGACTGTTTACAAGTGGTTAGGCACCATTCCTTCCCTCCGTCCCAACCCACATTCTTTATTACCTGTTGTGAATATTGACGGTAGTAAAGCATCAGTGGTTGATGCTAACAGGTTCCTGGTCATCTCCCGGGGAAATAGAAGGCGGAATTGATAATGAGGGACGCAGCCTCCCGTTACCATGGCAACCAAGGGGGTTCTTAATCTCCCCCTTACCTCCAGCTTCTCCTCCAATTACCAAATGTCTCCCTCACACAGGTGTCTCAGGAGGATTGATGCCTTGTGCAGGACAGGTCACACCTGGTAATATGAGTCAGGCAGGTATATACGTGGTGATGAGTCAGATGTATACACCTGGTGATGAGTCAGATGTATACACCTGGTGATGAGTCAGATGTATACACCTGGTGATGAGTCAGATGTATACACCTGGTGATGAGTCAGATGTATACACCTGGTGATGAGTCAGATGTATACACCTGGTGATGAGTCAGATGTATACACCTGGTGATGAGTCAGATGTATACACCTGGTGATGAGTCAGATGTATACACCTGGTGATGAGTCAGATGTATACACCTGGTGATGAGTCAGATGTATACACCTGGTGATGAGTCAGATGTATACACCTGGTGATGAGTCAGATGTATACACCTGGTGATGAGTCAGATGTATACACCTGGTGATGAGTCAGGTGAGGTTAAGTTAATGAGGAGGATACATGTGATGCGCTTATGATGACTTGGACAAGCTGGGGGACTGTTTTGAAAAGTGGTTGCTGGAGTCAAACTCATGTAAGTGCAAGGTAATGATTGAAGCTTGATAAGTTACAATTATTGAGTGAAGTAACATCTGTTATCTGAAAAATAGACAAAATTCTCCTGGTTGACTACACAAAACCTTTCTATTGGCGGGCGCTGTGATGCGAGAGGAGTTGTGATATGTGGGGATATATATATATATATATATATATATATATATATATATATATATATATATATATATATATATATATATATATGATATCCACTTTGTTTTTCTATTTGCAACTAAAATATATCAGTACTCCTTAACAGGCACCAATTTGAACAAGCGTTTCCGTCGTTGTGTTACACTTCTCTACAGGGAGCTAACACGATTGCCTGAGCGAAGGGTCACTTTTGGACAAGAAGCCTTGCGACTCTTTATGCATGATTCAACCCTAAAGGGACTCCCGCATTGTGGGTGACAGTGATCAATATCGCCTAATTGAGGATTTGGGTCGTGCCAAACGTAAGCGACTTGTAAAGAGGATCTTGTCAGGAACGTATCTGGCTTCAGTATTTATATCAATGTCTCTAATACAAGCCGTTGGGGATTTTGTACATTTTAATGGGACGAAAGTTATGTAAAGTCTTGAGATAGCAATAAATTTATGGTAAATAATATTATTTCCTTTTATTTAAACTAAAAAGGAAAATTGCATTAATTTACTTATTACAAACATTCAGTGGATGTTAACTGCTCCCACAGCCGTATTCCTCCAGCAGGGGAACAGTGACGTAGCAATGTGCTCCAGGAATCTCTGGTCACAGCAATAGTTAGCAGTGATACGACTTCTCTCAAGAGCCAGACTAAACCCTTGTATCATTTCCCACAACAGTGACGGGGGGAAGTTTGGATGCATGCAATCAAAGGATCCCCCAATGCACTGACTCCTGCCCTTGCAAACGGCTTAGATACAACGCTATCTATTGGCCATTTAGCCAGAGAGATCTTCCTCTTAGTTTGATAGTCGCCATAAGAAAGAACTCCTCTTCAAGATGGTAACTACCATCTTTCTATAATCATCTTTCTAGCTGGTTACACGAGGCAAAGTTGTGACACTCTTACACCTGACAACTAGCTGGGGTCATGACCTGACAACTAACTAGGATCATGACCTGACAACCAACTATTGTCATGACCAACAGACCAGATGTCAACATCGAGTACCACCTCGCTCCAATATTCTGGGGATGAGGCTGCCCACTATTTCATTCTCAATTAAGTTGCATAATTAATTAGGGGATTGCATCATCTGTTACAGAGCCCAATATTACTAATGCTGACAGTAGAGGCTTAATTAGAAACTAAAGAGGATGGCTCTAGGCTAATATTAGAGGATGTTTGGCCTAGATGGAGAGGAGCAGAGGTATAAAGATATTACCCATTGATGTAAGGGCTGTCGTGATGTAATGAGTGCTACCTTCCGTGTACCCTTGGAGGCTGGGGGTGACGTGGGGGGGTCCTGGGGTCCCAGGGGGGGGGGACGTGGGGGGTCATGGGGTCCCACGGGGGACGTGTGAGGGGGGGGAGAGGAGGAGGGGGAACACACCGGAACAAGCTCATCAGTATATACAAGCTTCACCTGACAGGAACGGACCGCCCCAAAGCACCTCTACGCTCACGCAATATGAACATGTATACATACCTCATGATGCATACTGTATACATGACATACATGAAGCTATGATGTACCTAGCTATTTATGTCTGTGAGAAATATAAAATACACTTTGTTAGTCAACTTCCATCAAAAGCAGATAACTTCAGAAACATTAGGAAGATTTATTGAAGAATTTTTATATATACAAAAAAGTTTTCAATGATCCTATCCACTTTGTAACTGTTTTGATTCAACTGTAAGATACCTGAGTGGTCCTTGCCTCTCTCTCTCTCTCTCTCTCTCTCTCTCTCTCTCTCTCTCTCTCTCTCTCTAACCTTAAGTTTCATTCATCTGGAAAAATTCTTTGGGATATGACTGTTTTACTTGTCATTCCATGAACGAGTGTGTTTGCCAGGCCTCAACACACCCATTCAACACAAGGCAACACTGATTCGTTCCGCTAGCAATACGTTTTCTCGCGCTCCTGATAAAAGGGGCAAACTATTTGATTCACGATATTTGAGTTAAAAATTAAATGAAAAAAGAAAACATAGACCTTAAAAGCGAAAAAAAAGAATGAAAACACATCTATACCTCGCTGAGGTCTTGCGAAAGAGCAAAATATTTTTGTTAGATATATGTATCAACCAAAAAAATAGGAGCAGCAAGCAAATCTGAACGTAATCAGTTTGAGTGCACAGGCGAATCTGTTTGCAATACCGAATCACTGCACTCCCAACTTTGAACACGCACAAAAATATAGTACCAAGCGTCAAACAATTTAAATACAGGCAATCTGGATAACCTTATCGTCGCGGGTATTTGATGAAAAATACAAACACATTTGTGTATATATATAGAAGCCAGAACGAAACCAACTTTCAAATGTTACAAAAAATACTGTTATATATATATATATATATATATATATATATATATATATATATATATATTATATATATATATATATATATATATATATATATATATATATATATATATATATATAACGCTTGAGTAAAAAAGCACTGGCGGCTTTGTAAACAAACTGGAAGATATCATATATCGAGGAACTTGCTATCCAGAGGAGTCAGGTTATTCGGCCACAGTGAGAGACAAGAGAGTATTTACTGCTCAGACTGTTCTTGTGGGCTGGATTCACGACCGGATCTCAGTACTACACCCAGATGTTGTCTCGTAAATATTATTATAGGGCCATCCACCAGAAGCCAGGTTCCGGACATGTAAATAATGTAAATTATTATATCAATATCGGCTGGTTTGGAACTTTGTTGTGTTTACATTCACTAAACCCTTCCCTTCTGTTAAGGACCTCGTCTCTTCTGTTAAGGACCTCGTCCCTTCTGTTAAGGACCTCGTCTCTTCTGTTAAGGACCTCGTCTCTTCTGTTAAGGACCTCGTCTCTTCTGTTAAGGACCTCGTCTCTTCAGTTTAGGACCTCGTCTCTTCTGTTTAGGACCTCGTCTCTTCTGTTAAGGACCTCGTCTCTTCTGTTTAGGACCTCGTCCTTCTGTTTAGGACCTCGTCTCTTCTGTTTAGGACCTCGTCTCTTCTGTTTAGGACCTCGTCTCTTCTGTTTAGGACCTCGTCTCTTCTGTTTAGGACCTCGTCTCTTCTGTTTAGGACCTCGTCCCTTCTGTTAAGGACCTCGTCTCTTCTGTTAAGGACCTCGTCCCTTCTGTTAAGGCCTCGTCCCTCTCGTAAGGTCCTCGTCCCGTCGCACCTGAAGCCTCACAGGTAATTGTGATCGCGCCACATTTGTAGCCTCGCGCACAACTCAGCCAAACACAGGAAGTAATGCGTTCGCGCCGTTGGAGGGATTAAGCGTAACCAGCTTGATGCAAGCTGGACCCTTAACAGCCCGTCAGTGGTACTGACTATCGGGAAACAATAGTGGAAGACTCAAGACGTGGCCGGGATTGTCTGAATAGCGGAGGAGCCGCCAGTCTGCGTTGATAGCATTCTCTGGATATGACTGCCGCCCCGCCCTCACCACAATGTCTTCTCG
Organism: Procambarus virginalis; assembly: GCA_020271785.1. NCBI lineage: Eukaryota > Metazoa > Arthropoda > Malacostraca > Decapoda > Cambaridae > Procambarus > Procambarus virginalis. The sequence continues at coordinate 5,240,594 of WNGS01005680.1, forward strand.
CGCGGGCAAGGCCCAGGACGCCGGCTTAAGAACCCTTTGTTCCAGCCAAGACTACAAAGACTATGGAAAAGATGCAAGTCTTCTGTGTATCAGAACAACTAGGGCCAGATTCACGAAAGCAGTTACGCAAGCACTTACGAACGTGTACATCTTTCCTCAATCTTTGACGGCTTTGATTACATTTATTAACAGTTTACAAGCATGAAAACTGCCAATCAGCTGTTGTTATTGTTATAAACAGCCTCCTGGTGCTTCGGGGCTCATTAACTGTTTAATATTTGTAAACAAAGCCGCCAAAGATTGAGAAAAGATGGACAGGTTCGCAAGTGCTTGCGTAAGTGCTTTCGTGAATCTGGCCGCTAGCTTGCAACTACGAGTCTAAAATGCTAATTTCTGTGAATTCTTAGGAAGCTGTTGCTCAAAGGCATGCCGGGAAGGTTCGTTGCTCCAATTACCAGCATTTTATCACAGCTTGGGGCAGAGCGAGCCTGGCTGGCGCTTATGATGGCTAAGGGGGTATTTAACACAGTGGTCTGCGTCCTTGCCTCGCAACTGAGGGAACGAGATTCATTCCCCGGGCAGGACAGAACGGTTGGGCACGTTTTCCTTCACCTCATGCCTTTCACACAGTAGTTAGACCACTGTTGTGGGGCTGGGTGAAGGTCAGTAGGTGACCTTCTTAAGGTACTCCTTAAATTAAGGAGCACAATAATAACCATTAAATCGGGGCACCAAATACTTCCCTAAGCAATCCACCCACATGCAAGGCTCGTTAGTGCGGCGGCACCCCGGACACAAGTAAACATATGTCACCGCAGTTACAATATATGTCACTGGCAATTTCCCCTTCCATTCCCTCCCAAAAACCTAAGCGCCACCTCCCATTACTCTCCCACTGAACAAAGGCCAACTCTTCCAGTAATACTTATGTAAATTGTTTATCGGCAGCCGATGGAATACATTTTCATTATCAGCGCGCCAAATTATTAATGTCTTCTCATTTATTAATTTATGTTTTAAAAGTTGTCCATTTTACCAGGGTGACGAAGGTATAGTGACAGGATGACAACCTTCACTGATTGTGACTCATTATCTCTCCAAACATATGGATTGAGAGGGAGGAGAGAGAGGAGATAGAGAGGGAGAGAGAGAGAGACACAGAGAGAGAGACAGAGGGGGAGAGAGTAAGAGAGGGAGAAGAGACAGAGAGAGAGAGAGAAAAAGAAAGAAGGAGAGAGGTATTTCTTCAGCATAAGAGGCTTCATTACCAACGTCAATGGCCTCACTTGTAATCTTAAAATAGTGGTCGTACTCAAAACACTCCTGAATGACAAGATTTCGCTAAGATGCTCTCATGCTGTCCCTCATGCCAGCTCTCAAGAAGAGCCCCCACAACACAGGCACGGTTGCAGGCGTGCAACATCACCTTATCTTATATATATATATATGATATATATATATATATATATATATATATATATATATATATATATATATATATATATATATATATACACCGAACCCATTGATGTTGTCATCCTATATTATCCGGATATTGATATTTGGCCACGCATCAATGTCCCGCACAGCGCCCCCTTGTGTGTACGGACCGGGTGGGGCGCTGACCCCCCCCTTCCCTTCAGGTTGATAATGGACATCGTTGACATTTGTTGCGACGCAACGAAACGAGTGTTGCATTACAGCTGTGGTCAACACCGTCCAGCCTCTCCTACAGTGGGGATATGTTGAAGAACTAGCCGACCACCCTATCCACTGACGACCCACCATCCTACCACCCCTATCCACCGGGTTGCCATGTCTGCTGGGTTGCCATGTCTGCCGGGTTGCCATGTCTGCTGGGTTGCCATGTCTGCTGGGTTGCCATGTCTGCTGGGTTACCATGTCTGCCGGGATGCCATGTCTGCTGGGTTGCCATGTCTGCCGGGTTGCCATGTCTGCCGGTTGCCATGTCTGCCGGGTTGCCATGTCTGCCGGGTTGCCATGTCTGCTGGGTTGCCATGTCTGCTGGGTTGCCATGTCTGCTGGGTTGCCATGTCTGCTGGGTTGCCATGTTTTCAATCAAATTTGAAATTCTATTTTAGGTCTTCCTGCAGCGATTATTCGTCTGAAATTACCCGGCACGTTTAAATGTCACCGGGGTGACTTATGCAGCTGTATTGTTACTGTTGTACAGCACACGAGGACGCCTCAGTGCAGGGGCACCTCACACGCACCAGGTGAGTACAGCACCAGCAACAGGAGTAGCAGCAGGAGCAGCAACAGGAGTAGCAGCAGGAGCAGCAGCAGCAGCAGCAGTAGTAGCAGCAGCAGCAGCAGCAGCGCTTGGCTACTATACTAAAGCAAGCCCACTTTACACAATGTTTCTCCCGCCCCCGCGGGCTATAATTACCTGCATTAATTCAACAGTTACGTCAGCAATGGCCTAAACTCCCTGTAATTACCGACACGCGGCAACAGTTGCCTCGTTCAGCGCCATCAATTACCCAACGGCAGTTAATCAGGCATTTGCTTTGGCATCGTTGTGGCTGGCGCCAGAAAATACACTCACGTTTTATGTGTTTATTTACTGTGGGTGATCTGATGGTCCGGTAGTTACCGTGGGTGACCCTGATGGTCTAATAGTTACCGTGGGTGACCCTGATGGTCTAATAGTTACTGTGAGCGGCCCTGATGGTCTAATAGTTACTGTGAGCGGCCCTGATGGTCTAATAGTTACTGTGAGCGGCCCTGATGGTCTGGGAGTTACTGTGGGTGGCCCTGATGGTCTGGGAGGTACTGTGAGCGGCCCTGATGGCCTGGGAGGTACTGTGAGCGGCCCTGATGGTCTGGGAGGTACTGTGAGCGGCCCTGATGGTCTGGGAGGTACTGTGAGCGGCCCTGATGGTCTGGTTCTTGCAGTCCATTGTCAGAGGGAATCCACAACATTTTGACTCTGAGCCTCTTTAATAAGTATGCTTCTCTATCCATGTCTTACCTTCGGAGTCAAGCACGTTACAATCTAATTGTAAGCTATTTAGTGCTAGTAATAAGGAGAATGGGGTCTGAAATACTCAAGCTGTATATTACAGTCTTGTCAGTAATGTTGACTGCTGTCAAGATACCCAACAGTTTCACTTGGAATTTGGATGAAAAAATAAAATTTAAACACGTGTCAACAGAGCAATAATACTTAACCTAACTTACGCAAGACCAAACCATACTCAAAATAAAACCTATAGTAATAACACAAATTTATATTTTAGAATCTCTTTTGGATTACACAACACCTAAATGTGTGTGAACAAGTCTTAGAGGTGCGTCGGCAGCTTGGACGAGCCGAGCGACCGATGAATGACTGCTTAACAATGGCTTCAACCGTATGTAAAGTCACATATTCCGTTGTTCACACACACGTGGGACACCGCCGACATGCAAGAAACATGTTGAGTCACACAAGCAGTGCTTTGAGTCACATTAACGATGCCTGGGATGGTGTACCGGCCGTGACTGGAACACACGCTGGCTCAAAAGCACCAGCATGGGTTCCCTGACTCATCAAAGAACCCTGTGCAAATGCATAGCCAGACGTCTGCAACAAGCAAATATGAAGAAGGCAAATTTTAAAATATTGCTTCCTGAACCTCGGCTTTGAAGCAACCGGCGACAACCCCAAAAATTACACGGACTATTTAGCCAAGAAAAAAGGAGAATGAGAATGAGAAAGAGAAGATCTTTACTAAAGACTATGTCTCTAGCTTAGTCAGAACTCGCGCTCACAAGCTTCGGCATTTAATATTAAAGTATTTCTGTCGGGTATTATTAATGTCGTTCCCTTTGATGATATTACGTGCTTTGCCCCGGCGTATTCTAGCCAAATGCCAAGCTTATATATTTTCCAACTCCTCCTCGCCCCCCTCTCGCCAGATGTCCTTACACACACACACACACACACACACACACACACACACACCACACACACACACACCACACACACACACAAACACACACACACAACACACACACACACGAAAACTCCAAGATCACGAATCCAGGCCCCCCTAGACAACACAATTCCAGTCATTACTGGTAGCCAGTTCTAACATTTCGACGTTCCAGGAATTGCGTAAGACGAGAATTGTACCTGTAACACCGAGGGAAATCCCTCATACAGTCTCGGGAATTTCATTAACATTCACTCCAAAGAGCCAGGAATTCGCTCAAAATGCCAACTCAAATCCTCTTGGTTAATCGTTCCCTAAATCGTCATAAATAGACACGACAAATTATCGACAGTACCTTAAATCGAAGACCTTTCGTACATGACTTAAATTTTCACACATATATCCTAAAATGACCCACCCACACACACACACACACGCACACACACACACACGTGGTGTAGAATGACACAAACATGACCTAGAATGACTCACGCGTTCTAGAAACACACACATGGATTGCAATGACACATACACATGGATTACAATGACACACACACATGGATTGCAATGACACACACACATGGATTACAATGACACACACACATGGATTGCAATGACACACACACATGGATTACAATGACACACACATAGATTACAATGACACATGATTACAATGATACACATATGGGTTACAATGTCACACACATGACCAAATTGACAAACACGTATGCTAGATACACACACATGGATTAGATTGAAACACACACACACACACACACACACACACACACAACACACACACAAACACACACACACACCACACACACACACACACACACACACACACATGGCTTTGAATGACAACCGTAGATCCTAGAAAAACATAGCTGATCCCCCCTAGAATATCTCCCACCATCCTGCACGCAATTCTCGTAAATGAATGTTCTGCGCGGAGTCCGTAGACTGTGACATTTGTTTACGAACGTGTGGATTCAGATATTGACTAGCAAAACACACGATCAGTTGACAGATTTACGTTCTAGGATCAACCTTTTAGGTACAGTGATGGGAATAGTGTTTAGTGAAACTGGTTACAGTGAAAAGGAAAGATAGTGAGGG
>WNGS01005680.1:5288058-5312018 GCA_020271785.1 Procambarus virginalis
AGACGAGACACCACGAGCGTAGCTCTCATCCTGTAACTACACTTAGGTAATTTCCCAGTACTCACCTATTTGTACTAACCTATTTGTGCTTGCGGGGGTTGAGCTTTGGCTCTTTGGTCCCGCCTCTCAACTGTCAATCAACTGGTGTACAGGTTCCTGAGCCTACTGGCTCTATCATATCTACCCTTGAAACTGTGTATGGAGTCAGCCTCCACCACATCACTGCCTAAAGCATTCCATCCGTTAACTACTCTGACACTGAAAAAGTTCCTTCTAACGTCTCTGTGGCTCATGTGGGTACTCAGTTTCCACCTGTGTCCCCTTGTTCGCGTCCCCCAGTGTTGAATAGTTTGTCCTTGTCTACCCGGTCGATTCCTCTGAGGATTTTGTAGGTTGTGATCATATCTCCCCTTACTCTTCTGTCTTCCAGTGTCGTAAGGTGCATTTCCCGCAGCCTTTCCTCGTAACTCATGCCTCTTAGTTCTGGGACAAGTCTAGTGGCATACCTTTGGACTTTTTCCAGCTTCGTCTTGTGCTTGACAAGGTACGGGCTCCATGCTGGGGCTGCATACTCCAGGATTGGTCTTACATATGTGGTGTACAAGATTCTGAATGATTCCTTACACAGGTTCCTGAACGCTGTTCTGATGTTAGCCAGCCTCGCATATGCCGCAGATGTTATCCTTTTTATGGGCTTCAGGAGACAGGTTTGGTGTGATATCAACTCCTAGATCTTCTCTCTATCCGTTTCATTAAGTACTTCATCTCCTATTCTGTATCCTGTGTCTGGCCTCCTGTTTCCACTGCCTAGTTTCATTACTTTGCATTTACTCGGGTTGAACTTCAACAGCCATTTGTTGGACCATTCACTCAGTCTGTCTAGGTCGTCTTGTAGCCTCCTACTATCGTCCTCAGTTTCAATCCTCCTCATAATTTTTGCATCATCGGCAAACATTGAGAGAAACGATTCTATACCCTCTGGGAGATCATTTACATATATCAGAAACAGTATAGGTCCAAGGACTGACCCCTGCGGGACTCCACTCGTAACGTCTCGCCAATCTGAGACCTCACCCCTCACACTGACTCTTTGTCTCCTGTTGCTTAGGTACTCCTGTATCCAACGGAGTACCTTCCCTTTGTGTGTGTGTGTGTGTGTGTGGTGTGTGTGTGTGTGTGTGTGTGGTGTGTGTGTGTGTGTGTGGTGTGTTTGTGTGTGTGTGTGTGTGTGTGTGTGTAAATTATAAATGTACATAAATAAATTGAACATGCGTAAATTGTAATTCATGTGAACAAGAGCTAGAACACACCCACTCCAACACTCTATCTATATACACTATAATGATATGAGATACTCTTATAGTTGGGTACCTACTTCACACATTCACGAACATTGGAACACATTCTTGTACACTATCCAGAGCTTGTTAATGCAGGCTAGCCTCGCATCTAGTGTGTTCTCCACATTCCCAGACAAACCCTACGAGATGGAAATATTAGATGAATTCATAACTATCTCTTATACTCCTTCAGTGTAGAATAGGCTAGCAATATGTGGCTGTGCGTAACTAAGCTTGTTACAAAATGCCAAGACGCAGTAGGTTACACTTCTCGGTGTACATATTCATTATTTTGTTGTTAGGTAACTTCAAATAAGTGTTGTTTGTTGCTGGAGATTTACAACGCCTTTAATTCCAGAGCGCGATGAGCCTCAGAGGACCACAGCGTCAGCTCTCCGAGGCTGCGGCAGTGGTGCCACAGGTCTTTGAATGTGTGGCTCTGGGCCGGCCCACCTCTCCGGCTCTGAAGGACGCCGGCCATCACTCTTGGATCACCTACCACCATCTTAACGAGAGGGCCAACAAGCTAGCCAGGTGCGTACGATAAACACCAGGGGCCAGATTCATGAAGCAGTTACGCAAGTACTTACGAACCGTACATCTTTTCTCAATCTTTGGCGACTTTCTTTACAATTAGTAAACAGTTAATGAGCTGCGGAGCACCAGGAGGTTGTTTATAACACTAACAATAGTTGATTGGGATGTTTTCATGCTTGTAAACTGTTTAATAAATGTAATCAAAGCCGTCAAAGATTGAGGAAAGATGTACACGTTCGTAAGTGCTTGCGTAACTGCTTCGTGAATCTGGCCCCAGGGAGGGTCAGACAATGATGAAACATTTAAGGAGTTAGTAAAAATGTCTTCTCACATTAATCGTAATGTCTTCTCACAGACATAATAACATAGGATAAAAACCCACACTTAAGTATTTGTGAATTTTATGTAAAGATTTACACCAAATCTTTCGCATTCTCGCTTTGTCAAGGTCTGAGTGTGTGGTAAGCACGAGACTTACATCTCACCGACTGCTGTCCAGTGAATAAGGCATTAGTCGTTGAGATATAAGTCTCGTACCTATTAACACTTATACATGTTTATTTATTTATTTACAAGAAGGTACATATGTTGTGAGAGTACATAATTGGTGTTGACCAGACCACACACTTACTTTGCTCCTCAGCTCTCTCTTGCCTATTTATTGCCCGTCTCTCTACTTCCTCATCACAATCGACTTGAGAATGGTCCAGGACGGACCGAAACGTCGTCGTCCCTTCACCTTCTAGTGTGTGGTCTGGTCAACATACTTTAGCCACGTTATTGTGACTCATCGCCTGCTACATAATTGGTGTTTGAGTATTACATTCTTGCAAGGCCACTGACACGCATAACGGACAGAGGTCCTTACTCTTATCAAATAAAAGTAAGAGTATTAATAGGTACCTTGTAGCTAAATTTGAATTCAAGATAATAACTACAATAGAAATTGAAAGCACTGTTTATTATTGTTCATTTGATAAGGTATCTTTAATAAGATACCACATGGAAGCAAGGAAATTGTTGATGTGACGATTTATATTGAATTTTGTAACTAGCTCATCAAGATTGTAACTTGCTTAGCTAAATGAATTGTGGGGTTCAGTCCCTGAGCCCATTATGTGCCTCTGTAACCCTTTCCACTACCGCCCACAAGATGGGTATGGGGTGCATAATAAATGAACTAAACTAAACATTGAATAAATGGTAAAATACTAGAATGGATAAAACAATGGTTAAAACAGAGTCGTGCTAAATGGGAGGGAATTATCAAGGGAAAGCGACAAGCCATTACGACTATATAGCACTGGGATGGGACGGGGGGAAAGGAATGGTGCCCAACCACTTGGACGGTCGGGGATTGAACGCCGACCTGCATGAAGCGAGATCATCGCTTTGTACCACAATGGCTCATTTTGGGGTGGTTATGGTTTTTGTCATATATACATCAATGACCTAGATGAGAATATTACAAACCACGTCGTCAAATTTGCAGATGACACTAAGATTTATGGTAAAGTGGGAATGAAAATTATATTAAAGCCTTACAAAGAGATCTACAAGAACTCCACAAACGGTTAGAAGACTGGCAAATGCTTTTTTAATATCGACAAATGCAAGACTTGCATGTAAGGCATAACAAGCCTTACCACAACTACCAAATTAATAACGTTACCTTGAAACAGATTGATGAAGGAAATGACCTTGGAGTCAAAATCCACCACCGTAATGAATATAATTATATAACTAACTGAACATTATATAACTACCAGTTGCACAACAGGTAGGAGGTGCAGTATAAAAAGTCAACCAAACTCTAGGAATAATCAGACGTTCCTTTAACTTTAAGGAAAAGAAGGTATAGTGATTCAACTAAAAATTGAAATGGGTAAATACAGGTAAACTGTATACATCTCTGGTGCGCCCCTCACTTGGATTATTGTATTAAAGCACGGAGACCTCATCTTCAGAAGGACATAGCTGCTTTAGAGAAAGTACAACACCGGGTAACAAAAATCATTCCAGATTTTTCATTCCAAAATAGTCAGCTTGTTATAGGGATGCATTTTGGGCAGGGTTAGTAATTCGACCTTGGGATAGGGGGAGGGGAGACCTAGATATAATCCTAACGTGTATTAATACACTCAGGCTTCCTGTCCCCCTACACAATGAATTGTATTTAACTTATAATTTACTTTCATACTTTTATTATTTTTCCCATTCTGTGTTTTGCTGGACCTCAGAAATTGTAATGCTAAGGATCTAATTTACTGACATTGTTCTGTTATACAAGATATACCTTATTCACCTTTTTGAAATTGAAATTGAAATTGAAATTGAAATAAGTTTATTGAGGTAAAATACACACAAAGGGATGAGGTAGCTCAAGCTATTCTCACCCCGTTCAGTACATCGTGTTAATACATACATAGACACACATCACAAACAATAAACATATTACCAAACATTCTGAGAGATAAACATATACATTTCCTTTCACCTTTTTGGTCTTCAGATGTCTACTGAAGCGTCTCCTGAGTACAACGTGTTCCAACCCTGACGGGGACAGGGTCGTGGCTGTGTGTATGGCACCATCCTCTCACTACATCACCTCCCTGCTAGCCATACACAAGGTAATACGTCTATACTCCATGTTACCTGTGTTCGGTTATCTATGTCAATAACAGAGAATGTCGGTTATATAATGATATATCATTATATATAATATTATATCTGAATATAATGATGTTTGTCAGGAGGCTGGAGGCCAAAGGCTTGCGGCTAACCTCACTAAACGTTGCAGGGTGGCAGGTCTTTCTTCTCGGGTGGTCATAAGCAGGTCTGGGTGTAGTTTATTGATGATAAAGACGGTAGTGTGTAGTGAGGATGGTTACAAGTGATGAAGGGAAATTGGTGAAGAGTAAAGGTTGTGGTGAAGGGTAAGGAAGGTGGTGAAGGGTAAGGGAAGGTGGTGAAGGGTAAGGGAAGGTGGTGAAGGGTAAGGGAAGGTGGTGAAGGGTAAGGGAAGTGGTGAAGGGTAAGGAAGGTGGTGAAGGGTAAGGGAAGGTGGTGAAGGGTAAGGAAGGTGGTGAAGGGTAAGGAAGGTGGTGAAGGGTAAGGAAGGTGGTGAAGGGTAAGGGAAGGTGGTGAAGGGTAAGGAAGGTGGTGAAGGGTAGGGAAGGTGGTGAAGGGTAAGGAAGGTGGTGAAGGGTAGGGAAGGTGGTGAAGGGTAGGGAAGGTGGTGAAGGGTAAGGAAGGTGGTGAAGGGTAAGGAAGGTGGTGATGGGTAAGGAAGGTGGTGATGGGTAAGGAAGGTGGTGAAGGGTAAGGAAGGTGGTGAAGGGTAAGGAAGGTGGTGATGGGTAAGGAAGGTGGTGATGGGTAAGGAAGGTGGTGATGGGTAAGGAAGGTGGTGAAGGGTAAGGAAGGTGGTGAAGGGTAAGGAAGGTGGTGATGGGTAAGGAAGGTGGTGATGGGTAAGGAAGGTGGTGATGGGTAAGGAAGGTGGTGAAGGGTAAGGAAGGTGGTGATGGGTAAGGAAGGTGGTGAAGGGTAAGGAAGGTGGTGAAGGGTAAGGAAGGTGGTTAAGGGTAAGGAAGGTGGTTAAGGGTAAGGAAGATGTTGAAGGGTAAGGAAGGTGGTGAAGGGTATGGAAGGTGGTGAAGGGTAGGGAAGGTGGTGAAGGGTAGGGAAGGTGGTGAAGGGTAAGGAAGGTGGTGAAGGGTAGGGAAGGTGGTGAAGGGTAAGGAAGGTGGTGAAGGGTAGGGAAGGTGGTGAAGGGTAAGGAAGGTGGTGAAGGGTATGGAAGGTGGTGAAGGAAAGGGAAGGTGGTAAAGAAGAGCTTAGATAGTTATGATGATGGCTGTAGAGGGGGTATATGGGTAGTGAGGATGGTTATAATGATGAAAACAGTATGAAGATGGATACAGTGATGAGGATGGTCATGTATAGTGTAGATGGTTAGTGTTGAAGGATGTTTCAAAGTTCTACACACACACTTTTTGGATGTGTGTGTGTAGTTATTAAGGTTATTGGAGGGTAGAAATAGCCTAAGCTTCTCTATCCTTTTGAGATTTACTGTATCTTTATTGTCTCAATAAACGTACTTGAAGATGGTTACAGTGGTGAATATAATGAATAAAGAGATGAAGTATAGTGAAGTGATGAGTATAGTGAAGTACACATTAATAGTGGGTATTGAAAATGTGCCCTCCACCACCCAAGCAGTATCTTATAAATAATATGTACTCAAATTGTAGCTCATTAATGCAAATGAAAAATAATGCAGTCACCAAATTTATAGATATCTAATCTGCTTAAACTTTAACCTATGACAAGGCAGGAGCAGCATATCTGCCTCTAGAAGTGACGTTTCCTGAGGCCCGTCTGACCCATATATTAAAGGACTCGAAGCCTGCTCTACTGCTTGCCCATGGTCACCCTCCAGTCATCCACACCGGCCCACAGCTGCAGAACAATGTGCCCATCCTTCACCTTGAGGACCTACAGACGGAGGTAATGCCATTAATTCTGTTAAATTCTGTTAGATTAAAGATCTGCCCGAAACGCTATGTGTGCTAGTGGTTTTACAAGAATGTAAAACTTTAAGTCTCTGTACTCTCATAAACCCAATGTACCTTTTTGTATATAAATAAATAAATAAATAAATAAATAAATAAATAAATAAATAAATAAATAAATAAATAAATAAATCTACACCCATTAGTACAACTATGTTATTCATAAGTACAGTATTGTAGAAATACAGTAGTAGTTAGCTTCCATTAGTCATTAATGGTAAGAAATTAAGAGTGATGAAAAGTAAAAAATAAAATCAATTAGAACCCTTGATAATTTTTGTGTACTGTACTACAAACCCAATCAAATCAAATAATGAGCTAAAATAAATTTGGCAATTTCTATATCAAATAGATTGTTAGGTCAGTAAAGTGTAAATAAAATTAGATACTGTATACAAAACAGTACAGTATTGCAACATCAAACTAATGATAGTGCTGAGTGAGACAGGAAAATTTCCCTATATTCCAGATCCAAAATTTTAACATTGTTACATTAGGTGAAGATCAATGCAATACAGTATGTACTAAGAAAGAACTGAGAATGTTACTCATGTTATATGCCTATATACATTGCACTGAAAAACACATTTAAAACAATAAGATTGTGAGTGTATAGTATACACTGGGCCTACTCCAATTTCTATGAAGAGTTTGAATTATACTGTTGGTTACATGTAGATACGGATTTGGAAGCTGTGTTTGTAGGTGACTGGCTACCTTAGCTTGTGGCTACCTTGTGTAGCTTCTGGGGATCAACGACCCCGCGGCCCGGTTGGTCGTCTGGTCAACCAGACGGTTCATACCTGGGGGTCGTTTAACTCCATCGATTGCAGCTGTTTCAGTAAATTAGAATAATTAAGAGGTTACTTCTTATTTAGTATTGTGTGTTTTCCCTGTAAACCTATAAATAATTTAACAATTATTGTATAATTATGGCCAAAACACTTTGTGTATTAGTGGTTTTATTTATTTATTTATTTATTTATTTATTTATTTATTTATTTATTTATTTATTTATTTATTTATATATATACAAGAAGGTACATTGGGATTGTGAGGATACATAGTATAGTAATTACAATCTTGTAAAGCCACTAGCAAGCGCAGCGTTTTGGGCAGGTCCTTAATCTAAGAAAATTTTAAGTATGTAAATACTTGCAAAATTTATAAAAAATGATAACAGTTACAAAGCAAGAAAAAAAATAAAAGATGAAAGAAAATTGTAGGTATATTAAGCACATAGGTAGCTCAGATTGATTGCAATGACAGCTTGAATGGTAGTTTAACAAAAATTAGTAGGCACAATACAGCATATGGCTAGCACATAAAAGAAGACAGCAATGAACACAATGATAAAGTTGTTTGGGTTAAGTACATAAAGGTTGAGAGATTGGGTATCACAAGATACAGAGCAAATTTAAAGCTCAGTGTAGGAAACTACGAAGATGAAATTAGGTACTTTTTGGTTTTGTTTTTAAATGAGGCAAAAGTTTGACAGATTTTCAATGTGCAACCTTTGTTCTTACAGAGGAACCACTATAATATGTTCTTTGGTATAGTATATTGATAAAATTATTATTATTATTATTGCAAAAATGTTTGAAGAAATAACTTTTCCATCATAGATCGACATGGAAAGCGGTGATGACCTGACAGCTCAAGAGATTGGTGTGGCTCTCAGTGGGTCCTCTATTGCCACAATATTATACACTTCAGGCTCTAGTGGTATTCCCAAGGGGGTCAGATTGTCTCACAGAGCACTGCTAAATCGTCTGGCTTGGCAGTGGCAGACCTTTCCTTACCAAAAAGAAGAGGTTAGTCCTATTTTAACTGTATTAGAAATGTTTATTTTTCATCATTAAAAAGGCCTGTGAGGATCATTAATGGTAGCCATCGAATCATCATAACATCTAGAGAATCAGCAAAGTATGTAATTTTATTTTGGCAGAAGTTAAGATGTATTTGATCATTAATCTACATAGCCTTCCTGGCTTGGTGCCTTCTTTTGATAATTACTTACTTGATCATTATCTCCTCATATTAGATTTATTAACCCACTTACTCTAAAGGATAGTGAATGCTGAACTAAAGAAAGTCTATCTGTGACTGTTAACAAACTCACCGTTAACATTGGTAAAATGTTCTTCATATTGTTGACCATATGGTGGACCAAGTCATATGTCCACCAATCAAATTAACAATACCCAAATTAAGAATAGAGTACATTGAAAATTCGTTGGAGTTCAAGTTGATAGCAAGTTAAAATACCATTGCCACATATACAAAATACAAAATACAAATACAAATATTTATTCAGTTAAAGTGCATACATACAGGGTAAGATACAAAAGTTGATGGATTTATAGATAGAGCTAGTACATACAATGCCTAAAGCCACTATTACGCAAAGCGTCTCGGGCAGGAAAAACACTAAGACTAAAACTTAATACTAATTGAGATTAAAGTATAAATTGTGTTGAGAAAAAATAAGAAAAAAATGAAAAAAAATGGAGGGGGGGGGGGGGAAACATGGCAGAAAAAAAGCAAAAATACAATTTGGTCAACAAAACAGCATTGTTTAAAATCGTAGACATGGGTTGACATTGAGGGGTGAGGTAGGTTACATTGAGTTAATTAGGTAGCACTTAACTTTATCTTAACTGGTTGGGAGAGGTACAGTCTTTAACATAATTGGGAAGGTCGTTCCACATCCGAGGTCCCTTGATTTGTAAAGCATTTGTTATATGATATATAACAAAAGTTTCTAAGACTGTAAGCATTCTTTTCTCTAAAATAGGATATTATGTACCTTGCACTGCCCTTATAACACTATTATTCACTCATCTACCCATATCTAGCTTAAGGTATCTGGGCCTGGGGTTCTACAACCCAAAATTACCTTGACACCCTAATTACTCAATATCAATCGTCAATTAGAACAATAAAGAACTCCAGTCCCAGACAGCACTCGGAAATCTTTCAATACGGTTAATTTTAAGTCATTGCACATTGTCTAAAGTGTACTATATATCTATAAATTTTTGAACTGCAATCAATACTAATCACTACCTTAAGCGCTTCTTAGAGGGCTGTAACAGACAGAACCCATGGGCACCATACGAGAAACAAGTGTCTTTTTAATACTGTCCTCTATTACAAAAGTGCAAATTTAGAAAAGTAGAAATGCTCTGCAAATCTAGGGGTCCTAAATTCTGGAATGGCCTCCCTAATGAGATTAAACATTGTTCTACTCTCAACCAGTTTAAAAGAGAAACCAAGAAGTAAATCTATGTAACCAGCTCTATTTGCCTCTTCTCATTTTTCATGAAAAGAGGCAAATGGATCTGTGTCTGATGTTACTGTGAACATTAATTACTAAATTAATTCTGCCCGAAACGCTTTGCGTAATACAGTAGTAGCTTTAGGCATTGTATGTACTAGCTCTATCTATAAATCTATCCAATTTTGTAAAATCTCTTGTATGTATGTACCTTACCTGAATAAACATTATTTATTATTTATTTATAAACATTATATTCTAAATTTGGGCTCTTACACTTTTACAATTATAAAATTACTTACCATGTTCTGTTGCAAAAATTGCAGTCTCATTTTTTAAAAATTGTCATTTTCTAAATTTCTTCAACAATTCAACATTTTATCTTTCTCATTTAGGTATTACTCCATTAAGCTTGTACAGTATATTATTTTCACTATTGTTTTTACATTATGCACAGAATGCATATTTGTGGCTTTATCCATTACAGTATATTTATTCCCATAAAATAATAAGCACAATGTAAATTTTATTTATCTGTTACTATAACAATATTGCCACTCCAAAAACTCTTTAATGAGAAGAGACCATATATGAGATGGCACCCACTTCTAGCCTGTTTCATCTCTCATTGGCACTTTTCTACAGTATATGCACTGTTTGAAAGACAATTAAATTGCTTAAAAATTCTAAACAGTAGATGCATGGTATAAAACACTTGCCTCTTAAAATACAGGTTCTTTAGTTTAAACATTGATCAGTAAATCATGATTACAATTGAATTTTCAGGAAAAAAAATTATTACACAATTATGTCAAAATAATGAATAATTATAAATTCTGAATGTAATTACTTAACTCTTGCAGATATGTTGCTTTAAAACAACTGTCATATTTGTGGACTCCATCAGCGAGATTTTTGGCCCGTTGTTAACTGGCCATCAAGTGGTCGTCATCCCTAAGGTAAGAGCGAGCTCAACAATATACTAGAGAGGTCTCCCTACTTTCTGAACTTGGCCACTAGGGCCGAGTTCAGTTCCTGACAATTTGGGAAGCAGGTTCGCCTTAAAGTAATTCCATCTTATACAAGACAGGATTCTGTATGTTAAAAAGCAGTTGACAATGCTGTATGTTTTTCTGTTTTTAAGGTTCTGAATGGAGCTTTCCCCTATAAAATATTTTGTTAAAACATTTAACCAAAAGACACTAATTTTGATTAACAGACCATGACTCAGGCTGTGGATGAGATGGTGGCCGTGCTGGAGAAAGAGAAAGTTGGAAGGCTGGTGTTAGTGCCAAGCTTGTTGAGATCCATTTTACTACACTGCTCTGCAGATGACTCACCAAAGCTGTCATCTCTTAAGTATGAACCTGTTAGTCTTTTCAGTAAAGTGCAGTATTCATAATATCATGCTGCACTTCAAACATACATTAAAGACGAGGGTGTTTGTGTGGAGAAGAAATAATTCGCTGACAACAGTGTAGAACTGAAAATGAAACAAAGAAGATTTTATTTGTAGATAATACTTCTCCTCTGAGAAGAGAGAAATTTCTGTAGAGTGAAATGTTTCCTGAATTTACCTGAAGATCACTGTATCTCTAGTGGCTTTGATAAGGACAGGAAGCTGGCAGTTTGTCAAAGGTCCCCCCCCCCCCCTCCATTTGCCTGAAATGATCCAGCTGGATTCTGAATTCCAGCAGTATTTTGGAATTTGTGGCTTCAGCAGGTAGGCAATTCTACGGGATTATAATCCTATGGGGGATAAAACATCTCCAGTTTTCTGTCCTACATTGTGGCTTCTTCAGCTTGGAAATGTTGCTCCTTATATGAGTTACATCTGACCTTTTAAAGAAGTGGTATGGATCAATAACCTCCAAATTTTTCAGCCTTTTCAAAGGTTCGATAATTTCAAGGTAACAGGAAAAATTAAGGGTTTATAATTGCTGTGATTTTCCTAAATTAATAATAATATAGTAACAAGAATACTTTATTTATAAAAATACATGATTGAATAAAAAATATGATGTACAGTACTTGTATAAGTATTTTATAGTCAAATTTTTTTCCACAGGCTGTGGGTGTGTTCTGGTGAAGTCCTCAAATCAGACTTGTTACATTCCTTCTTTGAGACATTCACAAGTGGCCAGGTGAGTGTCGCACTCAGCTGCCACTGCAAAAGAGTAAAGGAAAACTCAATGAGTTTTAACGTGTACAGCATACACGTTAAAACATGTTTTGATATGTTAACATCAGAAGCTATTAGTTATGACTTAAAAAGTATAGTGAGGGTAAAACATATTAGTTTAGGTAAAATCTTTAAGCAAAGCCATTAAGACAATTAGTGAGTGATGATGCTATGATCAAAGAGTTTTATGTTAACGTTTTAATGCGTAATGAAGGTGACAGAGTATGACCTCAAGGTTAAGCTGCAGAGTAGCCAGGTGGGCAAATATGCTAAGAAATGATCCAACAGTTGAGTATAGACTTTATTGAAGATGATTTGGACATGTTTCCTTATAACTGATGCTTCTGTTTATCTAGCAGACAACATGAACATGGGAGTTAGGTAACTGTGGTGGGCTGCATCCTAGTAAAGTAAATTAAAGGAACTTTTATTCAGGAAAGTACATACATAGTTGATTTACAAACATAATGTTGGATTTATAGATAGAGCTAGTACATACAATACCTAAAGCCATTAGTATGCATACCGTTTCGGGCAAGGTGATATGTTAACACCTTGAGGTCTGGTCGTCTAGTCACCTAGAGGTCAGTCGTTAGTTTAATGACCACAATAAGGCTCCTGATAGTACGGTAATCAATGACCACAATCAGACTCCTGATAGTACAGTAATGGAAAATACACAGCCATTTCCGAGGCGCTCTGTCATGTTTGTTATTGTAAGACTGTGTCCATGACAGCAACTTTAAGGATGCCAAACTTGTATAAACATTGATGACGAAACCACACATCAGAAGATGAAGGTGTGTGGTTTGGTCATCATATCTTCAGCCACGTTATTGTGATTCATCGTCTGCTTATATAAATATACTAGTACGCTGTGCGTACTAGTGGCTTTACAAGAATGTAATTACTATGCTATGTATCCTCACAATCCCAATGTACCGTCTTGTGTATATATATATATAAATAAATAAATAAATAAATAAATAAATAAATAAATAAATAAATAAATAAATAAAAATATTTTGTTAGAATACTGTAAGTGTAAAATATTTTGCAGCAAACAATAACACCATGAAACATTAACACGGCAATTCAGTTTAACAACCCCACTTGCATAAATTAAGACTAGAAAAATATATACAGTAACTGTATTGTGACTTACACAGTTCTTTACCTTTCTTGCCTCAGTACTGCGTATTCTGCTCAGCCAGAGGCATTGATTCCTGAATTAATTTCTCCTAAAGTAAAGAATTACCAAACAAAATTGTTTAGGGTTTTGTAAATAAAATGAATTGTAGAAGAAGATATCAGTTAAGACGAGGATATATTGTATTTGAAAGTCTTAATTAGCGCAGTAACTGTATTTGGCAATTTTTTTTATTTAATCCATATCTTGTAGGCCTACCTGTTAGTTTTATTAATGTACATGCTTTGAGTTTGAAGTATCTAGAGTGACATAAATTGAGGAATACAGTCTGATTCTTTAAATATTTGATTTTTTGTATTTCCTGCTTTAATTGAGTATACAACATTTAATCTAACTGGTAAATTATTTGTAAGCTTGTGTGATTTATATCATTATTTTTTCTAGACAATCTGCAACTTTTATGGGTCTACAGAGGTGATGGGTGATGTGACTTATCTACAGTTTTGTAACAGTAAAGATGCTGCTGCCAAGTTAGTGAATAACAAAGTTCCCATCGGTGAGTGTATTGGTGAAGCATTCTACTGTTGCACATTACTGACATTAATGCTAAAAAATAGCTTCTGCATCCACTATGGCTCACAAGACGCAGCTACAGAATGTAGTTTGTTCGACCAGGTGCATGTCATAGTTAAAGTATTCTTTGACTGAATATACTGTATAGTATCATATATTGTAAGGACGCTAAGGATTTTAAGCAAAATCCTTAAAATTTAAGATTTTAAGTGTGTGATAGGGTGAAAGTCTAGCTGATAAGTATGTTTCACAAGGTCAGGCAATCAACCATGCTTTGAAAATGCTTGAGGCTCCCTAAAACACTCGTGTAGAAATTCTGGTGGATCCTCCGAGGGAATAAATCACCAGCCATAACGGGCAGTATTAAGTTTGGTACCAAAACCCAAATTGTGTGCCTGCAAATTCACATTTCTGAATAAGTACAGATTGATGAGTGAGTGTATCAAGTCCAGGAAGTTGCTAATCATACCTTGTATATTTGTTATAATTAAATGAATATTGTTTTCATTTCCTCCTTTTGCTTATTAAGATTGTTGATGATTTAACTATACTGTACAGTATATGTTTGACTACAATTATGACCACATAAAAGATTTATTAGCAATGAAGGCTAAATAATGCATATAAAAGTAGGAAGAAATTAATTACAGTACAATGAAAAGATGCATGTTATATTTGGAAAGCAGCAATGAGATGTATCAAAGGAAAAACAGCATCTTGCATCTGGTACTGGAAACTTAAGCATAATATGCAATTTTGCTAATTCATCTAAACTTGCAAGATTCCGTTAGTATTTACTTGAATTTACCTGAGGGCCACTAATACTAGTGGCCTCGTCGAGGACAAGAAGCCGGCGGCTTGTGAAAGGTCCCCCTCCTTTTACTCTAATGACTATTTACTATGACAATGCAAAACTGAAGTGCACTTAATAGTGGTGGGTGAATGCTAAATATATTATACAGTAAATATGTTACACTCCCATATTACTTTATACATTTATGCATTTTTAAATTAAATTAATTTGTCTTTTTCAGGGGTCCCCATCACAAACTGTTGGATTTACCTTCTCAATACTGATGAAGAACAAGTTAAAGAGGGTCAAATGGGCGAGGTTTATGTAGGAGGACTCAATGTTGCCAGCGGCTACGTTGGTGGAGCACAGCCCGAAAAATTCATAATGAACAGGCATTCTGATGATCAAAGTTAGTCTCTCTGTATTTAGAGAACTTTACAATGTATATACAGTATACATATTTTAGTCCAAAAATATGATGGACAGAATGGTTAATTATTCATTACATTTTCTAAATGCCTCTCCTAGTTTTCTCTTTAAAATTAAAGTATTCTTTATCATCTCATCATTCAATTAATAATTTTTTTTAAACATACATACTGTAGTGAATAATACCCATAATTTATAAAATAAAATATTAGTGAAATACACTTTTGCAAATTCCCTAATTATGTTTATCTTGGACTAATATTTATTGATTTAGATCTTTATTTTCAAAGAACATACATGAGATTTTGTTGCAACTTTGTTTTGTGTATACCCACCAATCATATCAGTACAAAAGATAACTAAAAATAAATTGTTATGGATAAAATTGTTTAAGGTGCATCCATGTTTGCAAAGTCACTTTATGAAAAGCATTTCGGGTAATTATTGGATGTTGATTTAGTTGTCATGTTGGTGAAATAGAATAATAATTCAATTTGTCAGGGACAGGAAGCATGTGTGCATATACATACATTAGGCTGTTATAGAGGTCCCATTCCCCCTTAAAGTTTGAGTTACTGATCTTCTGCAGGATGCAACTTCACAATAGTTGCCCAAGTCCCAGGTACTATGCTATATTATACAAGAATGGTAATTTACAATCTTGGAAATGTTTATAAGATCTGCCCTATCATGTTTGATTTTCAGTATAGTTTGTCCTGTGGCCCTCAACCTTACCTATTTACTGCTAGGTGAAAAGAGCCATTAGGTGAATGGAAACATGCCAAACCATTTCTGTCCTGCCTGGAAATCAAACCTGGGATTTCCAATTATGAGTCTAGAATGAAGCCAATAGTGATTATGCTGTAATTGAGTAAAGTTTAGGGATGAGAAATTAAAGATGATGAAATTAAAATTTTTGTATACAGTACAGTACTAGATATTATATACTGTACCATTAACTATAATATATGTTGTAATTAAAATACTATACTGTAGTTTTTTCAGATATTATTTTCTTCTAGATTATTCAGTGCTGTACCGAACTGGTGACTTTGGACGAATTGTGGATGGGGTTGTGGTGTTTGAGGGAAGGTTAGACTCTCAGATAAAGGTCCGAGGGAATCGAGTTGACATGAATGAAGTAGAAATGGCAATGCTGAAGGTGGAGGGTATTGATAAAGTTTACATTCTGTGCTACAACCCTGGGGAGATTAATCAGGTATGTACTGTATATATTTCTTCGTTAAATTGGCAAAGAGTAAAGACTTTTCACACAAATTCATTTCTTTACCGACCCTAATCATAAATTTCAATTTTGCATGAATTTTCTTTATCATAATCAATATTTTTATACTGTTTTTCATCTTTCCTTCAGGCTCTAGTTGCATTTTACACAAGCACAAACAAGAATTTGGTCCCTGAGGTGTTGAAAGTACATCTTGCATCACTTCTCCTGCCTTATATGCAACCACAGGTGAGTAGACAGATACGCAAAAATTAAATGTAGGTCATTTAAATATGAAATGAAGTTAGAAGCACAGTACCTAATTGTAAATACCGTACTATAAAATGATTACAAAATTTTTGCATAAGGTAAAAAGCATTTTAAATTAACAAACAAAAAACACATTATTTTTGCTTTAATTCTACCAAGATAGGATTTTTGTTACTGTCGTAGAGCCCACCTTGAATATGGGAAAATGCACATAATTTTATTGGTAATTCCATTATAAAATTTGTAGTGAGGGATGACTAAATGCAAGTTTTCACATCAGTTGTTAGTGAAAGTTAATACTGTATTTATACAATATATTTATGTCTGTGTCCTTTAATTCCTTATTCTTCTAGTAATTACTCTTATTTGAAGGTGCTGCTGATTTTTGTGGGCACTGTACAATACAGTACTGCAATTATTTTATATTAATGTTAAAATATTGACTTTTAGCTTGTTCACATGGATGAGCTACCATTGCTAGTGAATGGTAAAGTTGACCGTCAGCAGCTACTCAGTATTTATGAGCAAAACATAGAAGGTAAGAGCTTTTACGAGGAAGGCTGCACAAATATTGTTACATTATATGCCGGGGGTTGAAGAGTATTAACCGAGTTAAAAAGGATGCATTTTCTTATTAATATTGCACCCATTGTATGGCTGTGTGGGAATATTATAAAGGGGAAACATTCTCCTCTCCCTATTAATGGTTTTTCTAAGAAGATCCCCCTCAGTTACTCCTCCAAGTTATAGCAATGGGGCTTTTAAGAAGTTGCATCAGGCTTGAGACCCACCCTACTCTGGTCTCTTGGCTCCTCTTCCCTCAGTCAGGGTATTGTCCTGACTTGCGGTAGGTTTGAGTGAGTCTTGGAGGACTGGTGTCATTTCCTAAGACTTGACAGCCCCAGTGCTATAGCTACTGGTAATTACTGAATGGCAAATAAAAAAATAATATTTAATTACATTCAACGATTTATTTTTACATCAATGAGATTGTGGTCCAAATATGTTGTATTTAATATTATGATGTTTGTTATTAGTTCATTATTTTTGAAAATTGGATCAATAGTATTATTCACTAGTTGGCTCCACTATCCGCTGATTAAATATGAATTTTTCACAAAGTTTCATTAACTTTTTGGTGTATGTTTGTTGATCAAGCCTCCTTCCTTTGTTTTGATTTTTTCATTTACATATACAAGAGTTCTTGGATTGTTGTAAAGCTACTAGCACCCATAGAGTTTCGGGCAGGTCCTTAATCTTAATTTTCCCCAGAATACAACCCGCTAAATCATTTAACCATTAAGTACCTCTTCACTTTTCTAGTACAACATTACTATCTATCATTTTCCACCTCAAATTTGGAAGGGGAAATCTCCTAGTTAAATATCAGGTATTGTGTTGAGTTTTCAAGGTTTTCAAAAAAGTTCTTATCCTTTCAGCCAATTTTTTTGCTGCTGCATCAGAGAGGTTTATATATGAGGATAATTACTAGGTTTTGCTTTTGACCCCTGACTTCAAATATATTTAACACATCATTTGAGGATCTGTGCAGTAAAGTAATTTTGGCAAAATGATCTTACCCTGCTCAGAATTTTAATTTAAGACCTCACGCTTATCAAAGTGTTAACCCCTTTGTTAGTATTAACCCCAATTAGATATAGAGTTTGACAGTTTTCTTTATCTTGTTGGAATTAATCTTTACCCAAACTTTATGCTACTGTAGATTATCAAGTAGATGTTGATTTGAGCGGTGTGAGTGATAATGAGGAGGCGGCAGCTCGTGCTGTCTTACTAACAGTTGCCCGTGTGTTGGGCCCAACAGCTGCAAGAGGCAAACACCTCTCGCTTAATGCTTCATTCTTTGAGATTGGTGGAAACTCCCTCAACTCTGTCATGACAGTAACATCACTCAAGGATCTTGGCTATAATATAGGCAAGTGAATGTATTTATTAGTTATATACAGTGCTGTAATCCATTAACTTTGTACCAAAGAAAATTTGATTTTTTGTAATTTAATTTCTTGGTGCTCATCTTGACACCTACACTGATGATAGAATTGGGGTTTACCTAGCTTGCACTGTGGGATTAATTTTTCTTGTTGGAAAGCACTGTTGCTATTTAGATGATGATTAGAAGTGCAATACTGGAGCTAGACAGCTCTCAGTGTAAGTTTTGTAATCAACTGCCTATAAAGACCTTTGTATTAAGCAAAGTTCAATGTTACAGATATTGGGGTATTTCTGAAAGCAAAGACCCTGAGGGATATTGTAGCAAATTTGCAAAGTGCAAGGCAGCAGGAAGACTCCTCAGCACTTGGCGTATGCCAGCAAGCAACAGAGAACAATGACTATACACTCTTGATGCTTAACAATAGCCATAAAGATGCTGTGACTGCGTAAGTGTCTTTGACAATTTTTCAATCTCAACTGTTTGGAAAAAGGAGTAACTAACAAATTTAAAATGTATTAATATATATATATATTGCAGTTTGTGATCATCATAGAAACCATATTTTGTAAATTAATATGTCTTAAACTCTATGCCAATAATATATAATATAAAAAATAGGGAAATATCACAAATTTTAACAACAATATTTCAGATTTGGTTTTCACTTTTCAACAGTTTGGTGAGTGAGAGCTTTACTACGAAGGGAGACTTGGAGATGTGGCTCCATCCAGAACCTTGGGAATACATCCAGCTGCTAAATACAATATATGATCATTTGGTTGAGAAGGAACTGAGGTGAGCAATGATGAAAAAAATGTAAAGCACCGTACTGTATACCAGCAGATATATCAAAGCCTGTATACCAGGCTCGATGTTGTAACTTACACATCTGAATACGGTAATAACGAAGCATCATTACCAGAGTAATGGTCCTAGGACAGATCCATGTAGAGCACCTCTTTCCACTCCTGTTTATCTCAATATCCTCTAACTTTGATCTCTTGTTTCCTGTCTATCAAGTACTCACCCAATCCAGTGCCTTTCCTGTTATCCCCTAATTTCTCTCCATCTTGTGTATAAAATTGTTTGTGGGGAATTGAATCAAAATTTTTTGGTAATCTAGGAAGATGCAGTCTACCCATCTTTTCTCATCTTATTTTGGTGACCCTGTCATAGAATTGTCAAGTTTATTAAGCATGATTTTCCCCCTGAAAATCTTTTTGCCACTGTGGGTATCTTTTTTTATTATCTTCAGGCATGTTTTGTTGCATTTATCATATTCTCCCTTGACCTTCCTGTAGTTAATGGAAGGTTATGACACCTCATTGGTCCTCATTGTTATCATCCCTAATATGAAATCCTGCTAGTTGGTTATCTCCGGAATCTCTGTCCTCAAAGCTCCAATACTGTATCAGTACGGCTATGTACTCTGTAGGTACCCTGGTGGTAGTAGGGCTACCCCACTCTGTTCATCCTTTTTCTTACTACTGTACCTGGTACCATCCTGGGAATATAGCAGTCTCCTCATTTATACTGGAATACTTAACTTCTGTTATCACATACTGTGTGAAAATGGCAAAAATAGCACGTTTTATTGTTCAAAGACTATAACATTACGTGTATATTAGTGACACAAATATATTTATGTGTATTTATATTCTGCACGTTTTATTATGGAAATTTATCAAATTCCACGCTGTTGCATAATATAACTGCAAAAAACAAGTGAAAAACAATTCGGTGATACTAAAGTAAATTGGTATAAATATATTTGCTGCAATTCACGCTCCTGGAGCGAACTCCACAGGGCATCTCATTCGTAAAACCTGTGAACTGTGAAGTCATCACAAGATTTCCACTCTCCACCACAGCCAAATTAAGGTCCATATTCCCCCCCCCCTCACATGATCATGGAATGCATTTTAACTATTATAAAGATTTATTTTTTTTGTGTGCACCACAGAGTTGTCATGTGTAACAGGTCCACAGTGCCAGCGTTAAGGTAGGTGAACTGTAAATACAAAATCTGTGCCTATGTGTATTAAGTGTAAAAGTGTACCTAGTCAGCCCTTCATAATGCATGTGGATATAACATTTTACCTGCACATTACTGACAAAAGAAATATAATTTTAAATTAAGCCATATTTTGTGACAGTGAAGGTTTAAAAATTTAAGCACTAATAAAAATATGAAAATACTTTAGTAACGATAGTACATAATAATGCTAATAAAAGTGATCTATAATTTTAAGATTTTAGAGCTGTGTAAACAAGGTATTTGTTACTTAAATAACATATGCAAAATATAACTATCATGTACTGTATTTATTTTATTTATTTTATTATTCTATAATTGTAGTTAAAGTCCAAAATCTACATTTTTTTGCAACAGCTTTGTATTAACAAGACGAGGCTCGGATGAGGTTGTTGGCTGTGCTTTAAACCTTGATTTCCGCGATGAGCCGCCAATGGAGGGGCTGTCCCATAATCTCGAATATATACTTACCATCCTGGAAGTCTGTGAAACATCAGCAAGGTGAGAAATGATAAACTCTTAGTAAAAGTGATAATAAATAAATTAGAAAGTTCTACAAAAATATTTAGTAAAAAAATTAGTTTTTATATATATATTTACAAGAAGGTACAATGGGTTTATGAGAGCACATATCATGATGAGTTTACATTCTTGTAAAGCCATTAGTATGTACAGCATTTTGGGTATACAGTATTGGAGTTAGGGGTATATCAGTACACCTCTTACCAATTTCTTTCAAGCAGTTTGGTGTGCTTGTGCCTTTTTTCTCTCAATTTTGGATTGGTCTTGTTCCCAAACTCCCTCTCACCTTGTAGAGCTAGATTCTGGTCCTGGCCACCAGTAGGCTCAAGTGGGTCTGAGAGGTCGGGTGTGATTCCCGAAGACTTGGCAGTTGCAAGTGTTGAAGCCAGCGACAGTGAGCTACTTAGTGGTCCCTTTGGAAAAGGCCACACATTACTAATATTGTCTTTAAATTTGACATCTTTAATTTTATATTTTTGATACAGAAAACATGTTTTGTATATACATATATTGATTAATATATAACATTACTCTTGCACATAGCATTCCTTTCCAATTCTGGAATATACAATACAGTACTTTCCAAATGTTTTAATATTAATGATTGACAGGTAGCTGGCAACTTGTCAAAGGTCCTACCATTATTCTTGAGGATTTTTTCTGTTGAATTTTGAACAGGACTGTTCTGTTTGGGCATTTATGGCTTTGGCAGGTAGGCGATTCCATGGGTTTATTATCCTAGGGGGTGAAAAAGCATCCGTTTTCTGCTCGACATTGTGGCTTGTTGAGCTCGAATCTGTTACCCAGTGTGTAAATTATATTGGACCTTTTAAAGAAATGGTTTGGATTAATATTTTCCATTTTGTTAAGTATTTTAAAGAGTTTGATGAGATGAACCCAATCATGTGTGGGTTGTAGAGTTAGCTTCGAGTCCTTCCACCTTCTCTAGCAGCAGAATTGGCGTAGTTCCGAGATGATTTTTTACTGCAGCTCTTTCTTGCCGAGAAGCTTTCAATGACTGATGATTCTTGTAGATCTTTATGTCATCTACAAATCTGATGTGGTTTGTGATTTTGTTCAAGTTCTGTTATATGTTTTTATATGTTATTGATGTAAAGTATATTACAAATAGAGTTGGCCCTAAAATGACCAACCCTATTTGTAATAATGATCCACAAAGGGGCATTATATTCAATGTTCAGTGTTTTTGTTATGTTCTCCCTTTACCCCATAATTTGTATGATTTAATTTATGAAAAAATAATATTTTAAAAGATAAATATTTACAGGACTAAATTACCAGAGGAAATTGGAACAGTTTTGCATAGCTTTATGATGGGGACATTACTGGAACTTGGGCCAGCGGAAAATGTGGAACTTATCAAGGTACGTGTTTATGTTAATAAGATGAAATATCTTCATATATTTTATAGTATACTGTAGTTAAAATAATAATTATATATTTATATGTAGGACACACATGTATGATCACATACACATGCTCTCTCTCTCTCTCTCACACATTCAAAGAGCTTGAACACCTTTATATACATACAAACTGGAAAAAATGCAAAGACATGCATCTAAATGACTCTCAGAAACTGAAGGACAAGAGCTATGAGGAGAGGTTACAGGCATTAAATATGACAAAACTTGAAGATAGAAGAAAAAGAGGCAATATGATCATTATGTACAAAATAGTACTGCGAATTGAAAAAATTGATAGCGAAGAATTCACGAGACCTGGAACTTCAAGAACAAGAGGTCATAGATTTGAAACCTTCGATAGTTTCAAAACGTTATATGACAGAGTGCTGGGAAGATGGGACACCACGAGCATAGTTCTCATCCTGTAACTACACTTAAGTAATTACACACACCTGTACACAAGTTGAGAGTCAGGAACAAAGAGCTGCAGCTCAATCCCCGCAAGCACAACTAGGTGAGTACACTCAATCTCTCGATCACTGACCCAACAGAGAGTTATTAATGTGTTAAATATGTTCTTTTAAATTTTGTTCAGATCATGGAAGAAGAAAATTTGAAATTAGCAACGAAGAAAGGGTTCAAGGCAATTGTTACAACAAATACATCTCTTCTCACACAGGTTAGTAAACATTTGCTGCTGTATGATGGAAAAATGTGTTAGTTTGCAATTCAGTTACAGCTAGGTTTAGTATACACACAGAAATCACAATAGTGTTATTTTTAGGTTTAGTATGTTCTTTTCAATTGATTATATTAGTTTGATTTTGTGGGACCAAAATTAGTAGAAGTTATGGAGAAAAACTTCTTAACACAGCATGTAAAAATGACACCAAGAATAAGGAAAGTATAGAGAACTTGGAGCATGAAATACCTCTAGGAGATGGCAATAATCATCCTGGTCTTTGACTATGTGATTGGATTAAAAACCAATGACCATAAGTCGTCATATATGAAGCAGTTTGTTAATAAGTTTAACGATATTATAAAAAAATCCTTAATACAAAAACATTACACCCACACACACACACTTAGAAAGAACATTTTCAATGTCAGAGTACTTAACAATGGAACACACCAGTTGATTGACGAGTGAGAGGCGGGACCAAAGAGCCGAAGCTCAACCCCTGCAAGAACATTAGGCAAGTACAACTAAGTGAGTACACCTACACATCACACACACAACACACACACACACACACACACACAACACACACACACACACACACACACACACACACCACACACACACACACACACACACACACTGTTCAACCGGGTCTAACAGGAACTCAGAAAACAAGATATATAGTCTTATGTTTACAAAGGATGACAGTTTAATAAACTGTTTTGTTTACGCTGCCTTGAAAGGTTCTGGTAAAAAAACACACCAGACAACAAAGAGTGGTTAAAGAGAAGTCAACAGCCAGGGTAAAATCAGTCACTTATAATCTGCGTCTCTCCCGCACAGTGAATTAAATGGTGCCAGTCACAATCATATACAAGCAGTTCGCCGGCGGATATTCAAACCACCTAACGTAACCCACCCCAGCTAAACTAACCCAACTTAACCAACCTAATACAGCCAAATTAATACATCCTACTACTATAA
>WNGS01005680.1:5315826-5337049 GCA_020271785.1 Procambarus virginalis
ACGTCATCACAACACTTGCTGTTAGAAATGTAGAGAATAATTTACAAATTAGCAAAGACCGACTTTTCAAATATGAGCCTGCAAAAGGGTTATATAAAGGATCCTTAATTACTGTAGACTTTGAATTGCTATAAAATGTTGTATTCCATTAACCAATTTGTAAAGAGAAACAAAGATGCACCTAAATGACATTACAATCCACTTTGTTGACCAGACCACACAAACACACTAGAAGGTGAAGGTCTGGTCAACTTACTATAGCCACATTATTGTGACTCATTGCCTACATTCCACTTGATTGACAGTCGAGAAGCGGGACTAAAAAACCAAAGCTCAACCCCCGCAAGCACAACTAAGTGAGTACATAATTACTTACATAGTTACCACACCTACATAATAAATCTCCTGTAAGAGCCCTTATCTTAAATAAGCCAACTGTGTTTACAGTATTTTGGTGCTAAATATTACACCAAATATACTCTAGTGACTATTGTCACTAATTAAAACCAATATTTACCATTAAACTATAGGCTAAAAATGCAGTCTACACTCTAAGTACTAACCTAGAAAACTATATGCAGTATATATTCTATTTAACAGGACTATACGAGGCAATGCCCTACTTCTATATTTATTGTAGTTCATTATTGTCGATTACGGTACATTGTCAGTAATGCTAGTAATCTTCAGGCAACTAAATTACTGTATTTCTTTATGCAAAATGTATAATATATATATATATATATATATATATATATATATATATATATATATATATATATATATATATATATATATTAGTATATATATTTTGCAATATTTATACACTATTTTTGTGTCCTCTTAATGTTCATTTTTTGTATACAATCAGATATGTAACTGTATAACCATGCTTAATAAAGTATACACCATAAAAAAAGGGGGTGGTAGGAGAAGCGAACACCCTTATGTATTCAGAGTTAAATGACAAGTTTTTCCCTGAATGCTCTGTGTTCCCTTCTCTGAGGCTGTGGGTCCCAATAATTGCACCAGAGGTGGTACCCCCCATATATAATATATATATAATATATATATATATATATATATATAATATAATATATAATATATATAATAATATATATATATATATATCTATATATATATAATATATATATATATAGTATAACTATATATATATATATATATCTATATATATATATATATATACTATATATATATATATAATATATATATATATTACTATTACAAGTATTCTACTATGCTATGCAACAGAACATGGAATGTTTGATAGAAAAAAGTACAGTTTCCATGAAGTACAGTATTTGCTGCTTGATCAGCCTTCATTGTTAATAACTAATAACTTTTGATTATGATTTTGAACTAAATTGCTTGGTCAGGTGGGACCTGTGTGGTGTTCTTAGTACGCTGCTGATGCTCCTATACCAAAGCCCCTGCTCTCATCTTCTACGAGTAAATATACTGTCTTTTTAATTGCTACTCATATATTTCCCTTCAGAAATTTTGCATTGTCTGCAAACATCTATATACAAGATCCACTTGCTTCAAGGACTTCTGATTTACTGTTCTGCCAGTTATATCAACTGAATTTGATATTGTAATTGGAGCCATATTTACCAAGTAATACGCATTAAATCTGGAATACGGAATTGAGTTGACCGAGTGGCATGTGTTAAACTGGAAGCCACTACAGGTATTCAATTTATTGTGGGACAACTTGGCCCTCACTAGGCCAATGTTTTCCCACAACGTTGATTTAGGATGGTTCCAGTATATCCCTGATGTGGCTGTAGAAGGGAAGGGGGAAATGGGAGGAGGGAGGGGAAGGGGAGAAAGGGCAACAGTATGGTGAAGAAGGGCAAGGGGGAGGATGGAGGAAAGGGGAGGGTAAGGAGGGTAGGATGGAGGGAGAACAAGGGTAGGAAGGGAGAGATTAGGAAGTGTGTGGAGAAGGATGTCTATAAATTTCCTCAAATACGGTAGACCATGTTACTGTTTTAATGGTGTTTCTGTAAGGCGTTACACTGTTAGTTTAGCAGTCTAGTTGCTGCCCATTTATCTATCTTAATCTTCTTGCCTGCCTGCCCATCCACCAGCCCACATGTCCATCCATCCATCCATTAAGCTCGTCTGCCTGCTAGCCATCTAGCCAAGCCACCAAATAAACGTCTTGTCCTGGGTCATATATCATACTATATTTGAATATAATGAGAGCAATCACAGGGCCTCATCTAAGAGTGGGACCACAAAGTATTAATAAAGCTTTACATACACGCCGTTCGTTCCCTAGTTGATTATGTAGCGCCTGCCTTACTCACTCCTTGCCAGTGGGCAAACGTTGAGGTTATTCAAAATGATGCAATGCGAGTCATAACAGGAGCTCCCAGATGGACTAAAATACTGAACCCAAGACTGGAAACCAAGCTAACGTCGACTGACATAAGGGTGAAAGGGATTGCTGCATGCATGCTGACCAAGATATTGACTAGCCCTAGAATCAGTTCACTTAAAGATATAATCACTGGAGCACTAACTAGGGACAGAAGAGCCTCCAATAGCAACATGTGGACCCATTGAGCAATAAACACCATAAATTATTCGATATAACATACACAATCACTGAGAGGGGTGTCGACGAAATACATGCAGATTTCGTTATGCAAGCCTCTTGGGAATCGCTGCCAGCAGACTTTAAGATTATGGTTCTTGAGGGGAAAAAAGAACCAGACTAATCCTCATCTGTTACGAAATATTGCACAGATGCAAATAGAAGCAAACTTGGCATCCGACAGCTTCACATACTTTACAGATGGATCAGGAGACCAGCAGGGACAAGAAACCGGAGCTGTAGTTAAGGCAGGAAACTAAATAGTTGGAGACTCTCAAACAGGTGTTCAACTTTACAAACAGAGATGCTAACCATTCAAAAGACTTTGGAACATGCTCTTGCTGAACACCGACACAGATTCGAGAGCCGCCATTGAAACCTTGCAACAACAACATATACATGACAACATCCATCTGATCACAAATGTCGTATCATTAATGCAAACACTCAAACGTCAAGGCCGTCGGGTACTTATTAACTGGGTGCCAAGTCATGTGGAAATAATAGCAAATGACATTGCAGACGAAGCTGCAAAACTTGCAACTAAGCGAAGAAATGTACATTTATATACCACAGAATCTATCACAGATTAAAAAAGTTATTAGAAATAGAGCAATGCAATTGGTGTACAGTGACCACAACACAGCAGTTGCAACATCAGGATCTGCGGGTTGGTACAAGAATTCAACCAACTACGAACCACTTATGTTGATGAAAGGGAGCAGTAGAACAACAGACGTACACTTACATCGCATCAGGCTTGGATACCCATGTGCATGGGAAATGTCAGCACTGGAGAAATGCCCGACAGACCACTGGAACATTATTTAACACAGTGCACAGTTACAAACCCAATAAGATTTCAACTTAGATTCAACAGAGCAGAAGAAGTTGTTAAACACATTGGGCAAAATCTTACTGAAGCGACCATACGAGTTATAAATACTCATAGTCCGCCCAAGCCCAAGTAAAACAGAAACAAGCAACATTTAGTGGGCCAGCCAAATGCCTAGGGTCTGCGCAGGAATATCCCTGCAAAACAAAACAAACAAAACTACTATATCATTTAGAATTCTACAATATACTATAAGTATGGAAGATATCCACTAAATTTTTGTTACATTTCAATGCATCGGAAAACACATTTTGTCCAATGTATCCAGTTCCGGAAGTATATAGTGATTCACCACAGGTGTTTGGAAGTGCTAGCACTGAACAGTTTTGAATCTAAAAATATTTTACCAACTTTCATCTTTCGCCGTAGCATGGAAACAACTATTTCGTAAATTTTCAATCTTCTACGTTAGGCAGTTTTTTGTTACATTTTCTGGATCCTGTTCGTGGTACCATCAGCACCGGAGAATCACTGGAACATTGAGGGGTAGAAATAGCCTAAGCTACTCTATCCCTTTGAGATGTATTTCTTTCTTGTCTCAATAAACATACTTGAACTTGAATCACTGGAACACCTTTGTTCAATAGGTTAGAATGAATATCTTCGATGTTCACATGTTCGCCGACGCTTCTACCCATCGATTTCTTATGTTTGTGGATGGGTCAATGGTCCGCGAGAGCGCCTCGCAGGAGAGAGAGCCTCTTCAAATTCCTCTTGAGTCTCCTCTTGGGTCTTATTTGAAAGGGGGAGGGTAAGGGGAAGGGGGAGAAGACTGAAGGAGTGGGGGGATGGTAAAGGGGAAGAAGATGGTACGTCGTTTTATTTGCTACTAGCAGATTTGTTAGACATTACTTTCCTTCTGTGAGTCTGTGTAAAAGATTTGTCACAATTTTTCCTTTCCAGGTGTTTCACCTGTCCTGATTACTGTATTATTGTCATGCATACAGGGTATGCATGACAATGATACAGATACATGCTTTACTGGCTCCTGTCTATCCTCCTCCTTAATATATGTAAGTACTAGGTAAGGTACCCGGCAGTGCATGGATCGACCTAAAAAGGTTGAGACATTTTAATTAAGTTTTGGCAACTTAACAACAGAAAATATTGTTTTTGCCTACTTTGCCCAAGTTTGTTAAACCTTCGAAGCGACTTCAGTGCTTAACTTTAAATTACAACTTGGTGAAGTTTTCAGGCACAACGAGAGGACATTTTTAAGGTGACACCAAGTTAGCTGTCAAGCAATTTAAGGTGAACGTGTGTTTTCGAAAAATAAAACGTTCCTATGAACGTTTGTTTCTTTTCCGAACTTTTTTGTTTTTGAATTATCGAATCTATTCCTCGTAATTAGAATTAGAAGCTTTATTCGCAACAATTTATACAAATCGTTAAAATTTGATTGGACTGCACAGGTGCACAGCAAAATAAACACTCTTACATTTTAGACAAATGTAATTGCATTAGCGTACAATTTTAGCATTAGGCGTACTCTGTTATTACATACCTGGGGTGGGGGTGGGGGTGGGTAGAAATAGCCTAACCTACTCTGTCCCTTTGAGATGTAGTTTTTTCTTGTCTCAATAAACATACTTGAACTTGCACTTGAACCGGTTTCAAAACTGTCTTGCGACCAGTTTCCTGCGGTAGTTGGTTGCCTCATTTCCTGTATGGTGACGAGGCTATTGTGGCCAGCTAAGTTCTCCCAGGAAGCTGTCATTACGCTCAATCAGCGGGCTTCTATTCTCTCATCAGTTCCTGTCCGCAGGGCCCTCGGGAAGCTCTGTCAACTCAACCAGAATTATGCAATTACGCCACTTTCAAACTTGCATAATGGTATGGGCACTTGCTTCTTGAACTTGATGTGCAAATGATACAGAACCTATAGGTTAAGAGAGGTCGATTGGTAGCGGTTATAAATGTCGAGTTAGAAATTTCATGGGCGGATCCACCAATCTGTGTAATTTGCCAATTCATTAGCCAATTACCGGTGAGGATAAGTCGTTTGTCATTTTAATTAACCATTTGGTAGTTCGCCCTCGGAGAAATTGACGCTGAGTGCTCGCAAATTCTCAGTTAATTCTTATTTTATTATCACGCGAAGCTTGCTAGACACACTCATTATCCAAACTTTTAAAATTGAAGATTTAGAAAGCAAAACCATCCTATTTAATAACGTGCGTAAATGGGTTATCTAAAGGAAAGTAGCTTCATCATTTTGTTAACAAAAATATACCTGCTACAGGTGACGGATCTCCCAATCCTGAGCACTCCAGGTGCAAACTCTGTGAGCAGGAACTGCGGCATGATCTCCCACACTACAACATCGAATGCCCAGTTATCAAACCATTTAAACCCATTGACATAAGGTACACGGAGATTTGCAGTAACTTTATTCACCCTGGTGTTCTTGAAGATATCCTCTTAATGAACCTCAAATTTGCCAGTGCAGGATACTGAACACATGGCTCTGTATGACTAACCATCCTGTGAGATGGGAACGTTGTTTCACTGCTACCTTTTCTCTCTGGTGTTGTTGATGATATCCTCATAATTCACCCAGAGTCTGCCAGTGCAGACTGCTTATCACATGTTTCTGCATGACTAACCATCCTGTGTGATGGAGATTTTTAGCATCACGTAGCTAGTTATTTTTTACACACAATGTATTCCCCTTCATATAGTCTAGGGTAGCACAAATGCATATGTACCTTTCACCATTTTAATTTTACAATTAGATGATCTCGCTTGCATAAGGCATTAAACACTCCAATATTAGACTTGCTTGATATAATCATAAATTTTGTCAGGGATTGGCAGCCTCTGTGTGTGTGTGTAATTACCTAAGAGTAGTTACAGCATGAGAGCTATGCTCGTGGTGTCTCGTCTTCCCAGTACTCTTTGCCCTATAACACTTTGGAACTACTGATGGTTTTGGCCTCCACCACCTTCTCACTTGGCTTGTTCCAACCGTCTCCCATTCTGTTTGCAAAAGCGAACTTTCTAATATTTTTTTGGCACCTTTGTTTCCTTAGCTTGAATCTGTGTCCTCTTGTTTGTGAAATGGCTCGTTTCAGGCATTCCTCTTTGTCAGTTTGGCAGATTCCTGTGTACTCACCTAGTTGTACTCACCTAGTTGTGCTTGCGGGGGTTGAGCTCTGGCTCTTTGGTCCCGCCTCTCAACCGTCAATCAACAGGTGTACAGTTTCCTGAGCCTATTGGGCTCTATCATATCTACACTTGAAACTGTGTATGGAGTCAGCCTCCACCACATCGCTTCCTAATGCATTCCATTTGTCAACCACTCTGACACTAAAAAAGTTCTTTCTAATATCTCTGTGGCTCATTTGGGCACTCAGTTTCCACCTGTGTCCCCTAGTGCGTGTGCCCCTTGTGTTAAACAGCCTGTCTTTATCAACCCTGTCGATTCCCCTGAGAATCTTGAATGTGGTGATCATGTCCCCCCTAACTCTTCTGTCTTCCAACGAAGTGAGGTTTAATTCCTGCAGTCGCTCCTCGTAGCTCATACCTCTCAGCTCGGGTACTAGTCTGGTGGCAAACCTTTGAACCTTTTCCAGTTTAGTCTTATGCTTGACTAGATAGGGACTCCATGCTGGAGCCGCATACTCCAGGATTGGTCTGACATATGTGGTATATAATGTTCTGAAAGATTCCTTACACAAGTTTCTAAAGGCCGTTCTTATGTTAGCCAACCTGGCATATGCTGCTGATGTTATCCTCTTGATATGAGCTTCAGGGGACAGGTCTGGCGTGATATCAACCCCCAGGTCTTTCTCTCTCTCTGACTCTTGAAGTATTTCATCTGTGTGTGTGTGTGTGTGTGTGTGTGTGTGTGTGTGTGTGTGTGTGTGTGTGTGTGTGTGTGTGTGTGTGTGTGTGTGTGTGTGTGTGTGTGCTTGGGGACCATTGACGATCTTTTTTTAGGTGAGGTGCGAGGCAAGTTAATTACAATTATGTAAACTGCCATAATAGAACACTGAGTAATGTGGTAGTCTTCTGATCACTGTATTATTCTCTAGTAATGTTCCTTGTCAGGTGAGACAACTTCCCTCCACCTAGTAACACAAGGAAGGGAGGCGGGAAGATAAATAATAACTGGGAGCACTAACTTTTTTTCAATAGGCGTTACAGCCCCGCTCCTGTGTCAGGTAAGTCCACTACGGGCTCACCATAGCCCGTGCTACTTGCCCCGCTCCTGTGTCAGGTAAGTCCACTACGGGCTCACCATAGCCCGTGCTACTTGCCCCGCTCCTGTGTCAGGTAAGTCCACTACGGGCTCACCATAGCCCGTGCTACTTGCCCCGCTCCTGTGTCAGGTAAGTCCACTACGGGCTCACCATAGCCCGTGCTACTTGCCCCGCTCCTGTGTCAGGTAAGTCCACTACGGGCTCACCATAGCCCGTGCTACTTGCCCCGCTCCTGTGTCAGGTAAGTCCACTACGGGCTCACCATAGCCCGTGCTACTTGCCCCGCTCCTGTGTCAGGTAAGTCCACTACGGGCTCACCATAGCCCGTGCTACTTGCCCCGCTCCTGTGTCAGGTAAGTCCACTACGGGCTCACCATAGCCCGTGCTACTTGCCCCGCTCCTGTGTCAGGTAAGTCCACTACGGGCTCACCATAGCCCGTGCTACTTGGAACTTTGTGTTCCAAGTAGCGAATCTTAAACAACAACAACATTGCACTTCATTCCGGGGGCGGCAACACAGCAAGCTCTGCCTAAACGCTTCCTACATGCTGGTTCAGGGTGGAGGCCCGCACTCTCTCCTGGACCCCGGCCAGGATTGATCATTTACGTATTCCCTTGCGAAACCTGTACATCTTCCCTCAGTCATGGCAGCTCTGTTGACATATATTTTACCAAAGTCACTCTGGGGCTTCTGAAGTTTCAATGCTCTTGTTGAATAAAGGTAAACAAAGCCGCCATGACTGTTGGAAGATGTACAGGTTTCGCAAGTGGTTGTGTATACATGCTTAATGAATCCTTCTAACACTATCTTAGAAAAGGTCATTGAGTCTTTTTGTTTTCAAAGTTTATTTCTCAATGTGGGTCTCGTCTGCCTCAGTACCAGACCAGAACTATACAAAGCACTCAGTGCAGCTGGAATATAGTCTCTTCAATTGTTTTGCATTAAAAGGCATCGCTGACCACTGTGATGCTTTGTCTGACTCTCAGTCCTTCTCAACATTAACAATGATTGATGTTAGTCCTTTATCTCGGTCTAAGATTCAGTCTTAGACTCAGACTAAGACTCAGACTTAGACCTTTGATAAACACCTAATTCTTACGTTCAATCGCTTGGATGTCGCTCCAGTGAACGCTAAACTTACACTTCTGTCGGAAGGACATTTATAACTCCCATACCTCACCTCTGACCTCATACCTCACCTTTGACCTCACACCTCACATCTAACCTCATACCTCACATCTACTAACCTGGCACTACACCTCACATTCCACCTCCTAACCTCACAGTCTAGTTACCTGGTTGATACCTGGTTGATGGGGTTCTGGGAGTTCTTCTACTCCCCAAGCCCGGCCCGAGGCCAGGCTTGACTTGTGAGAGTTTGGTCCACTAGGCTGTTGCTTGGAGCGGCCCGCAGGCCACATACCCACCACAGCCCGGCTGGTCCGGAACTCCTTGGAGGAATAAATCTAGTTTCCTCTTGAAGATGTCCACGGTTGTTCCGGCAATATTTCTTATGCCTGCTGGGAGGACGTTGAACAACCGGGACCTCTGATGTTTATACAGTGTTCTCTGATTGTGCCTATGGCACCCCTGCTCTTCACTGGTTCTATTCTGCATTTTCTTCCATATCGTTCACTCCAGTACGTTGTTTATTTTACTGTGTAGATTTGGGACCTGGCCCTCCAGTATCTTCCAGGTGTATATTATTTGATATCTCTCTCGTCTTCTTTCTAGTGAGTACATTTGGAGAGCTTGAGACGATCCCAATAATTTAGGTGCTTTATCGCGTCTATGCGTGCCGTATAGATGTGTAGCTGTGAGTGACATGTCACAGAGTGGCTTCAAGAACTGAGAACTTGATAAACACCTCCAAAGGATACCTGATGAACCAGGCTGTGACTCGTACGTCAGGCTGCGAGCAGCCGCGTCCAACAGCCTGGTTGACCAGTCCAGCAACCAGGAGGCCTGGGCGATGACCGGGCCGCGGGGACGCTAAGCCCCGACACCAATTCAAGGTAACCTCAAGGTAGGTCAAGGCACAGCTGTACTCTCGTATCCCACAACCAAGCAATCAAACAAAGTTTATTGGAAAGAAATTGTGTACAGTTTATTGGAAAGAAATTGTGTACAAAGAACACAAGTGTACTGTACACCTGCAGGGGGCAGGTGTTGCACTTACTGATGAAACCACTCTAACCCCCAATTCCAAGCCCCCCCCCCACATGCCCTCTACACACACACACACACACACACACACACACACACACACACACACACACACACACACACACACACACACACACACACACACACACGCACGCACACACACACACACACACACGGGCCTGGTAGCCTGGTGGATAGGGCGCAGGACTCGTAATTCTGTGGCGCGGGTTCGATTCCCGCACGAGGCAGAAAGAAATGGGCAAAGTTTCTTTCGCTCTGAATGGCCCTGTTACCTAGCAGTAAACAGGTACCTGGGAGTTAGTCAGCTGTCACGGGCTGCTTCCTGGGGTGTATGTGTGTGTGTGATGTGAAAAAAAATAGTAGTTAGTAAACAGTTGATTGACAGTTGAAGCGGGCCGAAAGAGCAGAGCTCAACCCCCGCAAACACAACTAGGTGAATACACGCACGCACACACACGCACGCACACTGGCGCTCAACCTTGCAAGCATGTCTAGGCGAGTACACACACCCAGAAGCGCACATCAATACAATCACATCAGCGGCACACGCTAAGCTAGTTAACATCTTTACAGCCTTCAGGGTTTCAGGGAAAGATGTTTTTAGAACGAGAGCCTTAGGGCCCGTGCAGAAATATCCCTGAAAAAACACACACGAAGGTCAGACCAATGCTGGAGTATGCAGTACCAGCAGTTGTACCAACATTACCCAGTATTTGTTGAGGATGTTCGTGTACTGATCAATCGTCTTGAAAATTTTGTGAAGGTGAAAGGTACGGTAAGGTAATTATCAAAAGAACTCACTAAGCCAATACGACTATATACCGCTTCGAAAAGATAAGAGATTTAGGATAGAACGGAGGAAAGGAATGCTACCCAACCACTTGGACGGTCGGGGATTGAACGCCGATCTACAAAAAAGAAAGACCCCTCGCCCTACCGTCCAGTCCAAGTGATTTGGCATCATTCCTATCCTCCGTCCTATCCTAAATCCTTCTCCTTTCCATGTGTTATACTGTATAGTCGCAATGGCCTTCAGGTCACATGGCGTGAGGGGCCTTATTGCATATTATAGCGTCTAACAAATCCACAAAGGGCCGTGACGAGGATTCGAACCTACGTCTGAGAGCATCCCAGACACTGCCTTAATCGACTGAGCTACGACGTGATAAGAATTGCAGAATCGTTCATTTGATGCACCGCGCTATTGTGATTTGTGTGTTATAATATCTACTTTATTACATATTTCTCTCAATTATCCATACACTGTATCGATATTCTGAAGCTTTCCTCGTCATCTGAGCCAAGGTGCTGTAGAGAGTTTAATCGTTGTTTTGGTAACACAATCATCATTCTAAGCAAAAGAACAACAGAGATGTAATTCATTTATACATTACGAGGTTGATTTAATACAAAGCCAGCACCACCTGGCAACCACAAGCGCAATGTTTACAAGCAACACGTGGCAGTGTGACGTCACAGTCCTTGGCAACCTTGGCAACTGTAGCCATAATGTTTACAAGCAACACGTGGCAGTGTGACGTCACAGTCCTTGGCAACCTTGGCAACTGTAGCCATAATGTTTACAAACAACACGTGGCAGTGTGACGTCACGGTCAACACCACCTTGGCAACAACAGCCACATTGTTTACAAACAACACGTAGTAGCATGGCGTCCCGTGCAAGGGGGTAATCTTGAGGTTATCTTGAGATGATGTGTGTGTGTGTGTGTGTGTGTGTGTGTGTGTGTGTGTGTGTGTGTGTGTGTGTGTGTGTGTGTGTGTGTGTGTGTGTGTGTGTGTGTGTGTGTACTCACCTAGTTGTGTGTGTGTGTGTGTGTGTGTGTAATTACCTAAGTGTAATTACCTAAGTGTAGTTACAGGATGAGAGCTACGCTCGTGGTGTCTCGTCTTCCCAGTGTGTGTGTGTGTGTGTGTGTGTGTGTGTGTGTGTGTGTGTGTGTGTGTGTGTGTGTGTGTGTGTGTGTGTGTGTGTGTGTGTGTGTGTGTGTGTGTGTGTAAATTAATAAATTGTACATAAATAAATTGAACATGCGTAAATTGTAATTCATGTGAACAAGAGCTAGAACACACACACTCCAACACTCTATCTATATACACTATAATGATATGAGATACTCTTATTGTTGGGTACCTACTTCACACATTCACGAACATTGGAACACATTCTTGTTCACTACCCAGAGCTTGTTAATGCAGGCTATAGCCTCGCATCTAGTGTGTTCTCCACATTCCCAGACAAACCCTACGAGATGGAAATATTAGATGAATTCATAACTATCTCTTATACTCTATACTCCTTCATGTAGAATAGGCTAGCAATATGTGGCTGTGCGTAACTAAGCTTGTTAAAAAATGCCAAGACGCAGTAGGTTACACTTCTCGGTGTACATATTCATTATTTTGTTGTTAGGTAACTTCAAATAAGTGTTGTTTGTTGCTGGAGATTTACAACGCCTTTAATTCCAGAGCGCGATGAGCCTCAGAGGACCACAGCGCCAGCTCTCCGAGGCTGCGGCAGTGGTGCCACAGGTCTTTGAATGTGTGGCTCTGGGCCGGCCCACCTCTCCGGCTCTGAAGGACGCCGGCCATCACTCTTGGATCACCTACCACCATCTTAACGAGAGGGCCAACAAGCTAGCCAGGTGCGTACGATAAACATCAGGGGCCAGATTCATGAAGCAGTTACGCAAGTACTTACGAACCGTACATCTTTTCTCAATCTTTGGCGACTTTCTTTACAATTAGTAAACAGTTAATGAGCTGCGGAGCACCAGGAGGTTGTTTATAACACTAACAATAGTTGATTGGGATGTTTTCATGCTTGTAAACTGTTTAATAAATGTAATCAAAGCCGTCAAAGATTGAGGAAAGATGTACACGTTCGTAA
Source organism: Procambarus virginalis (assembly GCA_020271785.1). Classification (NCBI taxonomy): domain Eukaryota; kingdom Metazoa; phylum Arthropoda; class Malacostraca; order Decapoda; family Cambaridae; genus Procambarus; species Procambarus virginalis. The sequence continues at coordinate 5,328,649 of WNGS01005680.1, forward strand.
GTGCTTGCGTAACTGCTTCGTGAATCTGGGCCCAGGGAGGGTCAGACAATGATGAAACATTTAAGGAGTTAGTAAAAATGTCTTCTCACATTAATCGTAATGTCTTCTCACAGACATAATAACATAGGATAAAAACCCACACTTAAGTATTTGTGAATTTTATGTAAAGATTTACACCAAATCTTTCGCATTCTCGCTTTGTCAAGGTCTGAGTGTGTGGTAAGCACGAGACTTACATCTCACCGACTGCTGTCCAGTGAATAAGGCATTAGTCGTTGAGATATAAGTCTCGTACCTATTAACACTTATACATGTTTATTTATTTATTTACAAGAAGGTACATATGTTGTGAGAGTACATAATTGGTGTTGACCAGACCACACACTTTGCTCCTCAGCTCTCTCTTGCCTATTTATTGCCCGTCTCTCTACTTCCTCATCACAATCGACTTGAGAATGGTCCAGGACGGACCGAAACGTCGTCGTCCCTTCACCTTCTAGTGTGTGGTCTGGTCAACATACTTTAGCCACGTTATTGTGACTCATCACCTGCTACATAATTGGTGTTTGAGTATTACATTCTTGCAAGGCCACTGACACGCATAACGGACAGAGGTCCTTACTCTTATCAAATAAAAGTAAGAGTATTAATAGGTACCTTGTAGCTAAATTTGAATTCAAGATAATAACTACAATAGAAATTGAAAGCACTGTTTATTATTGTTCATTTGATAAGGTATCTTTAATAAGATACCACATGGAAGCAAGGAAATTGTTGATGTGACGATTTATATTGAATTTTGTAACTAGCTCATCAAGATTGTAACTTGCTTAGCTAAATGAATTGTGGGGTTCAGTCCCTGAGCCCATTATGTGCCTCTGTAACCCTTTCCACTACCGCCCACAAGATGGGTATGGGGTGCATAATAAATGAACTAAACTAAACATTGAATAAATGGTAAAATACTATAATGGATAAAACAATGGTTAAAACAGAGTCGTGCTAAATGGGAGGGAATTATCAAGGGAAAGCGACAAGCCATTACGACTATATAACACTGGGAAGGGACGGGGGGAAAGGAATGGTGCCCAACCACTTGGACGGTCGGGGATTGAACGCCGACCTGCATGAAGCGAGATCATCGCTTTGTACCACAATGGCTCATTTTGGGGTGGTTATGGTTTTTGTCATATATACATCAATGACCTAGATGAGAATATTACAAACCACGTCGTCAAATTTGCAGATGACACTAAGATTTATGGTAAAGTGGGAATGAAAATTATATTAAAGCCTTACAAAGAGATCTACAAGAACTCCACAAACGGTTAGAAGACTGGCAAATGCTTTTTTAATATCGACAAATGCAAGACTTGCATGTAAGGCATAACAAGCCTTACCACAACTACCAAATTAATAACGTTACCTTGAAGCAGATTGATGAAGGAAATGACCTTGGAGTCAAAATCCACCACCGTAATGAATATAATTATATAACTAACTGACATTATATAACTACCAGTTGCACAACAGGTAGGAGGTGCAGTATAAAAAGTCANTTCTTGATGTTTCTATATTGGAGCGGAGTCTTGAAGTGGGTAGAATATAGTAGTGCGTTAATTGCTGTTGATTGCTGGTGTTGACTTCTTGATGTGTAGGCTCGCAGATGTCAAGCCGCCTGTTGTCGCTGTATCTATCATGATTTCTGTGTTGTTTGTTAAGATTTCTCTGGTGATGGTTTGGTGTGGGAAGAGAAGTCTCTTCACAACCAAACCGGGGGGGGGGGGGGGACGTGATATGTTAAGGTCCTTTGTTGTTGAATAAATTACATAATTGTTCTTTTAAATATTATATTTAGATTGTGGTCCTCGCTACACACACACATGAATATCGTGAGTACAGGATCGTTAACAGTTAATTGATCGAGAATCTTCACCCGGTATAGTGTATAGTGAGGATCTTCACCCGGTATAGTGTATAGTGAGGATCTTCACCGGTATAGTGTATAGTGAGGATCTTCACCCGGTATAGTGTATAGTGAGGATCTTCACCCGGTATAGTGTAGAGTGAGGGTCTTCTTTAAGATTAACTTTGATTCAGCGAGATTTTAAATTTAAATCTCGCTTAAAGATTAACTTTGCTGCGAGACTGGCTGTTGTGTTTATGGCGTCAGCTCATACCTGCTGTTCTTTATGCTAGGATTAATTTTTTTTTAGTATGTTTATCCGGGTGGTTTTAGTATAGTTGCAACCCGTTCTCGCACTTGCTTACAGTCAATATTGGCTTATTTAATAAGTGTATATGTGACATACTAATTGATTGTGAATATTTTAGTTTACCTTGAAAAGCTTCATAGAAAACACCGACCTCAGCTAACCTTCTTAGTATGTTAAGATAAGTATCTTATTGCTTCTTAATTACAATTATTACTTAACCTTTACCTTTGATAGGTTAAGTAATAATTGTAAATATGAAGCGATAAGATACTTATCTTAACATGCTAAGAAGGTTAGGTGAGGTCGGTGTTTCTATGAAGCTTTTCAAGGTAAACTAAAATATTCACAATCAATTAGTATATCACATATGCACTTATTAAATAAGCCAATATTGACTGTAAGCAAGTGCGAGAACTAGTATCTGACTAGGCTACATGTGGCGTCAATTTTGGTTAATTTGTGTTATTTAGCGAATGACTACTTTGACTACTTATTTTATATGTAGTAAGGCGTCTTAATCCATTTCTTTGCTTACAAGTGTTCCATCACACAACATGTGTGATACGTGTTGCGGCGTACATTGCTTTAACTAATTTATCTGCAGTTTCATTATAGAGTATTCCACAATGTGGCAGGACCCATTGTATGGATATGGCATATCCTTTTGGAAGATGTTCATGAAAAAATCGTAGGATACAATGGAGTAGTCTTTTTATCATGTGTTGGAGTAGTATGTATAATGATTTGAATTGAACTTTTGCAACTGCTGTAGATTGCAGTCCTCAACTGCAGTAGTGTAGTTATTATCTGTAGAACTTGATACAGAGCTTATATTTCGGCTGTGAATATTGGTAACGGGTTGGGTGCTGGCAGTGAACACCCCTGCTTGAAGGGCTTATGCGGGATCCACACTTCAGCGTCGATGGAAGAGAATTCATTGCTGTTTGTACACATGATCCATCAGTGTATATTTTGGTTGTGTTGAGAGTGTAAGTTACCTTCGTAGAGAAGCTTGAGACTATAGGCTAGCGTAATTTATTATTATTTTTTTGCATGGTTTGTCGTGTAGTAACTGCAAATAGTGATGATCAATGTATTTTATTGTAGATATGTGGTAGTAGAAATAGTTCGGGATCAGTGTCAGCTTGCATGCCGCGAGAATGAAGAAGACTGTTTAAGGTCATTTAAATTAGAATATAGTGTGAGGGAGGTGCGTGACAAAAGGCCGCATATTGTATAATTGTTTACAACATTAACACAAACAAAAATGTTGCTGGATACAAATGACTTAAATTTAAAAATAACAAACAGAACAATCAGAAATTAAAATAAAAAAATGTTGATGGATACAATGTGCTTAAATTTAAAATAATATGGTAATATAAAAGAGACAGAGAACTGATAAATAATATTGCGCTTAACTATAATAAATAATAATATGCGCTTAATCGTTTGTTTAAATGACAATAACCAAAAGATAACTCTTTCCCGGTGTATCACATTCAGAACCTTGTATACCACGTATGTAAGACCAATCCTGGAGTATGCGGCCCCAGCATGGATCCCGTATCTTGTCAAGCACAAGGCGAAGTCCCAGAACTAAAAGGCATGAACTACGAGGAAAGGCTGCGTGAAATGCACCACACGTTGCTGGAAGACAGGAGAGCTCGGAGAGACATGATCACTACCTACAAAATTCTCATAGGAATTGACAGGGTAGATAAAGATAAGTTGTTTAACAAGGGGGTACGCGAACAAGGGGACACAGGTGGAAGAGGGACAAGCTAGGGGACATTAGGCAGTCAAGTGGTGAAGGCAGACACCATACAAATGTAGATATGATAAGAGCCCAGTAAGGCTCAGGAATCTGTACACCAGTTGACTGACAGTTGAGAGGCGGGATTAAAGTGCCAGAGCTCAACCCCCGCAACTACAACAGGGTGAATACATTAGTTTCCCGTTGCTAGTGTCCCATTTAAAGGAGTTAAAAGTACAAGGACAGATGCATTCGAACTAGGCACACCTCAAGGTGGTGTCCTAAGCCCTATGCTCTTCAATATACTTATGCACAAACTTATCCATGACATACCTGTACAACCTACGGAAACTGTTATATGTTATGCTGATGATATTTGTATTATGGCACACAGTAAACCAAGACTACAAGTGTTACTTGATGCATTCTCCAAGAAAGTAGTAGAATGTGGCCTCATAATCTCTGTTGATAAAACAAGGGTTCTTATTCCCCATTCTCTTCATGTTAACTATACTATTAATGGAGTGTCCGTGGAGACTTGCGAGTCTTACAAATATTTGGAGTCGAGGTTAAGATACAAATCTCGTCAGCAACCTGCGCAAAAAACTAGTTGAGCGTCTTAAACCTCTCAAAACTCTTGTTGGCAAAGGATTTGGCATTAACATAAAATATGCCCGTAGTTTTTATATTGCCTTTGTACGATCTGTTGTTGATTATTATGCCTTGCATCTTCTTAATTTTTCACCTAAACAATTACAAGGCCTAGATGTAGTACAGAATGATGCCATGCGCATCATCCTGGGTTGTCCTAGAACTGTCAGAATTGTTAACATGAGAAAGGAACTAAACTTACCTTCCATTTACGAAAGAATAGTTCTACTTAGTACTATGTTTTGCGCCAAAACTTTGAAGAATAATGGTCCCCCCAGCTCTATTCAAATTAAATTGAGATCCATTCTAAACAACTCTGACTGTTCCCTCAATCCACCGCAAAAAGCTCCCTACAGTGCGTGGCTCAGTTGTTGTGCCTATAATCTTCAGAAACTGAATGTGTCTCTTAACCCTGATAAAACTGTTCACTATATTCACCCTTGGAAAGATGTGGAGGTCTCTCTGCATTATACCCCCATCAGTGTTAAACAAATGTATAACACTGACATTTTGAGATGTATAACATTAGAAGCTGTTGACAGTCATCTTCAAATTCTCAAACCGACTGAATCCTATGCCTTTACTGATGGCTCTGTGCAGTTAGGCACTGGTAGAACTGGTTGTGCATGTGCAGTGTATAAAGGGAATGAAATGATCATGTCTAGTACACAGAGATTGAACAACTGGGCTAGCACGACGCAGACCGAGCTAGTGGGCATTTATCTAGCCACTGAATACCTTAAGCTCAATGGTGGTGGAGTTATTTTCTGTGACTCTAAAAGTGCTCTGCAGTCCTTAAATAACCCATCACAATGTATGTCGGACGTAGCTTGTAATATTAAATGGAATGTAATCTTTGCCAATGATAATAACTCTTGTATAAAATTTGTGGGATCCCATCCCATGTTGGAGTTGGAAAACATGACTTCGTAGATCGATTGGCCAATGAGGCTTGCAGGAAAGAAAACATTGATTATGACTTTGGACTATCTAATGCAGTTATTAGAAACATACAAATTAAAGAAATTAATTCAGATTTAGAAGAACTAAGAAATGCCCAGAGACCTGAAAGCTGCAGTATTAAAAGTTATGACAAGTTTTGTAATAATAGGTATTTGTATGGTCAGCACAGTAACCGAACCAGGCAATGTGATGTAGTCATTGCGCGAATTCGCCTTGGCTATAGACACATCTGGCAGGTTAGTGAGGCTGAGCCACTACCAGAATACTCAGATTGTAAACTCTGTGATAAACCTTTAATGCATTCACTAGAACACTACATTGATGAATGTGAAACCGTAAAGGACTTTAGACCTCCTGGCCTCTTGTACCACCAACTGTGTAACTATTTTATTGACTCAGGTGTTCTGGACGACATCCTAACAATTTACCCAAAATTTGCTTGTCCATTTTAAAGAATGAAGAACAATTTTTATGTATATTACTTCTAAGCTGCATCACCTATGAACCCATCCCTGCCCTTGTGTGGCAGTGCACAGTAGAAACTTGTTTTCACATATCCATATATTAAAACATTGATTGTAACCGTGATATATATGTGCTTCAGCCTACAGTTTAGACCTATTGTCTTATGTATGACCCTCTGTCCTGCGTGACAGTGAATACTAGCATTATCCTCACTTTAATCAGACTATCAAAATCCTCAGATTAGGCAAAATTGTAATTAATTTTGTCAATAAAGATGTTAATAATAATAATAGTTATTTATACAAATTTTCCCAGTGGCGAGAGGGGGCGTGTTTACCCTTGCCATGAGGTGGAGAACCAGAGCCTCACCCGAACACACCCGGCTGGGCACCCCACCCGAACACACCCGACCGGGCACCCCACCCTAGTCACCCTTGTGAATGGGACAGTTGTGTGCGGGACGTGGGTACGGGAGCACGTACTGAATACCGCTCCCAGTATTCAATACCCAGTCATTAACGTTCTCTTGCTGGACTATAAATTTGAGACGTGAGTGTTGTATTAGGGTTTCACTTACACATTAACGATATATATAACCATTAGGCAATCAATTTAATGCTTCAAACATAACTAATTCAATACAGCAACTGAAGTCATTACCCGACTGCATTGCTAAGTGTTCCGCGGGCGCCGCTCTCACCTATTCAAGGTATGTGATAAATATTATAAATATGGAAAGATATGGCTACAGCAAACTTATCTGGGGGGCATTATATACTGGGTCTGTCATTTACTGTCTAAAATGAATATCAAACGTGAAAAAAATAAAATATTTAAACTGTTCTCAGTCTACAGGTTCTGCTCGTCCATGTGACGGGCAAAACTAAAGACACATTCGCCAATTTTAACGTTCGTTCATAAAAGGTAATTTTCTTAACTCGATATTAATTTATAGAAAAGAGAATGTCTGTCTATGAAGGTGGAGACCAGACCTTTGGGGGCTAGTCTTACCCAACTTTCACACATGAAACATAATGGATAAGGCAGTCGGGGTTGGCCCGAGTGCCACACTTTAAGAAATAGCGGCATTTATAGCCCTCCCCACATAAAGTTTTCATAAGTCAGGTCTTTAATAAAGGCTTCCTACTCTTGACATTCTATTTCAGATATAGAAATATGCTTCTCTAACCTTTTCCATCACCGCTTACAGGATGGTTGAAGATCATAACAGAAGTAGGATCCCTTGATTGTTTCAAGCGTAGGTTAGATATATAAATGAATGAGTTTGGCTTGATATAAATAGGAGCCGCCTCGTATGGGCCAAAAGGCCTTCTGCAGTTTCCTTGATTCTTATGTTCTTAATAAACAAACTTAACTGACTAAAATTTTCGCCAGAGAAACGTACCGAGTAGCGAGAGTTGGATTTGATTGTTCTCGACCAACTTTTTCTTATAAATTACGTCTGAATTTGGCCGTTTACCCGTATGGCCTAAAATGGACGTAATTTGAAAATTAAAAAAAAAATTAAAATAAATTTTGGATTTTTTTTTATCCACGAACATTATAAACCCAACCCGTCCTAAACTCAAGTTCATTATGCAGACGAGGAGTCACAATAACGTGGCTGAAATATGTTGAGCAAACCACACACTTGAAAGTGAAAGGACGACGACGTCCCTTCAATCTTAATCGTGACAATCTTAAGTCGATTCTTACAATCGACTTAAGAATGGTCCAGGACGGACCGAAACGTCGTCGTCCCTTCACTTTCTAGTGTGCGGTTTGGTCATGTCCATTACATCCAGCGGTCGACCCCACAGACGCATTCATAAACTTTTACATGCTGTTCATTCACAACGGGAATTTTCTGAAATATAAATTTAAATATTATAATATAAATTTATAAAATATAAATTATATTATAATATATTAGCATATTGAGTATATATAGGCATAGGTTAGGTTAGGTTAGGTATTTAGGTTCTGTTGGCGATTATTTGTATTTGTAGTACGTGGGTGAAGCATTTATAGCGTTGTGGTTCGAACAAAATTCGGCAGTGAAGCACTTGTTCCGGAAGTGTTCGAACGTCATTTCGAACACTTCCGAAATCAGTTGTGAGTCGTGTGTAAACCGTTTTTCATTCATAAACAGTGGGGTTGGTGGGTGGATGGAATCACTTATGGATCTTAGTTTGGAGGACGGGCTGGCGCCACGGGGACTGTTTCCTGATGCTCTGATGCAAGCCGATGCGGCGCCATGTTTGGGCGGATGCTGAAGCGGCGGATGCCAAGATATGTTTTGGCTTGCCAACAGAATGTTTCACAACATTGAAACAGCAGCATCCACTGC
>WNGS01005680.1:5337698-5351971 GCA_020271785.1 Procambarus virginalis
AACTCTCTTATGCAATTTGGGGGGCAGGTTTTCATCAAATTCTGGTTCACGCTCGGGCCGCGTTGAGCCTACTAATGTAAAAGATAACTTTTTATTATTATTATTATTTCTACCACAGACGTGGCCTCATATTTACAATGCTAAACAGCATATATACATTTTATTCTGTCCTCCGTCGACAGGGTTAGAGATCTGTTAAACATATAGTTCAGTGATTTATTGAAAAATTAACCACAGAAGGTGATTATAGTGCTTTTAAAATGCTAATCTAACCTACATAGATGAATACACAGATTTACGTCTGGCCTACATAAACAGTGTTCGATGTGTCTTTAACATAGATGTCATTAATGTGCGTTTACAAAGGTGAAATGCTAATTCTGAATAGCTTCCACATATCCTGTATGCACAGCATACATACATACATACGCCAGTTCAATCTCTAGTGAAGAGGTTAAAGTACTGTGTATTATATTGTCAGGAGGTGAACCCTGGCAATGCAGGTTCGAATCCTGGTTGGGGTCATAGAGTTCTTTAGTGAAATATATGAATATTAAGTGGACTGACCAGAGAGGTTGATGGAGGTGCAGTGTGTGTGTACTTGAGTGATGCTGCTCGCGTTCCGACGCACCATGGCAACGATGGCAACAGACAGGTTGACCCGCACCATCACTGTATTCATCATCCCCAGCAGTGCCAGCAGCGCATACTTATTCTCGCTGGCATCCATCCTAGCGCGGGATCATACACGTTAATCTGAATTGGTCTTTAATTTTTTAGCGTGGATCATGTATATTAAAATACATAATTCTGGTCACAAAAATAAAGTAAATTAATACAGTTTAAGAAGAGACTGAATATAGACACTAATATTTTTTTTTAGATATACACTCAGCCTGATACGAATATATTGATGGCATCTAGAAGTCTGCTAAAATAATGCACTAACAGATTATTACACTGATTATACTAATATATAAAGTTTAAAAACTCTCACATACAGTAACAAAGTATGTATACTCACGTATTTGTGCCTGCAGGATCGAGCTCTAGTTTCTGGACCCCGCTTTTCTTGCCGTTGGTTGTCTAATGTAATGACTCCTAGCCTATTTCCCTATCATACCTGCTTTTAAAGTTATGAATGGAGTTAGCCTCCACAATGTAACTGTGTGTGTGTGTGTGTGTGTGTGTAATTACCTAAGCGTAATTACCTAAGAGTAGTTACAGGATGAGAGCTACGCTCGTGGTGTCCCGTCTTCCCAGCACTCTTTGTCATATAAACGCTTTGAAACTACTGACGGTCTTGGCCTCCACCACCTTCACCTAACTTGTTCCAACGTCTACCACTCTGTTTGCGAAAGTGAATTTTCTTATATTCTTGGTGTGTGTGTGTGTGTGTGTGTGTGTGTGTGTGTGTGTGTGTGTGTGTGTGTGTGTGTGTGTGTGTGTGTGTGTGTGTGTGTGTGTGTGTGTGTGTGTGTGTGTGTGTGTGGCTGGAGTGAGCGTGTGTGTATGCCTCGAGTGTGTGTGTACATATAAGCGACTGAATTTTTGTAACCTTACAACAGGGGGGTAGAAATAGCCTAAGCTACTCTATCCCTTTGAGATGTATTTCTTTCTTATCTCAATAAACATACTTGAACTTGAACTTGAACCTTACAACACTGCATATTTGCGCACCTGTGTCTGCATTGCCTGGTGTGTTGATCATGCAGGATCGGTATACAAGTGTTCATGATAAGTGAACAAAAGTTTCAATGCCAATACCATTAAACTAAACCCAATTAGGTAAACATAATGAGTATATATATATATATATATATATATATATATATATATATATATATATATATATATATATATATATATTAATTATCTTTATCCCGCATATATGTGATAATTACTTACCAAAGGTCAAGAAAGAATTTACGCTGCACTTGCATCCAGCCATTTTGGAGTTCCACAGCAGCCAATATTTACCTGTCAGAATAATAGTCATGAATGCTAATTAGAAAATGTGTCAATATCTATAGAGTAAAATTATTCTGCAAGCAATGTAAGAATATGTTTGAAAGCAATTAGCGCAGGTTTTCTCTAATTCACATGTTATTTATTTATTTATTATTTATTTATTATTTATTATTTATTTATTTATTTATTTATATACAAGAAGGTACATTGGGTTTGTAAGAATACATTGAATAGTACAGTATTTACAGTCTTGTAAAAGCCACTAGTACGCGCAGCGTTTCGGGCAGGTCCTTAATCTAACAGATAATTTTAAGTAGGTAATTTCTATCAGAATTGATAAATGATAACAAATAATTGCAAGAGAAAAATGAGATGAGAGAGCTTAGTAAGTATATTAAAGCACATTGGTATATTAAAGCTCTGATTGATTACATTGACAGCTTGATTGGTAATTTAAACAAGATTAATAGACACCATACAGCAGATTGACAACACATATAAGACAGCAATGCTCACAATGGTAAAGATGTTCAGATTGGGTACATAAAGATTGGGAGACTGGGTAGCAATAGATACAGATAAACAAGATTAATAAACACCATACAGCAGATTGGCAGCACATATAAGAAGACAGCAATGATCACAATGGTAAAGATGTCCAAATTGGGAACATAAAGGTTGGGAGATTGGGTAGCAATAGATACAGTGCAATTTTAAGGCAAAAGGTGAAAAACTATGAAGATGAAATTAGGTACTTTTTAGTATTGATTTTGAATGATGTAAAAGTTGGACAGCTTTTCAATTCAATAGGGAGTGAGTTCCATAAACTGGGTCCCTTTATTTGCATGTCCCATGTCACTAAACACAACATCATTGTGACTGCATGATTATCAATTTTCTTTAACGTAGGAGGCTTCTGATACTTGAAGCTGTGTTCATTCGGGAGCTGACACCAGTAATGAACATCCAGATGAATTTGACTTCGAGCATGCAACTATTTAATGGTCCTCCATTGACCCAGAGGGAAGATGTAAGACCTGGCAGTCTTTTTCCTTCGTAAGTACATAACGTGATCATGACGTGTAATGTCTAGCATTTTGATTCAATTATATTTAACAAATGGGGGGTTGAAAGTATAAAGTAAGATTTCAACGCTCTACATACAAAAAATATACACGCCAGCTTACCAAAGTGTAGCGGGCAACCTATAATATCTTCCTCCAACGACTGTTGCGGCGGCACTGAGGAACGAAACGAATCACCTCATTACTTAAGTGTTTTTTTTTTCACCTGGTGATTGTGAAGTGCAATCAGAGGTTACATAATGACTCATTCAACTGATAAATACAAGTAGCTTCCTCTTACAATTGATTCTAGCCAATCTCAAATTTATTATTACATGCATGTATTACAACCTAGCAAATGACATTAAATAGTCTTTAATATTTTTGTTTTATCAATTCCACACTTTGATACATGCTGCGATAGGTATACACAGCTTCTCTCACTGTATATACACAGAGTTTACTATAGTCTTGAACTAAAGTGTACTTGCTGATTAGTCAGTAAGCTATTGTGGTTGATTAATAACTCTCCAGAAGTTGATAGGCCTTAAGCCCAACGAGTTGATAGGCAGGCGAGGAGTCACAATAACGGGGCTAAAGTATGTTGACTAGACCACACACTGGAAGGTGAAGGAACGACGACGTTTCGGTTCGTCCTGGACCATTCTCAAGTCGATTGTGGTCCTCGACTTGAGAATGGTCCAGAATGAACCAAAACGTCATCGTCCCTTCACCTTCTAGTGTGTGGTCTGGTCAACAAGTTGACAGGGATGGGTGAGCCGCTTCCTAAGTTTACTGTAGTGTGAGGTTAGTCGTGATTGTTCTAGGCGTTTTCTGTGTTGCCTCCAATGGCTGGACGTTGGTTCATGGTGAACTGTGGAGAATGGATTGTTAGTTGAAGTTTACCTGAGTTTACTTGAAAGCCACTAACACTAGTAGCCTCGACGACGCCAGGAAGCCAGCGGCTTGTCGAAGGTCCCTCCCCCATTTACCTTGAGGGTTCAGCTGTACCTTTAAGGTTAACAGAGTTTTGGAGAAAGAGAAACTTAATTATTGCTTGTATGCTTGTGTTAAGATTTCACGTCTTGCTGCAAGAGTTTACAAGCTCCTGAAGAAGAGGAACATCGAATTTTAGTTTTTTTGATACTAGATTGACAGTAAATCTCCACAACAGTGCTGTTGTTTTTCTTGTTTGTGTGAATAATTCAATTTCTCCCACCCTACCCATCAACATTGGTGTTCCCCAGGGCGGCATACTTGGCCCTCTCCTCTTTCTCATCTACATTAATGACCTCCCAAATGCCTCCCAACATCTCAAACCAATTCTATTTGCTGACGACACGACCTTCATTTACTCCAGTCCTGACCCCCTTGCTCTAAATGCCACAGTGAATACTGAGCTAAATAAAGTCCATCACTGGCTCACTGCCAACAAACTCACCCTCAATATTGACAAAACTTTCTATATTTTGTTTGGCAATAAATCCTCAAATCAATTAAATCTCAAGATTAACAATACCCAAATTTGTAACAAAGTAGATGGCAAATTCCTTGGCGTTCTCATTGATCGTAAGCTGAATTTCCAGGGACACATTCTAAATATATCAAAAAAAGTTTCAAAAACTGTTGGAATTCTTTGTAAGATCAGATATTATGTACCTCGCCCTGCCCTGGTGACACTCTATTACTCTCTCATCTATCCTTATCTCAACTATGGTATTTGTGCTTGGGGCTCTACTACCCAAAATCATTTACGTCCTCTAATTACCCAACACAAAGCTGCTATTAGAACAATCTCTAACTCTGGCCCCAGACATCACTCGGTACCCTTACTCAAATCTCTGAATATGTTAGATATTAAGTCACTGCACATCCTCTCATGTGTATTTATATATATAAAACGCTGAACTGTAATGTCAATCCTGATCTTAAAAGCTTCCTAGAAGGTTGTAACAAATCCCATGAGCACCACACCAGAAACAAATACCTATTTGATATTCCAAGAGTACGACTTAGTCAAACTAGAAATGCTTTACACATCAAGGGACCTCGAATGTGGAATGACCTTCCCAATTATGTTAAAGACTGTACCTCTCTCAACCAGTTTAAGATAAAAACTAAGTACCACCTAATTAACTCAATGTAACCTACCTCACCCCTAAAAGTCAACCCATGTCTACATTTTTAACAATGCTGTTTGTTGACCAAATTGTATTTTTGCTTTTTTTTCTGCCATTTCACCCCCCCGCTTTTTTTCTTTTTTTTTCAGATTTTTCACAACATAGTTTATACTTTAATCTAAGTTAGTATTAAGTTTTAATCTTAGTGTTTTTCCTGCCCGAAACGCTTTGCGTAATAGTGGCTTTAGGCATTGTATGTACTAGCTCTATCTATAAATCCATCAACTTTTGTATTTCACCTTGAATGTATGTACTTTACCTGAATAAATATTTGTATTATTTGTAATTGTATTTTGTTGTCAATATCATAAATGGGTATTGGTGCGCCCTTATAGAATCAATAACTGCGCTATCTACAGAAGGGAGTAGGAATATGCTTTTTGCATTTTGTTCAATTGTAAGCATTGGGGGGTAGAAGTAGCCTAAGCTACTCTATCCCTTTGAGATGTATTTTTTTTCTTGTCTCAATAAACTTACTTGAACTTGAACTTGAAAGTCGTAGTAGGAGATTGGCTTGTAGTTTAGCAAGAGTGGCAGCTCTGAAGACAATCTTCAGTGGTGGGAAGTATTTGATACCTGTATTGGTCTTGTAGCCTATTGAAGGTGACACCATGAACATTGCCCACGTTGTTTGCACGATGTTCATGGTATTGTAGAATGTTGTTATGCTGTCAAAAAAGTCAAATTAAACAAAATGTAAAAATAAAATTCAATATACTTAGTTCCGTACATTTAATATGCCAATTTACTTTACATTTGTACATTTAATTTTTACATTTTACTTGTTTACATTGTACATTTTTACATTTACATTTAACTTTTGCCTCATTCAAATACAAAACCAAAAAGTACCTAATTTCATCTTCATAGTTTCCTACTCTGTGCTTTAAAATTGCTCTATATCTAGTGTTACCCAATCTCCCAATCTTTATGTACCTAATCCAAACAACTTTAACATTGTGATCATTGCTGTCGTCTTATATGTGCTAGCAATATGCTGTATTGTGCCTATTAATCTTTGTTAAATTACCATTCAAGCTGTCAATGCAATCAATCTGAGCTACCTATGTGCTTTAATATACATTCAAATCTCTCTCATCTCATATTTTTGCTTGCAATGTATCTGTTATCATTTTATAAATTTTGCTAGAATTTACCTACTTAAAACTATCCGTTAGAGTAAGGACCTGCCCGAAACGCTGCGCATACTAACGGCTTTACAAGAATGTAATCATTATGCTATGTATCCTCACAAACCCAATGTACCTTCTTGTATATATATAAATAAAATAAAAGTAAATAAATAAATAAATTTTATAAATAATCATTTGATTCAACGCGCCATAAAGGTTTCGTTGTCATATGTTCTTAAAGTTCTTTTATAATGACTTTATGGAGTGTTAAGACAAAGTTAAGAGTTCAGATTAATGACATAATGTTGGGGTAGTGACGCAAGTGTTAGTCCATCTGTCCTTGGGATTTCCTTAACCTGATATGTTTTATTTTTTACACAGGTTTTTACACACAGACTCCTGCTGGCTCCTGCTAGCAGACTGAGCGTTGTCCTTGCCAGTAGATCATGTTAATAAATAATAAATAATAATAAATATATAAATAAATGTGTATTTAGGTAAGGTACATACATTCAAGATATATTACAAAGAATGTTTGATTTATAGATAGGGCTAGTACATACAATGCCTAAAGCCACTATTACGCAAAGCGTTTCGGGCATGAAAAACTTAAATGACTAAAGCTTAATACTAATTGAGTATAAAGAATAAAATGTGTTGAGAACAAATAAAAATAGAGATAAAAAATGGGGGGTACATGGCTGAAAAAGCAGCACAAATACAATATGTCGACAAACAGCGTTGATTAAAAAAATATCAGACATGGGTTGACAATAAAGGGGTAAGGTAGGTTACAGGGAATTTACTAGGTAGTGCTTCGTTTTATCTTAAACTGGTTGAGAGAGGTACAGTCTTTAACATGGTTGGGAAGGTCATTCCACATTCTGGGTCCCTTGATTTGTAGAGCATTTCTAGTTTGATTAAGTCGTACTCTTGGAATATCAAAACTGTATTTATTTCTGGTGTGGTGCTCATGGGTTCTGTTACAACCTTCAATGAAGCTTTTGAGGTCAGGATTGGCATTACAGTTCAGCGTTTTATATATGTATAATACACACGAGAGAATGTGCAGTGACTTAATATCTAACATATTCAGAGATTTGAGTAAGGGTACCGAGTGATGTCTGGGGCCAGAGTTGGATATTGTCCTAATAGCAGCTTTGTGTTGAGTAATTAGAGGACGTAAATGATTTTGGGTAGTAGAACCCCAAGCTTTTCGTACTATAATTTTCCCTGGAACTCGACCAACCAATCGGTTGACAACCAGGCACCAAATTACTGATGGATGAACAGGAGCGAACAGTTGAAATTGGTGCCCAGTCGATCCCTCCCCTGGCCAGGACTCGAACCAAGACCACTCGTGACACGCAGGGCGAGTGTGTTTTCACTACGTCACCACCAGTTTGTTGTTGTTATAGATTCAGCTACTTGGAACTCAAAGTTCCAAGTAGCACGGGCTACGGTGAGCCCGTTGTCACCATCAGTTCTTGTTCAGCTATTATCTTACAATTTCTTGTATCTATTCTTACTTAAATAACAAACAAACATCAATTTGCAGGTATCTGTATTATGACGACTCGCAATTCCTTAATTAATGTTCAGTTACATAAAGACTTGCTTCATGCTCGGCCGACGGGAGCCGGTCGGCCGAGCGGACAGCACGCTGGACTTGTGATCCTGTGGTCTTGGGTTCGATCCCAGGCGCCGGCGAGAAACAATGGGCAGAGTTTCTTTCACCCTATACCCCTGTTACCTAGCAGTAAAATAGGTACCTGGGTGTTAGTCAGCTGTCACGGGCTGCTTCCTGGGGGTGGAGGCCTGGTCGAGGACCGGGCCGCAGGGACACTAAAAAGCCCGGAAATCATCTCAAGATAACCTCAAGATGTGCTTGTGATGTAAGCAGCCGTGGGAATGACCGATGCGTTGTGAAAAAAAGCGTTCTAGGAATTGCTCGAGCTCTTTCGTGACGTCACGAACGTTATACACGAACAAAGAATTCAGCTTAAAGCAACTTGAGACGGATTAGTGAATCGAACGTTCTATCAAACCAAGCCGATAGGCGAAGAAATCCTAAAATACTTCATGAATTTGAGTGCCGAAACAAAATGGAATGAACGCTCAAAGCATATAATTAAATTAATTTATATAAATATGAGAAAATTTAGTTATCACTCCACTTAAAAACCATCAGATGTCAGCTGGTTGCCAGATGTATAAGCCTAGCTTTAAAACATCGGCGATGGTCACTATTAAACTATATATATATATATATATATATATATATATATATATATATATATATATATATATATATATATATATATATATATATATATATATATATATATATATATATATAGATAGAAAATAAGAAGAAAATATCAAAGTGTTCAGTGAGGATCCACAAGGTCTTCTCTGAGTACTCTTTATTTTCTTCTCCGAGGCTATGGGTCCCTACACTTGCACTAGAGGTGGTACCTCTTCTAGGTTTGTAAAGTATATATATATATATATATATATATATATATATATATATATATATATATATATATATACATATATATACATTCTCACACAGTAATATATATATATATATATATATATATATATATATATATATATATATATATATATATATATTATATATATATATATATATATATATATATATATATATATATATATATATATATATATATATATATATATATATATATATATATATATATATATATTAGTATATTTTGGTAGCAGTCTTTCCTGTAGACATATGTTATTAAATATGACCGAAAAAGTAAGATTAATAATTCTAACACGAATTTTCTCAATTTTCCTTATGTTTGCTTTTACTGATGACGGTAAATTAAAAATCAATTCTCCAAAATTCATTCTTTATTTCTTAGTCTGACGCGACACTTGAGCGCGTTTCGTAAAACTTATTACATTTTCAAAGACTTTAGTTACACACACACAGAACAACTATAACTGAACAGAGTTTAAATACCTGCATTTGGGTGAGGTGACATGTTACAATGGTTTGGGGTGAGGTGAGAACAAACACAGAACACGAAACAATGGGTATAAGCTAAAGGGAAGAATAGATCTGTAACTGCAGAAGGCCTATTGGCCCGTATTTCTTGATGTTTCTATATTGGAGCGGAGTCTTGAAGTGGGTAGAATATAGTAGTGCGTTAATTGGCTGTTGATTGCTGGTGTTGACTTCTTGATGTGTAGTGCCTCGCAGATGTCAAGCCGCCTGTTGTCGCTGTATCTATCAATGATTTCTGTGTTGTTTGTTAAGATTTCTCTGGTGATGGTTTGGTTGTGGGAAGAGAAGTCTCTTCCCACAACCAAACCGCGGGGGGGGGGGGGGAACGTGATATGTTAAGGTCCTTTGTTGTTGAATAAATTACATAATTGTTCTTTTTAAATATTATAATTTAGATTTGTGGTCCTCGCTACACACACACATGAATATCGTGAGTACAGGATCGTTAACAGTGTAAATTGATCGAGAATCTTCACCCGGTATAGTGTATAGTGAGGATCTTCACCCGGTATAGTGTATAGTGAGGATCTTCACCCGGTATAGTGTATAGTGAGGATCTTCACCCGGTATAGTGTATAGTGAGGATCTTCACCCGGTATAGTGTAGAGTGAGGGTCTTCTTTAAGATTAACTTTGATTCAGCGAGATTTTAAATTTAAATCTCGCTTAAAGATTAACTTTGCTGCGAGACTGGCTGTTGTGTTTATGGCGTCAGCTCATACCTGCTGTTCTTTATGCTAGGATTAATTTTTTTTAGTATGTTTATCCGGGTGGTTTTAGTATAGTTGCAACCCGTTCTCGCACTTGCTTACAGTCAATATTGGCTTATTTAATAAGTGTATATGTGACATACTAATTGATTGTGAATATTTTAGTTTACCTTGAAAAGCTTCATAGAAAACACCGACCTCAGCTAACCTTCTTAGTATGTTAAGATAAGTATCTTATTGCTTCTTAATTACAATTATTACTTAACCTTTACCTTTGATAGGTTAAGTAATAATTGTAAATATGAAGCGATAAGATACTTATCTTAACATGCTAAGAAGGTTAGGTGAGGTCGGTGTTTTCTATGAAGCTTTTCAAGGTAAACTAAAATATTCACAATCAATTAGTATATCACATATGCACTTATTAAATAAGCCAATATTGACTGTAAGCAAGTGCGAGAACTAGTATCTGACTAGGCTACATGTGGCGTCAATTTTGGTTAATTTGTGTTATTTAGCGAATGACTACTTTGACTACTTATTTTATATGTAGTAAGGCGTCTTAATCCATTTCTTTGCTTACAAGTGTTCCATCACACAACATGTGTGATACGTGTTGCGGCGTACATTGCTTTAACTAATTTATCTGCAGTTTCATTATAGAGTATTCCACAATGTGGCAGGACCCATTGTATGGATATGGCATATCCTTTTGGAAGATGTTCATGAAAAAATCGTAGGATACAATGGAGTAGTCTTTTTATCATGTGTTGGAGTAGTATGTATAATGATTTGAATTGAACTTTTGCAACTGCTGTAGATTGCAGTCCTCAACTGCAGTAGTGTAGTTATTATCTGTAGAACTTGATACAGAGCTTATATTTCGGCTGTGAATATTGGTAACGGGTTGGGTGCTGGCAGTGAACACCCC
Source organism: Procambarus virginalis (assembly GCA_020271785.1). Taxonomy (NCBI): domain Eukaryota; kingdom Metazoa; phylum Arthropoda; class Malacostraca; order Decapoda; family Cambaridae; genus Procambarus; species Procambarus virginalis. The sequence goes on from WNGS01005680.1 coordinate 5,348,736, forward strand.
TGCTTGAAGGGCTTATGCGGGATCCACACTTCAGCGTCGATGGAAGAGAATTCATTGCTGTTTGTACACATGATCCATCAGTGTATATTTTGGTTGTGTTGAGAGTGTAAGTTACCTTCGTAGAGAAGCTTGAGACTATAGGCTAGCGTAATTTATTATTATTTTTTTGCATGGTTTGTCGTGTAGTAACTGCAAATAGTGATGATCAATGTATTTATTGTAGATATGTGGTAGTAGAAATAGTTCGGGATCAGTGTCAGCTTGCATGCCGCGAGAATGAAGAAGACTGTTTAAGGTCATTTAAATTAGAATATAGTGTGAGGGAGGTGCGTGACAAAAGGCCGCATATTGTATAATTGTTTACAACATTAACACAAACAAAAATGTTGCTGGATACAAATGACTTAAATTTAAAAATAACAAACAGAACAATCAGAAATTAAAATAAAAAAATGTTGATGGATACAATGTGCTTAAATTTAAAATAATATGGTAATATAAAAGAGACAGAGAACTGATAAATAATATTGCGCTTAACTATAATAAATAATAATATGCGCTTAATCGTTTGTTTAAATGACAATAACCAAAAGATAACTCTTTCCCGGTGTATCACATTCAGAACCTTGTATACCACGTATGTAAGACCAATCCTGGAGTATGCGGCCCCAGCATGGATCCCGTATCTTGTCAAGCACAAGGCGAAGTCCCAGAACTAAAAGGCATGAACTACGAGGAAAGGCTGCGTGAAATGCACCACACGTTGCTGGAAGACAGGAGAGCTCGGAGAGACATGATCACTACCTACAAAATTCTCATAGGAATTGACAGGGTAGATAAAGATAAGTTGTTTAACAAGGGGGTACGCGAACAAGGGGACACAGGTGGAAGAGGGACAAGCTAGGGGACATTAGGCAGTCAAGTGGTGAAGGCAGACACCATACAAATGTAGATATGATAAGAGCCCAGTAAGGCTCAGGAATCTGTACACCAGTTGACTGACAGTTGAGAGGCGGGATTAAAGTGCCAGAGCTCAACCCCCGCAACTACAACAGGGTGAATACATTAGTTTCCCGTTGCTAGTGTCCTATTTAAAGGAGTAAAAGTACAAGGACAGATGCATTCGAACTAGGCACACCTCAAGGTGGTGTCCTAAGCCCTATGCTCTTCAATATACTTATGCACAAACTTATCCATGACATACCTGTACAACCTACGGAAACTGTTATATGTTATGCTGATGATATTTGTATTATGGCACACAGTAAACCAAGACTACAAGTGTTACTTGATGCATTCTCCAAGAAAGTAGTAGAATGTGGCCTCATAATCTCTGTGATAAAACAAGGGTTCTTATTCCCCATTCTCTTCATGTTAATTATACTATTAATGGAGTGCCCGTGGAGACTTGCGAGTCTTATAAATATCTTGGAGTCGAGGTTAATGATGCAAATCTCGTCAGCAACTGCGCAAAAAACTATGTGAGCGTCTTAAACCTCTCAAAACTCTTGTGGCAAAGGATTTGGCATTAACATAAAATATGCCCGTAGTTTTTATATTGCCTTTGTACGATCTGTTGTTGATTATTATGCCTTGCATCTTCTTAATTTTTCACCTAAACAATTACAAGGCTAGATGTAGTACAGAATGATGCCATGCGCAATCCTGGGTTGTCCTAGAACTGTCAGATTGTTAACATGAGAAAGGAACTAAACTTACCTTCCATTTACGAAAGAATAGTTCTACTTAGTACTATGTTTTGCGCCAAAACTTTGAAGAATAATGGTCCCCCCAGCTCTATTCAAATTAAATTGAGATCCATTCTAAACAATTCTGACTGTTCCCTCAATCCACCGCAAAAAGCTCCCTACAGTGCGTGGCTCAGTTGTTGTGCCTATAATCTTCGGAAACTGAATGTGTCTCTTAACCCTGATAAAACTGTTCACTATATTCCCCTTGGAAAGATGTGGAGGTCTCTCTGCATTATACCCCATCAGTGTTAAACAAATGTATAACACTGACATTTTGAGATGTATAACATTAGAAGCTATTGACAGTCATCTTCAAATTCTCAAACCGACTGAATCCTATGCCTTTACTGATGGCTCTGTGCAGTTAGGCACTGGTAGAACAGGTGTGCATGTGCAGTGTATAAAGGGAATGAAATGATCATGTCTAGTACACAGAGATTGAACAACTGGGCTAGCACGACGCAGACCGAGCTAGTGGGCATTTATCTAGCCACTGAATACCTTAAGCTCAATGGTGGTGGAGAGTTATTTCTGTGACTCTAAAAGTGCTCTGCAGTCCTTAAATAACCCATCACAATGTATGTCGGACGTAGCTTGTAATATTAAATGGAATGTATCTTTGCCAATGATAATAACTCTTGTATAAAATTGTGTGGATCCCATCCCATGTTGGAGTTGGAAAACATGACTTCGTAGATCGATTGGCCAATGAGGCTTGCAGGAAAGAAAACATTGATTATGACTTTGGACTATCTAATGCAGTTATTAGAAACATACAAATTAAAGAAATTAATTCAGATTTAGAAGAACTAAGAAATGCCCAGAGACCTGAAAGCTGCAGTATTAAAAGTTATGACAAGTTTTGTAATAATAGGTATTTGTATGGTCAGCATAGTAGCCGAACCAGGCAATGTGATGTAGTCATTGCGCGAATTCGCCTTGGCTATAGACACATCTGGCAGGTTAGTGAGGCTGAGCCACTACCAGAATACTCAGATTGTAAACTCTGTGATAAACCTTTAATGCACTCACTAGAACACTACATTGATGAATGTGAAACCGTAAAGGACTTAGACCTCCTGGCCTCTTGTACCACCAACTGTGTAACTATTTTTGACTCAGGTGTCTGGACGACATCCTAACAATTTACCCAAAATTTGCTTGTCCATTTTAAAGAATGAAGAACAATTTTTATGTATATTACTTCTAAGCTGCATCACCTATGAACCCATCCCTGCCCTTGTGTGGCAGTGCACAGTAGAAACTTGTTTTCACATATCCATATATTAAAACATTGATTGTAACCATGATATATATGTGCTTCAGCCTACAGTTTAGACCTATTGTCTTATGTATGACCCTCTGTCCTGCGTGACAGTGAATACTAGCATTATCCTCACTTTAATCAGACTATCAAAATCCTCAGATTAGGCAAAATTGTAATTAATTTTGTCAATAAAGATGTTAATAATAATAATAGTATGT
>WNGS01005680.1:5355678-5360678 GCA_020271785.1 Procambarus virginalis
CTCTCTGCGCTTCTGTCTCTCGGAGCACGCAGTACAACCCCCCCCCCCCAACAATGTGCACAGTACACACACCCATCAAACACACAATGTAACCGCAATATTATTATATTGTTGCTGCTTTGATGGAACGTTTGGTGGAACTAACCAACAATTCGGTTGTTTTGCATAATTAACCGTTGAAATATGAATAACCTTAGTAATTAATTAATTAATAAAATATTAATATGAAAGCTCTATTTAAAACCTGTCCTCCATTTCAAACTTCATAGGCATCATTGGTTGTCTCAACAGGGGATAATCCCACGTTACTAGGGCATGGGGGGGTCGACTCCAACTCTCTTATGACCTTGTAAAGTGGGTACAATCCATGTACAATCAAAAATCACTTTGTGTGTTGGTCTAACTGCAAGCATCTGGCGTCCGATCTCTGACAAACAGACATTGATAGCTACAGAGAGCATAACCACAGCCTGCGTTAAAAAAAACTGCTCATATCAAACTCAGGAGGAATCGTAACAATACAGAGAAGTTGGACTGAACATCTGAGAGATTTGTACACTTCTTGAAAATTATTAACTATGAACCAACTTCTAGTCGTTTGCAATATCATTAAACTAAATGAAAGTGATCCCAGTTAAATACAAGAAAACCGGGGTTGGAATTTTTTAATTACAATACATTAACTGAACACTATTGCACAATATTTATCTCAAGATGTCTGGACATAAAGGCATCTCCAGACAATTTATGCTAAGTAATATTTGTTTTATAAAAAAAAATTACAATTCAATTAACAAAAATTTTTTGATACCACATTAACAAACACCAAGTTGAGAGTAGACTTTCGAATCTCTTTCACTTGAAAGATTTTATTACAAACAAAAATCATAGCGTTTGTTGCTTAATGGAAATGACAATAGTGATGCAAAAACAGTTACTCCATTCTACCTAGCAAAGATAATGGTAAATGTTAGCATATAGTAAGGCTGCCGTGCTTGATGACTGGGACTCACTAGGTGCTTGTGAGCTTACTTGGTGCTTGTGAGCTTACTTGGTGCTTGTGAGCTTACTTGGTGCTTGTGAGCTTACTTGGTGCTTGTGAGCTTACTTGGTGCTTGTGAGCATACATGGTGCTTGTGAGCTCACTTGGTGCTTGTGAGCTCACTTGGTGCTTGTGAGCATACATGGTGCTTGTGAGCTACTTGGTGCTTGTGAGCATACATGGTGCTTGTGAGCTTACTTGGTGCTTGTGAGCATACATGGTGCTTGTGAGCTTACTTGGTGCTTGTGAGCTTACTTGGTGCTTTTGAGCATACATGGTGCTTGTGAGCTTACTTGGTGCTTGTGAGCATACATGGTGCTTGTGAGCTCACTTGGTGCTTGTGAGCTCACTTGGTGCTTGTGAGCATACTTGGTGCTTGTGAGCTCACGTGGTGCTTGTAAGCTCAGTAGGTGCTTGTGAGCTCACTTGCTGCTTGTGAGCTCACTTGGTGCTTGTGAGCTAACTTGGTGCTTGTGAGCTCACTTGGTGTTTGTGAGCTCACTTGGTGCTTGTGAGCTCACTTGGTGCTTGTGAGCTCACTTGGTGCTTGTGAGCTTATTTTATGCTTGTGAGCTCACTTGGTGCTTGTGAGCTCACTTGGTGCTTGTGAGCTCACTTGGTGCTTGTGAGCTCACTTGGTGCTTGTGAGCTCACTTGGTGCTTGTGAGCATACTTGGTGCTTGTGAGCATACTTGGTGCTTGTGAGCTCATTTTATGCTTGTGAGCTCACTTCGTGCTTGTGAGCTCACTTGGTGCTTGTGAGCATACTTGGTGCTTGTGAGCTCACATGGGGCTTGTAAGCTCACTTGGTGCTTGTAAGCTCACTTGGTGCTTGAGAGCTCATTTGGTGCTTGAGAGCTCACTTGGGGCTTGGGAGCTCACTTAGTGCTTGTGAGCTCACTTGGTGCTTGGCAGCTCACTTGATGCGTGTGAGCTCACTTGGTGCTTGTGAGCTCACTTGGTGCTTGTGAGCTCACTTGGTGCTTGAGAGCTCACTTGGTGCTTGTGAGCTCACTTGGTGTTTGAGAGCTCACTTGGTGCTTGTGAGCTCACTTGGTGTTTGAGAGCTTACTAGGTGCTTGGGAGCTCACTTGACACTTGTGAGCTCACTTGGTGTTTGTGAGCTCACTTGGTGCTTGGGATCATTCTTGGTGCTTGAGAGCTCAATTGGTGCTTGGGAGCTCACTTGGTGCTTGTGAGCTCGCTTGGTGCTTGTGAGCTCACTTGACACTTGTGAGCTCACTTGGTGTTTGAGAGCTCACTTGGTGCTTGTGAGCTCACTTGGTGTTTGAGAGCTCACTTGGTGCTTGTGAGCTCACTTGGTGCTTGACAGCTGACTTGGTGCTTAAGAGCTCACTTGGTGCTTGACAGCTCACTTGGTGCTTAAGAGCTCACTTGGTGCTTGACAGCTCACTTGGTGCTTAAGAGCTCACTTGGTGCTTGACAGCTCACTTGGTGCTTAAGAGCTCACTGGTGCTTGACAGCTCACTTGGTGCTTAAGAGCTCACTTGGTGCTTGACAGCTCACTTTGTGCTTAAGAGCTCGCTTGGTGCTTGAAAGCTCACTTGGTGCTTAAGAGCTCACTTTGTGCTTGACAGCTCACTTGGTGCTTAAGAGCTCACTTGGTGCTTGACAGCTCACTTGGTGCTTAAGAGCTCACTTGGTGCTTGACAGCTCACTTGGTGTTTAAGAGCTCACTTGGTGCTTGACAGCTCACTTGGTGCTTAAGAGCTCACTTGGTGCTTGACAGATCACTTGGTGCTTAAGAGCTCACTTGGTGCTTGTAAGGTCACTTGGTGCGTGTGAGCTTACTTGGTGCTTGATGGCTCACTTGGTGCTTGTGAGCATACTTGGTGCTTGGGACTTCACTTGGTGCTTGAGAGCTCACTTGGTGCTTGTGAGCTAACTGACTTCTTCTAAATTTGGAAAGTGAAAATCATTTGTCATTGTTAGTCCGGACAAATGTGATAGCATGTGTGTTCCTTCCCTTAACTTCCCCACTTGGACACTGTCAACCCCCAACGATATCATAATATTGGCAAGGATCTTCCAGACACCAAAAAAGGCTCTATCATATATAACATTATTATATGCAAACATCCTGACCATCACAAGAGATATTTTGTAAATCTTCACCAAAATAATGAATAGATCTAACGACGTTATGAACATCGAAGGGGGCCTGACGGCTGAGTTGACAGTGCTCGGACTTCGAAGTCCTAAGGTGCCGGGTTCGATCCCCGGCGGATGCGGAAACAAATGGGCAGAGTTTCTTTCACCCTGATGGCCCTGTTCACCTAGCAATAAAAAGGTATCTGGGAATTAGACAGCTGCTACGGGCTGCTTCCTTGGGGTGTGCAACAAAAAAGAGGCCTGGTCGAGGAATGGGCCGCGGGGACGCTAAGCCCCGAAATCATCTCAAGATAACCCAGATCTCAGGATAACTTCAGAAAATTAGATATCCCCGAGGCACAATATCAAACAGTCATCTATCATCTTAGGCTTGGCCAACAATCAGTTTGTACCAAACATTTTGCTTCAGACAAACAATGAGAATGAAGGGTCCAATTACTCTGTCCCTTCAACTGGGCAATGTCTGTCCTGCAGCATCCAACAGCACGTTTGATCAGAGCACCAAGAAGGAGGCCTGGTCAGAGACCGGGCCGCAGGGACCTTAACCCCAGGAACCACCCCAAGGAACCCCTCTTCCAGACCTATAAGAAACGTCAACTATGCCAACTTTTAATTACTTTCCCGTGTACTCAGACGCTGGAATATGCTTTACAGAAACACATCCTCAGCGACATGCATCAAGGCCAATAAATAACGCAATTACTTTTGAGTAACACTTGTTACGAGAGTACCGCCAGTTACGAGAGTACTGCCAGTTACGAGAGTACCGCCAGTTACGAGAGTACCGCCAGTTACGAGAGTACCGCCAGTTACGAGAGTACCGCCAGTTACGAGAGTACCGCCAGTTACAAGAGTACCGCCAGTTACGAGAGTACTGCCAGTTACGAGAGTACTGCCAGTTACGAGAGTACCGCCAGTTACGAGAGTACCGCCAGTTACGAGAGTACCGCCAGTTACAAGAGTACCGCCAGTTACGAGAGTACTGCCAGTTACGAGAGTACCGCCAGTTACGAGAGTACTGCCAGTTACGAGAGTACAGCCAGTTACGAGAGTACAGCCAGTTACGAGAGTACCGCCAGTTACGAGAGTACTACCAGTTACGAGAGCACTGTCAGTTACGAGAGTACCGCCAGTTACGAGAGTACTACCAGTTACGAGAGTACTGCCAGTTACGAGAGTACCGCCAGTTACGAGAGTACAGCCAGTTACGAGAGCACTGTCAGTTACGAGAGTACCGCCAGTTACAAGAGTACCGCCAGTTACGAGAGTACTGCCAGTTACGAGAGTACCGCCAGTTACGAGAGTACTACCAGTTACGAGAGTACAGCCAGTTACGAGAGTACCGCAAGTTACGACAGTACTGCCAGTTACAAGAGTACCGCCAGTTACGAGAGTACTGCCAGTTACGAGAGTACCGCCAGTTACGAGAGTACTGCCAGTTACAGGAGCACTACCAGTTACGAGAGTACTGCCAGTTACGAGAGTACCGCCAGTTACAGGAGCACTACCAGTTACGAGAGTACTGCCAGTTACAAGAGTACCGCCAGTTACGAGAGTACCGCCAGTTACAAGAGTACTGCCAGTTACGAGAGTACTGCCAGTTACAGGAGCACTACCAGTTACGAGAGTACCGCCAGTTACGAGAGTACTGCCAGTTACAGGAGCACTACCAGTTACAAGAGTACCGCCAGTTACAAGAGTACCGCCAGTTACAAGAGTACTGCCAGTTACGAGAGTACTGCCAGTTACAGGAGCACTACCAGTTACGAGAGTACTACCAGTTACGAGAGCACTGTCAGTTACGAGAGTACCGCCAGTTACAAGA
>WNGS01005680.1:5363178-5366266 GCA_020271785.1 Procambarus virginalis
ACTAGGTCACTAGGACAAAAGGGACGGTAGGCCCAATATCACTTAAGACAAGGAACCATTAATACACATTTAATAACACTTGACAATATATGACTTTATTTAATATAATTAAATCGGCACTTCCCTAACTAATTCCTACCAGAGGCCAAGAGTACTGAATGAGGTGCTTTAGTTCAAGAGAGCCGTACTTACTCGTATGTTGTTCCACAGTTCTCCTGGAGATGATGTTCCCTCCCTGAGTCCACACACACCGTCCTCCTGGGCTGCGACCCAATCTACTGTCTCTCTTCCCTCATCTCTTGCTCCTCAGCTGAACATGAGGGTTTGCATTTAATGTGGAGGAGTTAATCCCTGTAGATTATCATGACGGCATCAACTCTGACCTCTTCGTGACTCGGTGACCGTTGACCTGTCCTCTTGGCTAACTTGTACCAAGGTGTAACTTTTACATTGTCTGGCGCCTGTGGTTTGTTCATCCTCCACGTGGCTTGTTCATGCTGTTATGATGTTCATGTTGTACTACTATGTACTGCTCTCTTGTTACACCGCCAGTTACGAGAGTACTGCCAGTTACAAGAGTACAGCCAGTTATGAGAGTACTGCCAGTTACAAGAGTACTGCCAGTTACAAGAGTACTGCCAGTTACGAGAGTACTGCCAGTTACGAGAGTACGGCCAGTTACGAGAGTACCGCCAGTTACGAGAGTACCACCAGTTACGAGAGTACTGCCAGTTACGAGAGTAACGCCAGTTACGAGAGTACCGTGTGACGGTGTTCCCCCCCCCCCTCTTATATTTCTCTCACGCCAGCTGTAAGAGTCATACCTACGTTACCCGAACGTTCTCTGCCTTCCAGAGAACAATTTGACATATGTGGGAACATGAGGTGTTCTCGCGTTGGCTAGAAATTAACTAAAGAAGAGTGTTTTGGTCAGTGGCTTAGGCCCTTTTGGATGCCAAGATGGCGTCGACCACTACGTTTTCCCGCCAAGACATTATGACGTCAGTGGCACCAGTTTGGTCAAGAACGGTGACGTGGTACAGGGAGCCAATGAGAAACGCCCCTGGCAAGGATGACGTCAAGAGTGAAGGGGGGTCCAGGCGGCACGCCCCGTGGCGCCAGGAGTTAGATACGACACGTCGTCAAGGGCAGACGTGCGATAGGGGGCCCCTGTCAGTCTGACAGTTTTCGCCCCTCTCCGGTGAATATACGCATATCAAGTGGTCTGCGAGCATCCTGTGAAGTCTTCCTGAACTCCGTGAGGCGGACAGAAGAAGGAATTGACGGGAAATGAGTGACAAGTGCTTCAGTGACAGGTGCTTAGCAAGAGTGAGGCCTGGGCAGTGACGTCAGGGACGACTGTACAGTTTCACCAGTTGGGTGATGACGTAGTGGCTGGGCCAGTTCACCGTGAGGAAGGAGAAGAACAAACTAGCTGGGAATACGAACGACTGCAGCCGTGAATAAGGACTGCAGACGTAGTTGTGAGAAGAAGGCGGCGGCCAGGAGACCGACTCCAACCCTTCAAGAGGTTGTGGAGGAGCACGGAGCTTGCAGAGAGAAGTAGTATGGAGAAGACGCGCTTTTGGGGTGTTGGTTGAGGTCCTGGGAAGATCATCAGTGTGTGGGGGGGTGTTCCCTACAGCAAGTCGTGAGCTGGGACCAGGAGCTTCAATTCAACCCTCAACAGAGGACAAGTCCACATCATTGATGGTGGAAGTAGGTAATTCAGTTTTCCCTCCCAATTTCCCTTTAGTTAGCGATTAGCCAGGGTATCTTCTATGTCGTGAGCAGGGCTCACCAATGTCTATGTTTAAAGTAAGACACAGTTGTGAGGAGATGCTATACAGCTCTCACGAGATGTATATATGGTGTGTGATTGCACATGTGGTTTGGTGAAGAGATTACTGTTAGTTAGTTTTAGTTCATTTATTATGCACCCCATACCCATCTTGTGGGCGGTAGTGGAAAGGGTTACAGAGGCACATAATGGGCTCAGGGACTGAACCCCACAATTCATTTAGCTAAGCAAGTTACAATCTTGATGAGCTAGTTACAAAATTCAATATAAGTCGTCACATCAACAATGGGTTCGAGATCGACCTCAAATACAGGTTCTAAATTAAGCAACTGACATATGTGGAGAGCTAGTGTCACAATTTATATGTTTGTCCTGCACACCGCCTCCCATCCAGTGGGCAGCGGTGGACAGGTTACAATCACTCAGTTACTACCTACAGTTAGCAAACTGGGGATATTTGGCTAAAATTTCTGGTAGCAGATCATTTTGAATGAAATATTTACACATCGCTGGAACATTGGTTATAGAATTGTCTCTAAATTCACGTATCTTTTCGCACTCCATCACATAGTGACGGAGGGTGTGCGAATAATTTTGTTGACACAGTTTACATTTGGTCAGGTCTACATCGGCAGATAATGAGAATTCCCAGAGATACTTGTAACCGAGTCTAAGCCGAGCAGCAGTAACATCTAGAAGTCTGCTGATTTTATTGGATGATCCATAGATGTGTGGCTCCTCTTGCATGATAGTATGATGGAGATTACTGTGACGAGGACATTTATATTTACTTGTCATTTATATTATAAGATCGTGCCAGAGGATATATTATATATATATATATATATATATATATATAAATGTGCAATTTAGTAGTATAAGGCTGTGTGCCTCGAGTTACCTTATTATTATGAATATTGATGAAGTGAACAATATATTCTGGAGTTATTAAATAATATGTTCATATGTCTAGTGGTTAACTGTGATTGTGCCAGTGTGGTGATAAACCTTGTATATGAAGGAATAAGAGGCGCCTCATGCCAATAGTGTGAGTATAAGTGAGGGAGTGAGCAGTGTGAGGAACAGTGAGTAGAGTGAGCGGGCGTGGCATCTTGCGAGTTTGATAAACTGCATGTGGAACGTGGGAACGCGCGACAGCTGGGAGTGTTGCCATTTCCCGGAGTGTTCCAGAATTGTGAAGAGCGGAAAGAAGACTACTCATATATTCCTCTGATATGTATTGATGCGAGTTATGATTCTTTAATAATTTTAAGTAAACTACAAAGC
>WNGS01005680.1:5367266-5374766 GCA_020271785.1 Procambarus virginalis
ATATATATATTTATGTCCCTTCTACTCTGACAGGGTTAGATAGCTGCTATAGAAACTAGTGTGTTATTAAGCACTTAACCACTGAATGTGATTAAGATACTTTTACAAGCTCAGGTTATAGTTACATCACATACATTGTATAACTGATACATTACAAGGTCAATCTTGGGTACAAGTGCAATATATCATCGTGTTCCAGTATTCATATAGTGTTTAAAGGGTTCAGCAAACTTCAGCCCAGGAGGGCGAAAGTCGGTCAATATGGGACATTCTACAATATAATGTTCCAGGAGTGCAATGTTTTCTCTTTCACAAAGTTGACACATTGTGTACTCGACATTTGGGTTTTGAGAAAGCTGCCAGATACATTTATATCCCAGGCGTATTCTGGCCACTATAATATCACATTGCCGAGTTCTTGCTCTATTTGTCCCATATGTGCATGCCTTATCGCGATATGTCTTATCGCGATCGCGATATCTATCATAATGTTTTATGCTGCACCTTTCAGGTTTTTGTGAATTTATTAGGTCAGTAAGATTTTATTAGATATTGCGTAAGTATTCTCTTTGTCACTGCTAATGAATTACCCATATCAATTTCTACAGGCTGTCTTTGCAAGCATATCAACAGTGGCATGTTTTGAAATGTCAACATGCGATGGTATCCAAAGGAATTTAATTTTAAAAGCTTGAATGGTCCCTCAAGCCATAAATCTCCTCAAAGCATGCACTAGAAGTTGATGAAAAATTGTGTCCAAATCGCACCATGGATTTTAATTTACTGATTCCTTGAATTCGGCTGTGCTGTGGTATCATACATGAGGTATTAATATTAATAATAATTGCCTGTTGTATCTTTCAGAATATTCGTCAACATTGTGTATTCCTGTTGTACCCTGTAAATTATACAAATTCGATGTACAGCAAATGTACTACAGTGCGTCCTTTTTTCGTATTCAACAAAAATATATTATCAACAATATACAATTTGTTGCATTTTCGTAATATTCTGTAGCACTGCCCCTGGAATGTTCTTGAGGATTGCCAACAAACCAGGACTGCTACTTATTGTCACTTTTAAAATATAATATTTCGTAATATCGCACTATTTGTTGTGTACTTACAGCCAACGCAACTCATCTCGAAGAGTTGAAGACGGTTGAAGATGAGGCTTCAGGCACTGAGGACAATATGTCTTCTACTCTGCTGGCTGACTCTGTCATGGTGAGATACTAGGCTTGTATATATTATATCAGCACTTGCGTGGCAACACGGGAGACGTCTCCCGTCCACGAGGCTCACCATAGCCCGTGCTTCTTGCCCCGCTCCTGTGCCAGGTAAGCTACGGGCTCACCATAGCCCGTGCTACTTGCCTCGCTCCTGTGCCAGGTAAGCTACGGGCTCACCATAGCCCGTGCTTCTTGCCTCGCTCCTGTGCCAGGTAAGCTACGGGCTCACCATAGCCCGTGCTACTTGCCCCGCTCCTGTGCCAGGTAAGTCCACTACGGGCTCACCATAGCCCGTGCTACTTGCCCCGCTCCTGTGCCAGGTAAGTCCTCTACGGGCTCACCATAGCCCGTGCTACTTGCCCCGCTCCTGTGCCAGGTAAGTCCACTACGGGCTCACCATAGCCCGTGCTACATGGACATTCTGTTCTGAGTAGCTAAATCTAAAACAGCGTAGCATTTCAGACTTTTAGATTAACTCCAAGTAATGTCAGCGGTTAGGATCCTGAGGACCATGAGGCTGTCGTAATAAATTTATTTCAGTTCTGCGACTATAGGAGCAGAATAAAGGCCATGTGCCTCAAAGAAATTGGTCAATATTTTTCAGAATTGTTTAGTATAAATAGTTTTGAAGTACTTTCAGCATAACAAACAATCATTATATGATGTTTTGCAAACAAAATATCTGAAAAAGATTTGTAACGAACATCTATCGTCTTTTTAATGGCGTAGTTTTCTCGTCCACAGGAAGGTGAACTAGACTGGGATGAGGTGACACAGGGTTTTGTACTGGGCGCCTTCTTCTACGGCTACTGTATTACTCAGGTCTAGTCTCTAATGACAGTTCCATTAACTATATATTACTGAAACATGAATAGTTTCTATAGCGTCCGTTAGAACCCTGTACAACAACAACATCTCTTAACAGATTTTTGGCGGAAGGCTCTCAGAGGTGTACGGAACCCGTCTGGTTTTTGGCGCGAGCATTTTGGCTGGTGGTATCTCTGCCGTCTTCACACCCACAGTATCCCGCATACACTATGGCCTGCTTATTGCCTTGCGGGTCACACAAGGACTCTTCCAGGTGTGTACAGGCTTGGACGTCTTGGTGTGATGCTTGTGTTGCCTTCTTTAACGTTGAAGGTTTACTTTTTCCAGAGTTCTGGGGGCAAGTAGCAGCCTACTTCACTGTTATGGAATCCTCCTTTACACTTTGGCGACGTCAAAAAAATTTAGTGTGCAAATGATGCTGGTATAGATTACCAAACAGCCTCGTGACTGAGTTTTCTGTAACGAATCAAGCGTGCAAGAAAACATCTCAAACGGAACCAGGGACTGCAAAATCAGCCCCATAATCAAAAGGACCACCGGATTCACACGCAAATCTACACATATATATTATTAATTTTTGTAACACGTCTTTTTTAATTGCACAGAAAAATTTAATGTCAATTGGTTGCTAGATATACAAGTCAAATAATGGCTCAATAATGAGTAAGATCGAAATAGCAAGTACTCCTTACAATTCCTATCATTAATACATATTTTTCACTTGCACTTGCAGGGAGCTACAATCCCCAGCTTGTTCCCTCTGATGGTCCGCTGGATGCCTCCGGCAGAGCGGTCAAGGTTTATCGCGTATGTTCTTTTTTGTGAGTTACTTCGGTTTATCTTATCTAAATTGTTGGGTTGTGTTCACCCCTACACCTCCCTCGCTCACCTATCCTCCCCGAATACTACTCTGCTACCCATCTCCCCCTTCCAGGCCCCATCACCCCCGAGTGATGGGGCTGACTACGACCTTCCCCTCGACCTCCCATTCCCCCTCTCGCCCCATACACACTAACCTTGCATACACAGAAAGGAGAATAAAGGAGTTTGAAAGTAAAAATATGCAGAAATCACTGCGGGTTACAAAACAGACTTGCTCTGGAGGAGAACACACGAATCCAGATGTAATTGAACTCATATAAACTAAAATATCTGGAGTCGTAACAAGCCAGCTGAGTTAGGAACACCTCTGAACATCTAGATACAAGTAAGGCGCTTATCGTCCTGTAATCTCTTAATTGTTAAAAATGTTCCGAAAGAAATTGATATAGTCGACAAGGAGAGGCATTTAGATAAGAAATTTGAAAAAAAAAAGGCATAGGGTACAAATTAGAGATAAGCGTAGTAGATATCGATACGAGTAGTAGTAGTATATAATAAGGAAGTATTATTTTAGGGAAAAAGTAGAAAAGAGAATGAGACCAGGAAGAATTACATTGTGAGAACAAGAGAACGGAAGCAAGATTTTCAAACCAGATAAATACTGGTTTGGAAACAGGGTAGCATACTGGACGAGGGATAGCTTTTTTTTCAGATATATACAAGAGTTGTTACATTCTTGTACAGCCACTAGTACGCGTAGCGTTTCGGGCAGGTCCCTGGAATACGATCCCCGCCGCGAAGAAACGTTGTTGCAACCAAGTACACATTTTACTGTTGAGTTAAACAGAGGCTACAGTTAAGGATTTGCGCTCAGTAAATCCTCCCCGGCCAGGATACGAACCCCTGACAAATCGCTCGCGGAAAGCCAGGCAAGTGTCTTACCCTACACCACGGAGACTGTCTGTTGTTTCATGCTTAGATTAAACATATATGAATGAGTTTGTGGGTATAAATAGAAGACATCTCTTAGAAGTTGAGACAACTCTTGGCCTCTTAATGTAATAATTCGCCTTGTATTATCTCGACCGCGCACCCCGCTACTACCACTGAGCTAACCACGTAATCTCCGCTCCTTCTATGGTAATAACGGATGCTCTACCGATCATGTAAGATGTTAACACTCGGACCGTCATACGAGGACGTAAACCAGTAAACAGAGGAGAGAGAGAGAGAGAGAGAGAGAGAGGAGAGAGAGAGAGAGAGAGAGAGAGAGAGAGAGAGAGAGAGAGGAGAGAGAGAGGAGAGAGAGAGAGAGAGACCGAAAGATAGAGATATTCGTAGTCACAGCCTATCGTATGAGTTACCGAGTGACGCTGCCACCACCCTGAGTTACCAAACAGGGGACCGGAGTGAGATTCGTAGGTCTTGCAGATGGAATAACCTACCAGGACAGGTGTAGGGGACAATTGAACGGTACAAGGATCCTGGCCTGACACTCGAATAATCCTGACCACTTGGGAACTATAGAATACACAAGAATAAGGCGGGACACACCCAATACTAAACCCTCAACACGGGACGGGGGGGGACTGGATACTGGATAATTACGGACACTAGGTCACTAGGTCAAAGGGGACGGTAGGCCCAATATCACTAAGACAAGGAACCATTAATACACATTTAATAACACTTGACAATATATGACTTTATTAGAAATAGTTAAATCGGCACTTCCCTAACTAATTCCTACCAGAGGCCAAGAGTACTGAATGAGGTGCTTTAGTTCAAGAGAGCCGTACTTACTCGTATGTTGTTCCACAGTTCTCCTGGAGATGATGTTCCCTCCCTGAGTCCACACACACCGTCCTCCTGGGCTGTGCCCACTCTACTGTCCCTCTTCCCTGATCTCTTGCTCCCCAGCTGAACATGAGGGTTTGCATTTAATGTGGAGGAGTTAATCCCTGTAGATTATCATGACGGCACCAACTCTGACCTCCTAGTGACTCGGTGACCGTTGACCTGTCCTCCTGGCTAACTGGTACCGAGGTGTAACTTTTACATTGTCTGCCGCCGCCTGACTGGCGCCTGTGGTTTGTTCATCCTCCACGTGGCTTGTTCATGCTGTTATGATGTTCATGTTGTACTACTATGTACTGCTCTCTTGTTACATTAAGACCAAGAGGCCTTTTGATAATATTCATATATTCAAAGTAGGCAGTATATGAAAGACGCAGTACAGTATATGAAAGACATAAAGGTGAATTGAGAAGGCTTATATAATTTACAATCTTTATCCGCTGTCTTATATAAATGTAAAACTTAGAGTCCATGGCTGATGATTTAAATAGGAGTGACTCAATGTGTTATTTATTGATATACAAGAAGGTACATTGGGTTTGTGAGAATACATAGCATAGTATTTACAATCTTGTAAAGCCACTAGTACGCGCAGCGTTTCGGGCAGGTCCTTAATCTAACAGATAATTTTAAGTAGGTAAATTCTAGCAGAATTAATAAAATGATAATAGATACATTGCAAGAAAAAAATCAGATGAGAGAGATTAGTAAGTATATTAAAGCTCTGATTGATTACATTGACAGCTTGATTGGTAATTTAAACAAGATTAAGAGACCCATACAGCAGATTGACAGCACATATAAGAAGACGGCAATGATCACAATGGTAAAGATGTTCGGATTGGGTACATAAAGATTGGGAGATTGGGTAGCAATAGATACAGTGCAATTTTAAAGCAAAAGGTAAAAACTATGAAGATGAAATTAGGTACTTTTTAGTTTTGTTTTTGAATGACGTAAAAGTTACAGCTTTTCAATTCATTTGGGAGTGAGTTCCATAGACTGGGTCCCTTTATTTGCATAGAGTGTTTACACAGATTAAGTGTAAGTTTGATTCTGGGGATATCAAAGAGATATATATTTCTGGTGTGGTGATAATGGGTCCTATTACATCTGTCCAGGAGAGTTTCAGAGCAGGATTTGCATTTAAGAACAGGGTTTTGTAAATGTAGTTGGCACAAGAGAATTTGTGGAGTGAGATTATGTTTAGCATGTTTAGGGAGTTAAACAAGGGGGCTGAGTGTTGTCTGAAAGCAGAATTTGTTATTATTCTGATAGCAGATATTTGCTGGGTTATGATGGACTTGAGGTGGTTTGCAGTGGTTGAACCCCATGCACAGATACCATAATTAAGATAGGGATAGATTAGTACAAAATATAGAGAGATGAGAGCAGGGTTAGGTACATAATATCTGGTTTTGGAGAGTATACCAACTGTTTTAGAGACTTTCTTAGTTATGTGTTGTATGTGGGTGCTGAAGTTGAGTCTCTTGTCTAGGAATAGGCCAAGAAACTTTCCATCATTTTTATTGTTAATGTTTACATTGTCTATCTGAAGCTGAATTGCACAAAGCTGTTCGTATATGTACAGGTAACAACTTGAGCATCACCCTGACGATGCCTCTGTGTGGCGTTGTGATCAGTTCCCTTGGATGGGACGCCGCTTTCTACGTGACTGGCGCCATGTCGTTGATCTGGTGTCTCCTGTGGTTCACCCTCCTGCATGAGTCGCCCAGCAAGCACCCCAGGTAGGTCACGTGCCCCTGGTTCATGTATAACAATTATTCAGTGCTACAGGTAGTTACGGGCTCACCATAGCCCGTGCTACTTGGAACTTGTTCCGAGTAGCTGAATCTATAACAACAACAGCTTCAGATAGGGTATGTGACCATTGTTTATGTATGACAATTACTCAATATTCTAAATAGTTAACTTCTAGAGGCCATTAAATTCTCCAGTTAGTTCATGTATGCATACAGACATGTGGTGTATTACAGAATCAGCCCCGAAGAACTGGAATACATAAACAGCAACATGGAGGATATGGAGTGCGTAGCGAAGCCTCCAGTAGCGGTGCCGTGGCGAGAAATGGCCAGCAGCCTGCCAGTATGGGCCCTCCTTCTCTGCGATGCTGGCAACTCCTTTGGCTTCAGCGTCTACTTCTCATATCTGCCGACGTACATCCAGAACATCCTGGGGTTCTCTATTCAAGAAGTGAGCCCACTGCAGCAAGCATTCACTTTTGCCACTGCAGCAAGAGTTTCATAAAGTACTCGTATATGTATTTGCTGAAATGCTACTGGTCAACTTTGACTATTCGGTAGCCTGTCTGCCCTACTATTTCACTTCGTGCAGGGCCGGGGTTCGATTCCCCGATGTACAAAATTATAAATGTGCATCGTGCCTGACAACGGAAGCTAATGTATAAGTGGTGTAACAAAACAGTAAGGAGGGTCGAACACGGTTGAATTTCCTCTTGAATGTCTGTGGCATCCAATCTTTATTTTGTTTTGACGTGCAATGCATTTTTGTGGATAATCTTATATAGATCACATGTGCATGGTTTATCCAAATCATATGGAAAATTATCATTTTCAAAATATAAATTAGTTATTTTTTTAATAAGCACAACAAATCCAATAGAGCAGGAACTAATCGATTATCAATATGTATAATTATCTTCATCAAACACCATGTTCAGTAGTCGAATCAAGACTAATGTTAACTTATTGATTGGTCATTAAGGTCAAAATTGCTTGGAG
>WNGS01005680.1:5377266-5379642 GCA_020271785.1 Procambarus virginalis
AATGTAACCAAAGCCGTCAAAGATTGAGGAAAAGATGTACACGTTCGTAAGCACTTGCGTAACTGCTTCGTAAATCTGGCCCCTGTACTTTGTACTAAGTAAGCTGATTTGTACTTTGCTGTTATTGTGAATATTAAATACTTTGTATTGTTGCTTAAGATGTTTATTTTGTAATAGAGTAGTCTATGCTTTTCATCGCTATATCACTGAAAATTTATACATTAATTGCTAAATATATTGATCAATTCATAGATGTTAGTTTACTTCTCGTTCAATGTTACCCTATTACAATTAAAAATAAATGATCTAAATTATTTTACGTTATAGCCAAATCTATTTGCATATTAGCGGCTTTATTTAATACGCAATTTCCATACCTTCTAATTAACAACTATAACTTGTTTCTATGTATTTTATATAAATATCAATTATCATTGCAATTAGTGTAATAATAATAATTATAATTATTATATGTGTGACGAAATATATGTGGGGTCGTCCCTCCCACCGGCCCAGTCTAGGAGAATGAAAATGGTGAGGCTAGAGGCTTATAACCGTTGAATGGCGAACTGTAGCCTAGTACGCGTGGTATAAAACCTCGGGTACAACAAGATATTCTTACGGGCTATTCATACCCGTGCCACGGGTGGCTTAATCTTTATCAATCAATCAATCAAGGAGATTTTCTACGGTATCCTGGTGGTTTGGACATCACTAGCAGTGGGGAGAGTCAGTCAGCTGGGGACGATAGAGATGTGCAGCGAGCCAGAATGCCTGATTGGGATGAGGACCGTGTTTAAGAATCTAGTGCGATACCGGACCCACGGATGAAGGATGAACCCCCTCTTGGAGGCTAGCAAGAGACGATGCTAGAGAGGCAGGCCAACTCTGCTGCCTAGAAAGTAGGGCAGGAAGTCTAGACCAACGGGGGTATTTCTGAAAGATCCAGCGACGCAGGCGTGATGTAATATTGGCCTTGTGCCATCCCTGTCCCCTGCGTCAGCCACCATATTTCAGGAAATCCCAGCATGGGATGGGAGCCATTGTAGTCACGGTCCACCCCGGGATTTCATAGTATCACATCACTTCCTCACGAATCTGAAACATTGTATGTCGATGAACCCGGATGTGTTAACTGATCATCTTCCCCGAGTGTGTTCACTATGATCTTCTCCGGGTGTTCTAACTGCTAATGACTTCAGGTGTGTTAATTCTAATGCCACGAGATGTCTTTGGCAGCCATGCTTGGACCGGCACTGAACCTCTTGTTAGTGGCTTACTCTGGCTGCGATTGGTCCCTCGCCATGCTACTCCTTTGTCTAGGTTTCTTCCTCAATGGATCTATCACCACCGGCTTGTTTGCTAATCGTGTGGACGTCACAACCAACTTCTGCGGTAAGCCATACATGTCCTTCCTACTTAGCAGCCAATAGGAATTTCTCCTATACCAACATGCAATAACTGTAGTGCACTGAAACAACAAAAACCCTCAGTCCGTAAAATTACAACTAGCAGCTGCCTCGCATGGGCCGATAGGCCTTATGCTGGTTCCTCTATTATGTTATTATGTTGTTATATCGTTACTGTACCCCATGATGCCTAACCTCACCTCTCCTTGTTCACCAGGGACGCTTCCTGGGTGAGAATAGCTTGAGCTACCTCATCCCTTTGTGTGTATTTTACCTCAATACACTTATTTCAATTTCAAAACCAGGGACGCTAAGCGGGTTGTGTAATACGTGCGCCAATGTCGTCTCCGTCATCGTCCCCATCTTCGTTGGCGCCCTCACACAGAACCAGGTATGGTCAGTCACCTTTGTTTGATGGGCAGGAAGGAGTACAAGTTCAAGTATGTTTACTGAGACAAGAAAGAAATACATCTCAAAGGGATAGAGTATTTTAGGCTATTTCTACCCCCCCCCCCCTAAAGGAGTATGGAATTGGTAAGAGTCGGTATGGAGAGATGTAGTTATAATTAAACCATGACTTCAGGTTATTAGGGTTCTAGCTTGTTTTGTTTTTCATAAATACGTTACATGCTGCATCCGACGATTTCCGACATGATCATTTCGTCAACCTTTTTGTAATGGAGTTATCTGGTACTTGTAGCACGTCTGTGTTTTGATCCTTTATATGTTTAAAACTCAGGAATGTTTCGTATCTCGACCCTTATTGAGCTTCTTTCGACAATTCCAAAGCAAACTAAACAATCAGCTGTTCAAACATTTTCATTTTCCTTACAGCAAACCACTAGGGCAGTGGCAGAAGGTGTTCTGGACGTGCGTGCTGTCTACGCTCTCACGGAAATCTTCTTCCTCATCTTTGCTTCAGCAACAGTCCAAAAGTGGAATTACTCTACTGACATCAAGACTCGCA
>WNGS01005680.1:5427128-5472541 GCA_020271785.1 Procambarus virginalis
CTTTACATCAACGTTCTTAGCCTATCTTTATTTGGATCGGTTAAGGACACTGATGTCATTACTGTACACTGAATTTTATTAATGCCAGTAATGACATCAATACCTCCTATATAGGTCACCAAAAATTCATGAAGATGGAAAATACAAAAAAAAGCATATTATAAAACTTTATACTGTATTATATTTTAACTACCATCAATACCATAAAGAAATACTAATACAACTGTAATTTAAGGATAAGAAAAAAATTAAGGCAGTTACCCGAGACAGGTGCCACTCCAAGGGAGGAGAGCATCTTGTCCAAGTCTTGATCATCCGCGAGGTGCATGCTGGCCCTTACTGCTGCTTCCTGCGCCTAGAGAAAAAAAACAGTTTTATCACTTAAAAAGATGGGTACTTTTCAATTGTGCTTACAAACAGATATCAGGACTGAATATATTATGAGGACATAGTAAATTATTAAAAAAATAGAGCACTGTACAGTATTTTAATTCCAGACATAAATTAGGTAGAATGGCACCATACACAGTAATGGGAATTTATACGAATTACCAAGCTGTACTTTAAGAATCTTTAAAAAATAATATACCTTATATGTTTGGAGCACAGTTAATTGTAATACAGTATCATTAAACCCTTTACTAAGTCTTAGAAAGATGGGCACCTCTTTTGACAGTTGTTCTCTTCGTCTCTTCTCTCTCTCTGCTCGCAACTGCTTAAGCTTAGCCAATTTGCGTTCCTTTTCCTCTTTCCAAGCAGTTCTTCTGTCTGGTGAATCCAACGCAAACGATCCATCACATTTATTCCAACACCTTGGGACATCATTGTGTGTGGTTTGATTCCTTAAGTATATATTCTGTGTTAACAAATTAACACCAAAATATCTTTTGATAGTGGTTCTCCAAGATTCACTAGGTATGGAATCAGCCAATCAGTCTTGATTGGCACAGATTAATCATTATTTTATTTGTTCGTGCGCTTTCAGAGTTCCACTTCAGCACTTTTATAACCTAATTTATGTCTAGGCTAATATTTTAAAGTGTAGAGGAAGGCAGATGCCCAAAATTGTCGTGACATTTGATAATTAACAAGGCTCTTTAACAAGACAGCAAAAAAGACAAACTTTAACTACAAAGCCTAGCGAGGTGTACCACACTAAAGTGCACACAGATAGACATACATACAATGGGGCTCTTCATTGTATGAAATCATACAATGAGAAGAGATATGGGACATGTTTGCGATACACATTTGAATGTAATTTTTGCTTTACACAGTACCCACAAAGTTCTTACATTCTTGTAAAGCCATTAGCACGCATCGCATTTCGGGCAGGTCCTTAAATCTAATCTATAAACTTAATCTGAAACCTAAACATAAACATGTTTTAATAACAATTTAAAAAAAATAAATGCTTAATGGCAGAACCCACATACTGTAGTTGTATAAAAATAATCCTCGACCACACTTACAATTACATCACAACACCAATCATCGGAGTGAACTTTCACTTCAGTAAGCTGCCTAAGTCTCAATTATAATTAGACTTTGGCCTAAAAATATAACTAATAAAGTACTATAACAAAAAATTGACATAACCAATAAAGAACAACACTAGGCCTATTGCAATTAATTAACATCAGCATAGTAGTTCAAAAGAAGTTAAAAAGGATATAACAAGTCTCTTCATCCCACTAAAATTTCCAATTAAACTAGATTTTGAAAAGGTTTGTAAAATCATATCAGTTTTATTATTAAACAGCGAGACCTTTGAAATAAAGCACTATTGTGTATGTGTGTGTGTGTGTGTGTGTGTGTGTGTGTGTGTATGATATCTATATATATATATATCTCTATATATATATTATTATATATATATATTACACATATACATAATATATATATATATATACATATACATACATATCTATATATATATAATATATATATATATATCTATATATTATAATATATATCTATATATATTTCCATATATATATTCCCTATATGATATATATATATATATATATATATATATATATATAATATCTATATATATATATAATCCCATTGTTTAGTAAAATAAAGCTTTACTTTAAAGGAAAAATAAGTGACAGTAATGTTAAGTGAAGACAACAACCTTGAGAATGTCACGCAGCCAGTTGCCAGAGGCCTCACAGCAGCCCCCAGTATTGATATTTACCCAACACCTCTGTATAACCCCAAAACCCAAAACACACCCATTAACCACTGTACCAACACTTGGTCCAGTGCAATGATCCACAAAAGTGACGTTAGCAACTGTTGAAGAGGGCAAAGCCACTCCAAAGGGCAAATATATATATATATATCTGCAGCAATAGGGGATTATATACGTATATTGGCTTGTGCTGGAACCAATGCCTCACACCCTGAGCCATGCCAGAGTGATGATTGATGAAGATTAAGACACGGGCATCAATAGCCCGTAAGTGGTGGAGCCCTTTGGAGCCATTACCGGTATTAAGATCTAATACTGGAGATCTGTGGAGATGCGAGTGCACCCAACGGAGAGGTCGTGACCTCTGGAGGTGCCAGGGTGAAGGGTGTTGAGGCATTATAAGGGTAGCCTGAAGGGTGACTACAGGCCATGGGGGGTAATGGATGAGAGTAATCAATAACCACCTCTGACCTGGCTGCCTCGCCTGCCCACTCTGCGCTAACATTACACACATATACGTGCGATTCACGGGCCCAAAATCATGCACAACCCAGCTCATTTCCCCCACCCTATAGTCCAAGCCGAAAAGCTATCTGCCATAAAGAAAGAACCACTCCAACAGCGCCATAATCACGAATACTTGAGACACCAATCATTGCATAGCCGCTTACAGGCCTCACACACACACACGTAGCGAATCATAACATACTAAACAGCGTAAATCTTTTAGTTTGGTTTCACAAGTCACAGGAAACACATCACGAGTGTTTAAAGAGAGTGGAGGAAGGCAGCAGCAGCAGCTCGCTAGCCTCACTCCCACCCGACTGACAGCATGACCGAGCCTCCTCCACGGCAAGCAACCTTCCCACCCCCTTCAACCCTCCCTATTAAAAACCATCAAATTCCCTACTCCAATTCATTATTATACGTCCCGAGACAGGTGACGCGGTGAACTGTAGTGCTATAAAGCGGTAGGTATATTATAGATAAATGTATATATACTGTATATACATATAAAATGGAAAATACTAGAGGCGGCATCAGTGTGCATGACACCAGCTGGGCCGTCCCAGCCACCAGGTGCCGGCGTTGCCTAGTCCACCCAACACCACATTTAATTAACATTATTTGTATAGTTCTCGCTAATGTCAATGCTTTGTAAACGCGTTTAAAATACACAAAAAATACCTATCAAGATTATAAATATTTTTACAATGTGAAGCGATATTGCCGTTCTATAACCGAACTAAGATATGGGAATTTCCTATATTAGGCAATATTACAGCGATATTACCACGATATTATTATATGTGTATTTATTCACTGATAACCTATAATATACGTTGTAATTATTTGCACATTTAATGTGTGGTAACAACTGCGGACCTCACTAATTGCCAGGATCAAATAAAAACTACTGTATAGCGTATACCGTATCCAAATTGCAGCAAAAATGGGAAGAGAAAAATGTAAAGAGAAGTAAAAATGAGTGTTGGTGCCGGTGGCAAGTCCACCAAGATCACACGGAGAGGAGGACGAGGAAGTGCTGGTTGTGGACAATCACCAAGCCCGGCCAACTGTGACTGACACTGCGCTACCACAGACAACCTCACCCTCCACAACACTCCATTACCCTCCTACAACCAACTTCCTGGCCCGCTACTTCCCACCACCACACCATCAACCTCACTCCCAACCTCTCTCTCTCTCTCTCTTTTTACATATAAAAACAATCAAACTTCCGACAGCTAGATTTACGGGCTATTCATGCTGTGCCACCTCTTGAATGAATAATCATCATCGACAGATAGGTCGCACCCATTTATCACTTACAAGCCCTCCTGTAATTCTGTCAAACGACACTACAAATTGAACACGACCAGGCACAAACACAACACAAAGCCGCACGTAAACCCACATACACAAAAGAGTTAGGGGAGACATGATTACCACATATAAGATTCTAAGGGGAATTGACATGGTTGATAAACAGTTTATTTAACACGGGAGGTACACGCACAAGTGGGGGGTGAGAGCAAGTGGAAATCGAGTGCCCAAATAGGCCAGAGACTTTATAAAAAACTTTTTTTAATGTCAGTAGTTAACAAATGGAATGCACTAAATAGGATTGTGGTGGAGGCAGACTCCAATACACAGTTTCAAATGGAGATATAAGAATGTTTACCACCAGTCGATTGACGGTCGAGAGGCGGGACCAAAGAGCCGAAGTTCAACCCCCGGAAGAAAAATTAGGCGAGTACAGACTGACGGACGGACGCATTTGGTTCTTCCAGGGTCGGAGTTCAATCCATGATGGTCAGAGTTGCTGGGCACCGATCTTAACCCTGTCAGCAAATAACTCCATTTGTCGTTAAATGGAAGCCTGTAGTTGTCAGTAATACAGTAGGCTGCAAACGATCGATTTACATTAAAGTGGTTGATAGTTAAAACTCAAAAATAACTTTATGTACACGTTGACTAGGGGACCTCCCTTACCATAGAAAATTTCAATCGTGTATGTTTAAATTTAAACACGGCAAAAGCTTTCTGATGAGACTTCGCTGTCCGAAGAGGAGCCCCCCCCCCCGGGCTTCGCTGGCCGAAGAGGACCCCCCTTGACTTCGCTGGCCGAAGAGGACCCCCCCTTGGCTTTGCTGGCCGAAGAGGACCCCCCACTTGGCTTCGCTGGCCGAAAAGGACCCCCCCACTTGGCTTCGCTGGCCAAAGAGGACCCCCCCTTGGCTTCGCTGGCCGAAGAGGACCCCCCTTGGCTTCGCTGGCCGAAGAGGACCCCCCTTGGTTTCGCTGGCCGAAGAGGACCCCCCTTGGCTTCACTGGCCGAAGAGGTCCCCCCCTTGGCTTCGCTGGCCGAAGAGGACCCTCCCTTGGCTTCGCTGGCCGAAGAGGACCCCCCTTGGCTTCGCTGGCCGAAGAGGACCCCCCCTTGGCTTCGCTGGCCGAAGAGGACCCCCCTTTGCCTTTGCTGGCCGAAGAGGACCCCCCCTTGGCTTCGCTGGCCGAAGAGGCCCCCCCCTTGGCTTCGCTGGCCGAAGAGGACCCCCCTTGGCTTCGCTGGCCGAAGAGGACCCCCCTTGGCTTCGCTGGCCGAAGAGGACCCCCCCTTGGCTTCGCTGGCCGAAGAGGACCCCCCTTGGCTTCTCTGGCCGAAGAGGTCCCACAGCTCGCTGGCCGAAGAGGTCCCAGGAATTCTGCCGATGCTTCGCCGGCCAAGAGATCCCTCGCTTCGCAGGCCGAAGAGGTCCCAGATTTCTGCCGAGACTTCGCCGGCCGAAGAGGTCCCACGGCTTCGCCGGCCGAAGAGGTTCCCGAGAGGCTTTCTTTCTTTCAGAGGCTTCGCCAGCCGAATAGGTCCCACAGCTTCGCTGGCCGAAGAGGTCCCACGGCTTCGCTGGCCGAAAGAGGCCCCATGGCTTCGCTGGCCGAAAGAGGCCACGGCTTCGCTGGCCGAAGAGGTCCCCATGGCTTTCTGCAGAGGCTTCGCCGGCCGAAGAGGTCCCATGGTTTCGCTGGCCAAAGAGGTCCCCGGCTTCGCTGGCTGAAGGTCACAGGATTTCTGCTGAGGCTTCGCTGGCCAAACAGGTCCCGCGGCTTCGCCGGTCGAACAGGTCCCGCTGCTTTGCCGGCCGAACAGGGCCCCGGTTTCGCTGGCCGAAGAGGTCCCAGGCTTTCTGCCGAGGCTTCGCTGGCCAGAAGTCCTCGGCTTTCTGCCGAGGTTTTGCTGGCCGAAGAGGTCCTCGGCTTTCTGTGTGCATGGAATGGACTTTAGGTCTTTGTTTTGAGGATGGGCTGCCTCAGCTTTCGGCCAAGGCTTCACTGGTTAAATGCCAGTTGGCTTTCTGCCGAGGCTTTGCTAGCTGAAGGTCCTCTGATTTCAGCTGAGGCTTCACTGGTTGAATGTCATTTGGCTTTCTGTTCTTACCAAATAAGGATCGAGTTTTGCTTATCTACTTTTTCTATTAAATCAGGTTTCTATTACCCTTAAACCGCTAACTGTTAAATATCCGACATCCCCAGGGCGCACAAGAAAAAATTGTTCTGAAAAAAATACTTTTTCTTGTAATATTGTTAATTGTTAATTAGCCTTCAGGAAGCACAAAAATCTAAATAAAACGTCTCTAGCTCCTGTGGTTTAGCTGTAGTGGCTTGGAGAAGTTGGATATTTTTAGTCGAGGTGCAGCATAGGAATAACTTTGTTGATTTATTTTTATTGTTTCTTACTTTATTTAGTTTTTTCATGCTAACAGGTTGTATTTGTGTGTTAAAGTTACTGTCTATTATGTAAAGCTTTGAAAATATAAGTATGTATGGATATAGACATACAGACACCCACATACTTATTCATAAGAAGACATGTACTGTATATATATAAGCCTAAATCTTAAAATTGCATATAGCACACATTTTGCCTCTATTATATACATGGTAATCACTCATTTACTATTGCTAAAAGTTTAGTGTCTCTTCTATGGCTGCCCTAAACATTTAGACACTGGATGGTGATGTTGCCAAGCAATGGTCATCATTTTCTTACAAAGGCCCTAAAGGGAAAGTGAGGGGACTCAGGATTTTTTTTTTCATGATGGGAGATGGTAACTGGTGGTCTGAGGAAGCAAATGTGAGCTCTATGTATGTGCAGGACTATTTTAACTATTTTAAATATGCAAATCGTATATATGGTTTGTGCCGTTTTGTGACAGTTACTCCCATCGTATATATATGTATATGAAATAAAATTTTAATGAAAGGATCAGTACAGTACTGTGTAAAATAATGCAAGGGGGTAGAACACATTGACGGACAGATTAACAGTCTCTCGACGGGTCAGCTCAGGGCTCAATATGTAGGCCACCAGATGAAAAGTAAATCCCCTTTTTTGACCGGGAAACACACTGTATAGCCTGAATATGAAGTTATCATTATTGTCATAGATATTGTATTTTTATTTTATTTTATATTAGTGCCAATTTAATGTAATTTTAGTTATGAGCATAGGTCACCATATTCCATTCAGTAACCCAGCTGCAAAACCCAGCAACCTGGATTTCTGTCCTATGCGAGTAGTCAAGAACTCAAGACTTGATTTTGGCCCCATTACCAAAAGGTCTGTGTTACAGGAATCCAATTTAGCGAGCACTTACAGTACAGTACCTCTACCACCTCATTTCCAGCATTTAAGAGCTTTGGGCATACAAGTTCCTCTTTAATATACACCTTCATTGGACCTACTGTATTTACTCTATCACATCTACTGTATATTAATCATATTTTAGGATCCAGACTTCACTGTCCATGTTATCTCCCGAGTGGATTTCTGCGAAGGCGCCAAATATTAAATTTGACTATTAGGATACCATTGTGAACATAGCTTTCTATTTTGAATTGATGCCTTGTATTTTGGCAAATATAAAAAGACTCCATATTGTGTGTCCCTACCCATTGGCAAAAGAATCAATAGACTATGTAGCTGGGAAATGCTCAACTCCAAATTCAACACGACTTCTGTGTAATTAAAAAAAATTAGTTTTTAATCTGGGAAAGTGCAAAGCATACGTTTTGGTCAAATTAGGTTAATTTGGCTAGGAAGCAATATTTTCTTGTACTAAGAGAATACTGACTGGGCTGCCAATAGTATACAGTTTTCCTGGTTGCCGTTCAATGCATCGTTGGAAAGTGTACCAAGTGCAGTGCTTTCTGATGAGTGATTAAGAGATAATGCCTTAATAAGCCTTTACCTAACTAAAGGACCATAGTTATGTTGGATACAGGGCAGTGTTATTTGGGTACATGGAGCACTACACTATAGTATAGTACAGTATAGTATTTGGATACAGGATGATGTAATCCTATTTGTACACTCAAAAAAAGGTTTAATCCTACATACAACTTATCACAATTTTAAGGTTACTTAAACATTTTTATTCAGTCATCAATATTTATTTGTCAAGAAACTGCTGCATGCAGTCACAGGCCTATGGTCAGTTCTACAAGTTCTACTTCTACTACTCGCAGTTCAGTTCTACTACATTTTAATTGGAAGCAAATCAACAAATCATTCAGCTTCAGGTAATGTTAACATCAGCAATAAAAATATGGGAAGTTCCTTTAGACAAAAGAGACTACTTTAGCACCCACATACAACACAACAAAATAAATAAAAAAGGTTGGTATACTTTCTAACATCAGATATTATGTTCCAAACTTTGCTCTCCTCTCATTATACTACCCACAAATGTATCCCTATCTTACATACGATATCTGTGCATGGGGCTCAACCAGTGCAAATTACCTCAAGCCTATCACCACCCAGCAAAAGCCTGCTATCAGAGCAATAACAAATTGTTGTCAGACAACACACAGTCCCTCTGTTTAAATCTCTAAACATAAACTCACTCCACACATTCTCTTGTGCCATTTACATGTACAAAACCTTGTTCCTAAATGCAGATCCTGATCTGAAACTCTTCCTTGACAGACGTAATAAGAACCCATAATACCACACACTGTGCAAATAAAGGGACAGTCTATGGAACTCGCCCCCTAACGAATTATAAAGCTGTCCAACCAACACCTTATTCAAAAATAAAACCAGAAAGTACCTAATTTCAGACTCATAGTTTCCTACCTAGTGCTTCAAACTTGCACTGTATCTTGTGTTACCCACTCCCCCAATATATGTCCCTATGCCATACAACTTCATTGTAATCACTGCTATCAGCGTATATCATGGTTGTTATGTTAAACGCAAATTTTACTACAATGTACCTAGAAATAATCCTGAAATTATGCTACAATGTACCTGGTGTTAATCATCAAATTTTACTATAATGTACCTACTAATTTTCTTCATATTTTCTCACAATGTACCTGTTAACATTTTTCAATTTTGCTACAAATTACCTACTTAAAATTATCTGTTAGATTAAGAACCAGCCCAAAATTCAGTGCGTGTCAGTGGCTTTATAGGAATGTAAAAAATCAAATGCGATGTACAGTACTCTCAAACCCAATGTATCTTCTTGTATATAAATAAATAGATAAATAAACAAACAAGCAAGAGGTTTGAAACAATATTCAAATAAGCATTCAAAATATCATGAAACCTTTACTTCCCACTACTACAGATAATTTGGTTTAATTTAAATGTGCAAATACAATATTTTTTTTTCAAAGTCATCATGAACTGAACATTTCAAATAAAGGAAAACTGTGTATACAACAAAGGAGATACAAAGGTGTAATAAATTTCTAAGATAAGAGTGCACCCAATACTATAAATAGGTGGAGTGCACGTCTCATCGTTGATACAGCGCAAGTGCTCTCATGAGAAATCTAAAATTGTCTGGTGAAAACTCTACCTAACCTAAAGTCAGGATTTATTGATGCACTATTAGAAATGGGTCCAATGGCCACAGTATTATTTGGATATTAGATAAAAAAAAAAAATTAAGTTTGTTTCTACAATTCTGGTAACATTGTCCCATGCTAGGCTAGATTGCATTCAACTAGTGGCCAGACATTCACAAGCCATAGATTTGACAAAATGCATTAGTCAGAGATTCTCTCAAATTGTTCCTGACAGTGTGTTGGGCTATCTCCAATGATAGGCTACACAGAACACTACAATTACTGTACTATAGAATACATCACAGAATTCCCCATTAATCTTATTTCATGACAATTTTCAGAGATAATTCATACAGAGCTCTGGTAATGACTATGACAAGGTGCAAACTATCAGAGCCAGGGGGGAGAGAAAGGGAGAGAGAGAGAGAGAGAGAGAGAGAGGAAGAGTGAGAAAGAGAGAACACTGCCACTCCCAGCCCCTTGGGACATGCAAGCATCAAATTCAAGTTTAACTTGCAGCAGCATTAATGGGTAAATCACAGCCAAACATTACATACACTGGGCTGTGTGTGTGTGTGTGCACTGGACCCACGACGACTACCCTGGGGGTAGATGCCCAGGTAGATGCCCCATGGTATCTACGAGTCACACCCACTCATGACACTTTTTTGCTCCACCAACGCCAAAAAATCCATGCAGATTTAATCCACAATCTGACATCTTTCCCATGCGACTAACCTCATCACGATTACGTATGAGCATTACCACGTCGATGATGAATTTAGCTTCCAGTGACTTTGCAGTATGACAGGTAAATTAATATGAAGAGAGCCTGGGCCGCCCGCCACACTCACATCCCGGCGGCGTCTCTACACTTAATTACCTCAAAACCACCTCAACCTTCCCCCTCCAAACTTCTCCAGCCTCAATTGATTTACCCTCTCTAATAGTCACACACATGCCATGCTAATTCGACACTCGAGAGACCATTAAGAAGTTAATTCGAAGTCTTATACTCACCTCCTTTAGTTCTTTCTCTCGTTTTCTCCTCTCTTTCTCCTCCCGTAAAGCCATTAATTTGGCCTTCTTGCGCTCTAGTTCTGCTTTGCGATCCGCCATGATGCTTTCGTGGTCACAAAATGCTATACACCGACAGGTTTACTGTGTAACTGGTCAAATCATAGGTCGAAATTCATCGGTAGAATACGATGACATTTCCTTATGACTCATCGACCGTCCGTCCCACCCCAAAGTCAATATGACGGTCGTGTTCCAGTAATGCAGCAGCTGGTGTTTATCTTCCTCTTCTCTTATCATTTAAGACTCTATGATACATTTGTATATCCTAGAAATTAAGTATTAACATTTACTTTTTACTTTTGGAGTTATTGACATTATAGCGTTTCGTAAAGCTTTTATTTTCGAATAAAGATGTGGTTTTGAAGAGTGAGAGGTCTCTACAGGTGAGTATTGAGTGTGTACATTGTGGAGCGGGAAGTTCAAAACTTTGATTCCTCAGAAAATCTAAAAAAATTATATACAAACTCCTCTGACATTGGAATATTTATTTCTAGGATTAATTCGAACATGAAAATCAATTAATACAATTTCAAACTCAATTCTCTATTATCGAGGATATGTTGGATACAGCAATTATAAAACTACCCACGTGAGCTGTACCGATGGTTACAAGACGGGTATAGGTTCTTATTTTCATGTATTAGCAAGCTTAGATACACCGCACTGAGTTGCTAATGTAGTAAACATGATTGATGACAGTCATACATGGGACATGAGTCGAGTCTACTAGCCTCCAATAGCAAACTTCGATAGACAATGAGGATATTTTTATTAACATTTTGCTTGTTCTGTAAGCAACATTAACTCGGTTTGTTTTTGTCAAAAACACACACACACATATTATATATATATATATATATATATATATATATATATATATATATATATATATATATATATATATATATATATATATATATGTCTCATTGAATATGACCGCATATTCTGTATTTACTATCTTCTGATTTAGGGCTTCTATCCCTCTAACTATTTTCTTAGCATCAGGGCTTAGCTGAAACAGGAGTTCTCCAAAACTCATTTTCGTAATTTCTGGGTGAAGAAAAGATGTGGATTACTATAGAATGTATTACACTTATTTAAACAATTTGCACGACGTTTCGAACCTCCATGGTTCATTCTCAAGTGAGGAAATGTTACAATGTGGTTTGATTATATACCCGCACTGGGTCAGGTGATAAAACAATAAAGGTGAAAACATAGGGGATACATAGGGGATAAATGGGGTGAAACATATGAACATAAGAATAGAGGTAACCGCAGAAGGCCTATTGGCCCATACGAGGCAGCTGGCATCTACATACAAAGATTAATCCAGTGTAATTGGCCTGTTATGTTGAACATTGTCTTCTGTGTTGGCATCGTTATGTTAATTCGAACATGAAATATATCTATATGAAATATATATCTATATGAAATATATGAATATATCTATATGAAGAATATACCTATATGAAAAATATAGAATATATCTATATGAATATATGAAATAAATAAGTTAACATAACGATGCCAACACAGAAGACAATGTTCAACATAACAGGCCAATTACACTGGATTAATCTTTGTATGTAGATGCCAGCTGCCTCGTATGGGCCAATAGGCCTTCTGCGGTTACCTCTATTCTTATGTTCATATGTTTCACCCCATTTATCCCCTATGTATCCCCTATGTTTTCACCTTTATTGTTTTATCACCTGACCCAGTGCGGGTATATAATCAAACCACATTGTAACATTTCCTCACTTGAGAATGAACCATGGAGGTTCGAAACGTCGTGCAAATTGTTTAAATAAGTGTAATACATTCTATAGTAATCCACATCTTTTCTTCACCCAGAATTACGAAAATGAGTTTTGGAGAACTCCTGTTTCAGCTAAGCCCTGATGCTAAGAAAATAGTTAGAGGGATAGAAGCCCTAAATCAGAAGATAGTAAATACAGAATATGCGGTCATATTCAATGAGACATGTGTAAAAGAAAACCTGCTGCCAGTATACACCAATATATATATATATATATATATATAATATATATATATATATATATAATATATATAATATATATATATATATATGTGAGAAAGCTGCATGAACGCGCAAGCCATATATCACTAAGAACTCTTTGACCCGACCAGGATTCGAACCCATGCCGTCCAGGATTGATTGATTGATTGATAAAGATTAAGCCACCCAAGAGGTGGCACGGGCATGAATAGCCCGTAAGCGTCCAGGATCACCCCTAAACGTACTTATAGACGATCATTGGTGCGGTGGTCACGGTACTGTGTACGTTTAGGGGTGATCCTGGACGGCATGGGTTCGAATCCTGGTCGGGTCAAAGAGTTCTTAGTGATATATATATATTAATTATATAAATATAATTATTATAAATCAATTATTATAATTATATATCCTTCCCGTATATATCAACTCATACGATGATTTCCAGCTAGCTCCAGCAGAATGATCGAGGAGTCCGCTCATCACCAATGATTGTGATGACTGATTGATTACGATGACTGAATGATTCAGATGATTAATAAATGTTTACGATGATTAAGAATGATTACAAATGATTACTGCAGTTGCCACTAATGATAGAGTATGCTCCATAGTACAAGACTAAATTTAATAATAATAATAATAATAATAATAATAATAATAATAATAATAATAATAATAATAATAATAATAACTCATCGTGTCGGGGACAGGAAGCCAGGGTATATTCATACACGTTAGGCTTATATCGAGGTCCAATTACTGACCCCGCCCCCCCAGGATGCAACCCCCCACATCCAGTTAACTAACTCCTGAGTACCTATATACTCACTGCTAGGTGAACAGAAGCATTAGGTGAAAGGAAATGTGCCCAACCTTTTCTATCCCGCCCGGGATTCGAACCCGGAATTCGATGATTGTGCGTCGAGAACGAACCCGACTCTGCTACCGAGACCCCTTATGGAATTACACAAAGCAAAACTACCACAATATAAACAATAGAATAACAGAGGAAATACAAAATAACCATGTTAAAAGTTAAACAAATATAAGCTAAATACTGGGCAGTAGAAAGTGTAGATTAAGAAATGAAAGCTTCAATGAAATAACTTTTTTGGTAGAGTTAAGGATTAACGTAGTTGCCATAAAAGCCTCTCATGACATAATGTTATAATTCCCAGAGGATGCTTTTATGTTTATTAGTCTATACACGACATAAAAGGCGGGCGGAGGCAGGAGGAAGCCTCGCGTCATAATAATATTTTGGCTACTAATACTATTATCACGAATAAGAAATAATTAATAATATAATAATAATAATAATAATAATAATAATAATAATAATAATAATAATAATAATAATCACAAGGAAAGCACACTGGCGTGATGTATCAATGACAAAAATAATTTTCGAAATAGTAAAAAATAATTTTTCGAACCCAAAAATAATTTTGAGGCAATGGGGTGACTTGAACCGCCGTAGGGATATGAAGACAATAGTGTACATTAAAAGATATTATTCCCACGCATAAATCGTAATAATCCTGTCCTTCAACCCCCTTCGTACAGATAGATACAAATATGTAATAGATTAATATAACATGTAGTATAGTTGAATTTGTGAGAATATATCAAGTGAGGCATGGAGATGTTAGAGGACGTAGAGAGACTCACGCAGAAGAGATAGTTCCATGTTAATTGCAAAAAAATAGTTCCAAGATATTTACAAATGTTGTGTAATCCTATAAAACAAATTTACATTTATTTGACGACCTGTAGACAACAGACATTATTATAGATAATATAATAATGACGAAACCATAATAACAATAGAAGAAATTAAGGAATGGAAATGATTTAGGCTACTTATAGACTATTTGTTTCTTTGCAGACCGTCTCCATCTGACGTCATGTTGCTCAAACTGTATATAATGTCCTTATTTTGCAGCCCTGTTATTCACACCTCTGATAGTAGTAGTAGTAGTAGTAGAAACAGTAGTAGACGAGAGCTCGGAGAAAATCCCTGAACTTCCTTTTAATCCCCGAAACGAGAGTATACTGTCCGCCCGAACATTATTATTATTCCTTGTGAGAATGTCCTGTTATCATCATCTCCGCATATTGACAGGAGCCTTAACATGGTGTGTGTGAGATGATAGCCGCATTCCCAGAGGTACATATTGACCGGCTGCTCTTCACAGGCAGTGTGTGTGTGTGTGTGTGTGAACCAATACCCCGGCGAGCATGGCATCAATGGACCAATGAGAAAAGACTTCACCAGACCCCCTGATTGTTATTGATCAGACAACAGCAAGGGTGCCAGGCTCTCAAAGATTCTGTGTGCTATTCACTTCATATCATTAAATTATCATAATTATAGTATTTAGTACATTTACTGCCAAGAGACTGTTATAATGTAATGTAATTACATAAATTGCACATGATTTCATTCTTAAAAAGTGTACATTTTCGATGGGAAACCGAAATTTTCTACTGTGATATCAGTGGAAGGAAACGAGCCTGCATGGTATTATCTTAGAGAACGTCTTGTGCGGCAAATACCCGTGTGTCGAGCAATGTGTGTGCGCTGTTTGCGGGCAGCGTGTCATTAAAAACACCATAAGTTATGCATAATGACAGCTGGGACAAGCATCGAGAGGAAGATGAACGGCGCAGACTGGCAACATGAATGAACCTTCCTCGTACGTCCGGCAGAGTGAGGCCGACACTGGCACTTGTTGAGCGTGTGACGGTGACTGAGGGAAACATGCGGACGTCTCTACGGGAAAACCTCGTTTCTGCTCTTGTTAATAGTACTCTAATACCCTTTAACCTGGTAGTGTGATATATACCCGTCCTGTGGAGCCCCGGGAGGGCAGCGATTACCCCCCTCCCCGTCCTTCAGCGTGGTGTCGTGACAAACGATTCAGGAGGAAAAGAGAGAGAGTGTTGGGTGCACGCCCAAGAGGGTTTGGCCTCCATGTTTCCTGAAGGTAACCTGTGTTTGCTTTGGCAGCGCTGTGTGCTCTAATCTCTCTCTCTCTCTCTCTCTCTCTCTCTCTCTCTCTCTACCCCCTCCCTGTCTTCTGTGTTTATATATATAACACTCATCTCTACTCCTTCATCTCACAGCTTACCAGTGGACTGGTAACTCACTTCTCCGCCAACTCCTCCTCACCCAGCGACTTGGGGGCACAGTGCTATACTTTCAAGATAAGTGTTAGTGTCTCGGAGGGTTTTCTCAAGGTGTTGTGTACGTCGTTTTAAGTGGCTCTTGGCTGGCCCACAGGTGGGGAATGGGGCGCGTTGATTGACATGAACGGACACTTGATTGACTACATGATAGAATACAAGTTATTGATTAAATCCATGAACTGTCTGTTTATTTAGTTTTATTGCATTTGATGCAACCCACTTGTCATAATAATGGTTACTATCCTAAACACGACAAATAAATTGGTAATGAAGGTATATCGAGCACCGTAACCTGTGGCAGATATTAATTAACATATATTGGTCGTCATAGTGACTAAATTTACCCCCATGGAAACTCCACCTTTAATTTAATAATTATCGCAAGTAGGTGTGGCTCAACACTCAAACATGGAGCGTAAATACCGTAGACTTATTTATTGTACAGTAATATAATAATATAATAATAATATAATAGTAATAATAATAATATTATTAAAATATATAATAATAATTATTATTATTATTATTATTATTATATTATTATATTATTATTATTATTATTATAGAAACAGTAATGCCATATGCGGAGTTTGGGTTTCCTTAAAGCCGCGGAGAAAGTTATTTAATCTGTCACATGTGATTCCAGAGGTGTTAAACTGTTTTCTCTTCTATGTCGTAGTACATATTTCTTGCGGGGTGTGCCAGCGGGCAAGCAAGACATTCAGAATAGGCCAAATAAAGTGTTTTTTCTTCTGCGGAAAGCAATTATCGGCTACTTTAGCTGTAGCTAGTAATTCCTGCTGTTTCTCATACATATGCATTTTCAGATCATACATATGTTTTCGCCTGAATTTTCTGCTGTTGAGTCAATGGGATCAAAATGTTCTGTGATATATATTTCGTGGGCAAAATAGATCGTCAATAGAGTATTGATCTTTTTTATTATTTCTGACTAAATAGTGGTGTCAAACAGGGAGCTATTTTTTTAGTTTTTATTATTTGGTGCCTTTTTTGACCCGATTTTGAAAGAGATCAAAGTCAACAGAATATTTTGAATGCAGTGAGTGTTTTAAGTACAGATTGTATTTTGAGTGCAGTCGGTATTTTGAGAATTGTGTTTTTTCAGTGAGATTTTTTTTGAGTACAGGGATAAGTTTTAAGCTCTACCAATATTGTCAGTATAATGAACATTTTGAACACAGAAAAGTTATTTAAGTTTAACGAGAATTTGAGCACAGTGAGCATTTTGAGTACAGTGTTCATTTTGAGTTACAGTGAGCATTTTGATTACAGTGATCATTTTGAGTTACAATGAACACTTTAATTACAGTATTTGTTGTACACTTTACGAAGAAATCTAGTGATTGTTTTTGCGTTCCAGTTGCGTGTGATGTGGGTGCGAGGAGGTAGCCTCGGGGGCGGTGTGTCAGGGGGCGGGGCGGTGGCGGTGCTGGGTGGGGGCGTGGTTGGGGGCGGTGGGCGGCCCATGTGGATCCCTTACTGCTCCTCCGTCGACCAGCGCTGCGCCGCGGCCGCCCTCGAATTCGCTGGCAAGGCCGACTGTCTCAAGGTAACTGTCTCTTTGACGTCAATTGTCCAGCCCTCTCTCGTTCTGAAGATCCGCTGTTTGTGTAAATCTTGCTTTTTGCTTCATGGCTTGTAAATACATGTGTGTGTGTGCGATACTAATATGTTGTCTCGCGTCCTCTTTAATGAGACATTACGTCCACGTGTTCTTTGTTTACATGTCGAGGCCACGTGATCTTTGTTGACATGTTGAGGCCACGTGATCTTTGTTGACATGTTGAGTCCACGTGATCTTTGTTGACATGTCGAGTCCACGTGTTCTTTGTTGACATGTCGAGTCCACGTGATCTTTGTTGACATGTTGAGGCCACGTGATTTTTGTTGATATGTTGAGGTCACGTGATCTTTGTTGACATGTTGAGTCCACGTGATCTTTGTTGACATGTTGAAGCCACGTGATCTTTGTTGACATGTTGAGGCCACGTGATCTTTGTTGACATGTCGAGGCCACGTGATCTTTGTTGACATGTTGAGGTCACGTGATCTCTGTTGACATGTTGAGTCCACGTGATCTCTGTTGACATGTTGAGTCCACGTGATCTTTGTTGACATGTTGAGGTCACGTGATCTTTGTTGACATGTCGAGTCCATGTGCTCTTTGTTGACATGCTGTGTCCATGTCATATTTTGCTTCCTTTCATCTAATGCCGCTGCTCACCTAGCTGTAAATAGGTACCCGGGAATTAAGCAACAGATTTTTTTTATTATTGCAGCAGGAGACGGGTAGTTTATTGTGCACCCCATACTCACCCTGTGAGCGGTAGTTTATTGTGCAACCCATACTCACTCTGTGAGCGGCAGCGCATAAAGGATTACTGAGGGCAAAATAGGTCTTACTCGGACCTCAACGGAGAGGATAACATTAACAATTACATCTATCCTGACCACTTTATAATTATATTGTCAGCCAGCTGCAGATATGTTTTCATTACAACATATATGTATTCACAATGTGTTGTTATACATAGATGACAACTGTTGTGGGGGTTGCTTACTGAGTAGTTCAGTAAGTAGTACGACCTTAGGGGGATCTCCATGCAACCCTCAAGTATATACATACACGGGCTCCCTGTCCCCCCCCCCAAAAAAAAAAAATACAAATTATCCTCGGCGACACTTCTTTATATTCGTGTATTATATATTGTATGTTCATATTTCGAAATCGTTTTATAATTAACGATGTATGTAAATCTTTGAACTTTCATTGATTTTGATATTTTTGGCAATTGTTGTCCTCGCTGAGGAAACAGTCGATTAAACAGATATTACAATAGGAAGGTGATGATAAATTTGGGTACACGTCCAAGCCACCGGCCTGGCTTGGCCGTGTTAAATATGGCTACACGTCAGCAGCCTAGCTTGGACGTGTGATAAATATGTCTACACGTCAACAGGACGCGTCACCGGTCTCTGGCTTGGACGAGCCGACGCCTCCTGTGTTTACGAAAAAGGTAAACAAAGAAATCTCGGCGTTTATTATGGCGCCTTTCGTGAGCTGCTTCTCTAAAGGTTTCTCACACTACCTGCTCATGACCTCCTCTGGTGCACTCATAGCTTTATACTCATGACCTCCTCTGGTGCACTCATAGCTTTATACTCATGACCTCCTCTGGTGCACTCATAGCTTTATACTCATGACCTCCTCTGGAGCACTCATAGCTTTATACTCATGACCTCCTCTGGTGCACTCATAGCTTTATACTCATGACCTCCTCTGGTGCACTCATAGCTTTATACTCATGACCTCCTCTGGTGCACTCATAGCTTTATACTCATGACCTCCTCTGGTGCACTCATAGCTTTATACTCATGACCTCCTCTGGTGCACTCATAGCTTTATACTCATGACCTCCTCTGGTGCACTCATAGCTTTATACTCATGACCTCCTCTGGTGCACTCATAGCTTTATACTCATGACCTCCTCTGGTGCACTCATAGCTTTATACTCATGACCTCCTCTGGTGCACTCATAGCTTTATACTCATGACCTCCTCTGGTGCATTCATAGCTTTATACTCATGACCTCCTCTGGTGCACTCACAGTTATACTCATGACCTCCTCTGGTGCACTCACAGTTATACTCATGACCTCCTCTGGTGCACTCATAGTTATACTCATGACCTCTAGTGCTCTCACAGCTCGATACTCATAATTCTTACAGGAGGTAGAAACAACAGGAGGGGGTAACAACAGTAGAGGAGCAACAGAAGAGGAGACTAAAAGGAGGAGAGGCCTACAGGAGGGCAGACAAGAGAAGGAGAGCCTACAAGGGCAGACAAGAGGAGGAGAGCCTACAGGAGGGCAGACAAGAGGAGGAGAGCCTACAGGAGGGCAGACAAGAGGAGGAGAGCCTACAGGAGGGCAGACAAGAGGAGGAGAGCCTACAGGAGGGCAGACAAGAGGAGGAGAGCCTACAGGAGGGCAGACAAGAGGAGGAGAGCCTACAGGAGGGCAGACAAGAGGAGGAGAGCCTACAGGAGGGCAGCCAAAATTCGGATGGGAGACTCCAGGAAGCCCAGCGGGATAGATAGTAAACTGTATGAAAGATCAAAACATTCAGTTATACAGTATACCTAACTCTCTCTCGCTTGCAAGAAGGACACAGAGAATTACAAGAAAATAAGAAAATCTGGAAGATAGGCAAGCAATATTGCCATCAATGATACAACGGACATTGCAAGGAGGCTAAATGACAGGAGAATAGGCTTCGACACCCTTGCTAGGCTTGCAGTTATAAGGGCAATGTTGAACATAATATATTAAATGCAACTTTAAAGAGAGTTATTGGATGAGAACTATTAGGTGAATTTGAAGCAGAAGAGTGCAAACAGAAACTAACTGATCGATTGTTTACCAGATTGAAACGTGTCAAACAAAACAATTGTTACTTATGCAGACGAGGAGTCACAATAACGTGGCTGAAATATGTTGACCAAACCACACACTAGAAAGTGAAGGGACGACGACGTTTCGGTCCGTCCTGTCGATGAAGTCGATTGTCGATTGAGAATGAACCAGGACGGACCGAAACGTCCTCGTCCCTTCACTTTCTAGTGTATGGTCTGGTCAACACAATTGTTACTTGTCTTGTAAGGAACTAGTAACAAAGTTGTGTTTTGACACGTCGGCCTTTATTTACCTGTCAGCCTTGACATGTTTTCACAGCTGGAATACGACTTGGCTACAAGTATCTCTGGCAGTTCGCCTTGTATAGGAGGTCTAGATGAAGCAAAGTGTAAAGTGTGTGGACAAAACACCTGGAGACACCTGAGCACTGTATTGTACACTGTGGACAAAATTTAGCCATTTAGAGAGAAAACTAAACTTGCGTTGCATGAAATGGCAAACCATTTTATTGTAAACAACATATCTGAAATACTTGTACGGTATCCATATCTTAACATGTCTTACCTTCATGAATAACAATATTCATTGTTAATGCACAGAAGTTGAAGTGAATGAAGCCTGCAACTAGTTGTCACTGTAATTATAAGATGTGCAGAGTGATTGTAATTAATGATTGTAATTAACGATTCAAAATTTTCCGCTTAGGTTTGAAAACACCTTTTTGTGCTCTCTGTAGTCCTTCTTTGGGCTGCCGCTCACAGGATGAGTATTGGGTGTACAATAAACAACCGCTCACAGGGTGAGTATGTGGTGCACAATAAATTACCTCTCAGAAGATGAGTATTGGGTGCACAATAAACTACCGCTCACAGGATGAGTATTGCGTGAACAATCAACTAACGCTCACAGGATGAGTATAGGGTGCACAATAAACAACTGTTCATAGGGTGAGTATAGGGTGCACAATAAACAACCGCTCACAGGATGAGTATAGGGTGCACAATAAACTACCGCTCACAGGATAAGTATGTTCATATGTATATGCATGTACTTACATGTATATAACATAATTATGAACTATAATGACTTTTTAGCTAGTGTTCTAAGCTTCATTATTGTTTCGAAACATGCATACACCTTCACCTCTTTATATTCTTCTCCCTGCTAATTTTATCAAATGTGGACAATGTTTCCTATGTAACTTACATAAAGACCACTTAGCTGCGATAATAAACACGCTTAAGTGAACGGCGTTTAGGTCAAATGTCCTAAACTGTCCTTTAAAATGTCCCTTAAGTCTTTTAAAGTCTTTTAAAATGTCCCTTATATCTTTTAAAGTATTTTAAAATGTCCCTTATGTCTTTTAAAATGTCCCTTATGTCTTTTAAAGTCTTTTAAAATGTCCCTTAAGTCTTTTAAAGTCTTTTAAAATGTCCCTTATGTCTTTTAGTCTTTTAAAATGTCCCGTATGTCTTTTAAAAGGTCAGCATGGAATTACTGGTATTATAGCAGCTTTTCTTTAAAACTTTATATTACCTTTTACTACCCACTATAATTAGCTTTTTTTTTTTAACTAGTTTTGATTCTTTGTTGCAAGACATACTGTGGAAATTTGTGTTTTTTTTTATTATTTACTAATTATCAGTAATTGTCGCTCTCACTGTAAAGATTTTAATTTTATTATTTTTTCTGGTTTTGTTTTCTTGTTCCAAACCGTGCATGAATTTCATTACCTTGGTGATGTGGGGGTCCATAGAACAACCGAGCAACCATTAGTCTCTTTACAAGATCCTTTAGTAGCACGTTTATATAGATAAATTCGGTTATGCCTTTGCAACCCGTCCTCATAAACAAAGGCCAAAGTCCATTCCATGCACCCTCAAACCCCCCTGTTTATGAATGAAAAAGGTTTACACACGACTCACAACTGATGGCGTTCGAACACTTCTCGAATAAGTGTTTCACTGACGACTTTTGTTCGAACCACAACGCTGTAAATTTATGAATGCTTCGTTGGGGTCGACCGCTTGATGGAATGGACATGGTCAGAGGACTCGGTTGGTTCACCTAGTAGTAAATAGATCCCTGGGAGTTAGTCAATTGTTGTGAAGTTTCATCCTAGGAAGGGTCAGTAGTTCAACCTTTAGGGGGTGGTGGGTGGGCCTCAGTACTTGCCTAAAATATGTATACATACGCAGGCTGCCTGTCCCCGATAAAACTAATAATTATTATTAACATGTGTGCTTGCCTGGCTAAATATGGATAAAGAAAATATTGGTTTCGCCAACCTTTAAAGGAACGTATTTCCGTCGGAAATTGAAATATAATATGATAAGAAAGAAGCATGGATAAACAGCGCGAAATACTTTTAATAATAATTCAAAGTAATTATCCACGAAAAAGCATAGATGCATGAGACTATACATACAC
The DNA here is from genome assembly GCA_020271785.1 of Procambarus virginalis. NCBI lineage: Eukaryota > Metazoa > Arthropoda > Malacostraca > Decapoda > Cambaridae > Procambarus > Procambarus virginalis. The sequence goes on from WNGS01005680.1 coordinate 5,449,855, forward strand.
TTTGACAATACTGAGACCTTAGTGTCTTTTGATTGTCTTGTAATTACCATTTAATAGGCTACAGACTGCATATTGACTCGTAACTTTCCTTGACTTGAATCTTGCACACCAACAGTTTATACGGGAACTGAACCGTGAGACATCCAGCTACCGTCACCTGGCTGTGGGCCTGGGAGGCAGTGGAGATTGTGACCAGTGAGGGAGGAGCTCAAGAGGTCAAGACGTCGAGCCCAGGATCTCGCCAGAGAGGCTAAGAACAAAACTCAGTCCATATCTCCAAGAGTTAGTCTCATTTCTCATTTTCTAAATGCATGTCATGGGGTTTTGGTATACTGTAAACTGTTTATATACAATTACGTGATTATAGTTACCGCACTGCAAACTCCCGCTACTCTAAGCTAATCATTATTAAGCTCACCCAATTTAACTTTTCAAAATATTATGACTAGTTAGCGGGTAAAATGTGGTTACTATTGTCAAGTAGCTTTATAAAAGTGCATCCCTCATTGTATAGTTCCCCTTAACTCAGATATATTTTATCTTTTTCCATCATCCAAAATTCATGATCCCCTTGCGCTATGTAGATACCCCCTATTATATGTCCACAAACTGTAACCTTAAAAGCAAGATTCAGGATTTAAATCCGTTTCATATAATTGAAATCCACCACCAATGAAGAATCTTCCCGTTTGAGTGCACGCCAACGAAACAACTTGTTTTAGTGATATAATTAAGTCTGGATTCTGACTTTTTGTCTAATTCATACATGGTTGAAGATATTATAAGTATCGACGCAGCCAGTGTTATGAATCATGATATTAACAAAGTTGAGCTTCCTTGGTATAAATTTGAATGGATATTGATTAATATATTAAATAACATGAATATAAGGCGCACAATCAACTACCTCTCACAGGATGAGTATAGGGTGCACAATCAACTACCTCTCACAGGATGAGTATAGGGTGCACAATCAACTACCGCTCACAGGATGAGTATAGGGGTGTGCACAATCAACTACCGCTCACAGGATGAGTATAGGGTGCACAATCAACGACCGCTCACAGGATGAGTATGGGGTTTACAATCAACTAGCCATTGTAAGCGGCAACAATCAACATTAAGGGAAGGCGAGGCTGCTTCAATAGAATACGCCACATTAATCATCCACTTCCCAAGAATATACACGCTACTGTGCTGTACTGAAGGCACTCACTAATTTTATACTCCTCACTTCTCCACCTAAAATTTGGAGGCTACAACTGTAGTTTATTACATTTTTTTAAAACTTTATCTGAATTGCTTTGGGATTCAGTTCAGTTCAGTTTTTGGATTCATTCATTAAATGTAATGACGGACGACAGAACGTTGACTTTTGCATTATTGAATTTGGACACACCGGAAGCTTTTTTTAACCTCAACAAAATATAAGACTTAACATAACCTTTCTTAGCAATTCTAGGCCTAGTGCACACTACCAGGCCTAATATAGTTCATATAACTTATACTTTACTAGCGCTAGGGAATATTTAAGTTATTTTTTCAGCTTATTTTTCCGGGCTGTAAAATTAGTAGTACAGAAAGTGTTTTAATAGTGCTCCATTACTACATATCGAGACTTAGGAGCAAATATTTGTTATAGGAGGATGGGTTAGATCATTACAGCCAGTTTGTACTATTGAATTTTTCGTGCTATCCTTCTGTGATAAATAATAATAATTTGTCTTTCTTTTTTCAGAGGGGACACTGTAAGACCAGAAGTTGCTCGACTATGGCGCATCCTGTTCTGTTGCATTCGTGTTCTAGGTAGGTTGTGGGTGAAGCTTGTACTTGAGGTTGTGGGGTGAAGCTTGTACTTGAGGTTGTGGGGTGAAGCTTATACTTGAGGTTGTGGGGTGAAGCTTGTACTTGAGGTTGTGGGGTGAAGCTTGTACTTGAGGTTGTGGGGTGAAGCTTATACTTGAGGTTGTGGGGTGAAGCTTGTACTTGAGGTTGTGGGGTGAAGCTTGTACTTGAGGTTGTGGGGTGAAGCTTATACTTGAGGTTGTGGGGTGAAGCTTGTACTTGAGGTTGTGGGGTGAAGCTTATACTTGAAGTTGTGGGGTGAAGCTTATACTTGAGGTTGTGGGGTGAAGCTTATACTTGAAGTTGTGGGGTGAAGCTTATACTTGAAGTTGTGGGGTGAAGCTTATACTTGAGGTTGTGGGGTGAAGCTTATACTTGAAGTTGTGGGGTGAAGCTTATACTTGAAGTTGTGGGGTGAAGCTTGTACTTGACGTTGTGGGGTGAAGCTTATACTTGAGGTTGTGGGGTGAAGCTTATATTTGAGGTTGTGGGGTGAAGCTTATACTTGGTAGGTAGTTCTTGTTATTGCAATATTTGCAATAACAATGCTTAATTATTTGTATACTTATTCTTTTATTTTCATTAAAATTAAAAAGTTAAAATTATGCATTACATTAAATGAATATAGGTATCTCAAGTCAAAAAATCTATGTATAAATGAATGGAATAAAGAATAAATGATATCAGGATTTATTAGTATCAGGGTTATCAACAAGATATCTAATATTATTCTTCAGCTTAATCTTTCCCTTGTAGGTAATGACCCATGTAGACTAGCTTTGGTCTCCCTACTGTAGAATGGAACTAAATTTATATAAATGCTAACAGAGAAGGATGCCAAAGTTAGCAATTATAAGAATTTTTCATTTCTCAACAATAAAAAGCTCAAGCTACATTATCTAGAAAGACGAAGAGTAGGGTTTTGAAGTAGACTGTAGTAGATTAAAGTATTCTACTTCAATCTACTACAGACTGAAGTAGTATACAAATGGATGAAAGGGTAAAACAAAGAGGGACATAAACAAAAGTTTTAAACATAACACAAAATAGAATTAAGACAAAGAATATATAAATTGGAGAAGTTCAGATCTAAGCAGATACTGGGAAGGAAACAGGGTTGTAAATTTATAGAACAAATTACCATGTAACATAATGGACTTGAAACCGCTGGATTGTTTTACCGTAGGTTAAAACATATAACACACACACACACACACACACACACACACACACACACACACACACACACACACACACACACACACACACATATATATAATTTGGGAGAATACAAATATTGGCTGCTTCGTATGGGCTAATAGTCCTTCTACCGTTTCCTCAATGCTGATAAAATTGATGTATAGAATATACCCATTATGCCGTGCTTTATTATATCTATTTAATTGTTGCTATTGCTTTAGAACAGGAGATGTTGCGTACATTAACGCTGCAACACACGTTTGGCCTGCACCTGGGTCCCATTGGTCTCATCAACACCGGGGTGCATGAATATGGCAGCAATCACCGCTCAGCGCCCCCAGGAGATAGTAATGATCTCTCTCTCAGCGATAGACTAGCCTTAGAGAGGGCTGAGGTTAACCAACTTCACAAGTAAGTTGACTATGACTTAATGTGTATGTCAAACGCAGTCATAGTTTATTTGGCGAAGAAATACACTGATTAATGATGTTGAACTACGTCAAAGATAAGCACTTAGCATTTTTTTTATGATAGGTTGGCAAGTACAAAATAATGACCAATTAGATTTAATACAATACTATATAGCAAAGTGATATGAGAAGGATCAATCCATAAAAAATATATATTATATTGAAAATACTCGGTGATAATTGTGGATACGAAAAAGGATCCTGGCATTATAATCCATCGTTACTTAAAACTAATTAAACATGCGGAGACAATTATAACGAAATATTATAACTCATTTCTAGCAATAATCTAACAACCGAAGCAGCAAAATATACCAAAAATCGTTCCCGTTCCCAACTCACCAGCAACTCAGGGCAACTGTCCTCCTACAAAAAACGTCGCTTTTCGCACTCATGCGCACTGAGGCTAAAATACTGCCGTACTAGAAAATGGCAACCCGTCCTCGCAAATTTAATGAGTCAATATTGACATATTAAATATGTGCATAGGTGACATACTTAACTTAATAGTTTCCCTTGAAAATCTTCATAGAAAACACCAACCTTACCTAACCTTGTTAGTATGTTAAGACAAGCATTTTATTGCTTCGTAATTACAATTATTATCTAACCTATACCTATAATAGGTTAAGTAACAATTGTAATTACGAAGCTATAAGATGCTTATTTTAACATACTAACAAGGTTAGGTAAGGTCGGTGTTTTCTATGAAGAATTTGAAGGGAAACTATTATGTTAAGTATGTCACCTATGCACGCAACTAATAAGTCAATATTGACTTATTAAATTTGCGAGGACGTGTTGAAAATGGAAGCGGCTTATGAAATGACTCACTGGCCATGCCTTCCTAGCCTGGTTTCTCTCTCTCACATGCCTCTTAGTTCCTTCCTTGGCTCACATTCTAGTCTCAACATCACTTGCTCAATTTTGTTATCAGTCACACATCCCAGAAATCAATCCCGTCAAGGGCGGCTCCATTGGTACTTTTTATACACTGAATAAATTCAATACAGGATGACCATAGTTATAACAGTACACAAACGAAACGCTCGCATCTCTTATGGGTATTAGTGACTGGCAAGATTGTAAAATCAATGGTATGTACTCTCACAAACCTAATGAACCTCCTTGTATACATAAATAAATACAAATTAATAAATTATGCAGTATCTGAATGTTCAGAAAGTTATAGGGCTTACTAGAGCTAACAAACAATAACCATTTCTTGAAAGGTATTTTATTACAAATCCAACATTAATCTTCTACACCGACATGCATAAGAAACAGCATGAGTCCTTGTTCGCTCAGAGTTTACTTACTAAAACTATAACCTCAAGACTAGTTCTCAAAATTGAAAAAAAAAACAGTGTCTAGCCTCATCTGATGTAACTCTATAACAAATATAAAGCCAATTAACACCCACGTTACTTGATATAGCAAAGATTAGATATATTCTGTACTAAATAAGTATCCTGGTTAAATATATCCATTTCACAATTTAGTATGTCATTAAATATTTAAGATAATTTTATTTATGACAGGGAACTGATAGACTTAAGGAATCTGATTAACGTGATGGAAAGCAGCCTAGACATGAAGGCGTGGATCATGGACGAGCTGACAGAGAAGCAACTGCTGGCTGCCATAAGCGATGACTCAAACTCCTGTCAGGACAACAATGACTCCGTCTGTTCTGAAGCAGAGTCTGTGGTGAGTTCATGCTTGTGTGTGTGTGCGACACTCGTGCTATTCTCCTTTCATAAGACTAGAGCCAAACATAAAAGAGCTGTGTGTATATGTGAATATATATATATATATATATATATTATAATATATATATATATTATATATATATATATATATATGTGGTGTGTGTGTGTGTGTGTGTGTGTGTGTGGTGTCTGTTTGTTTGTCATTTTATGCATGACACAGAGTTCACTATAACATTAGATATTTGGTGGATTAGAACACAAATGGACATGGGTGTACCCATTGTTGTGATAGGAAGTCTTTTAATTTGATTGAAGTGCTTGCGGCCAACGACTGACTGACCTTACCCAGGAGGAACCCCCACCACGGTCGCCTAGTTCTGGGGGACCTACTTACTGCTAGGTGAACAGAGGCACCTGGTGTAGGAAACATGTCGAAACGTCACGAGTGTGGTATGAGGGTGTTATTGCAGGGTGATAAAACGCGACTAAGACAGAAGCGAAAAAGAAACAGGGGAAAAAGGAGGAAACCCCACCTCCATTTAAAACTTTGACCCAAATATCAGAGTAACAAGGTTATCGCGAATAACCGAACTCAATTACGGGCTCACCATAGTACTGAGTAGCTAAATCTAAAACAACAACAACAACATGCAGGGTGAGGAGAGTGTGGTTATAATATGAGGGTGTTGTTGCAGGTGAGGAGAGTGTGGTTATAATATGAGGGTGTTGTTGCAGGGTGAGGAGAGTGTGGTTATAAGTGAGGGTATTGTTGCAGGGTGAGGAGAGTGTGAACACAGTCAGAAGGCGCCGTTGTCTGTGTTGGATGGTGACGGGTGTGGTGGTGTCGTTCTTGGCCTGTACACTCCTGGGAATACTCATGGCCTTCCTCACCTAACATCAGCCCCGGCTACCTGGTCACACCTACTTACTTTCCTTCTCTTCATAAAGACAAAAAAAATAGACATTATAAAGTTGTCAATGAAATATAAGGCTAGCCAACCCTTAAATTGAATTCTAATGTTATTAAGGTTAAATATTGTTCTATATATATTTACCACGGGCATATAAATTCTGAGACATTTATCTTATATAAAGGTTTTTCATCATTGGAAGCTAGTTTTCATTTAGTATTTATCATTCATCATAATTTTGATGCCAGTAATACTTTACATAAATTGTTTAGGTACTGTACCAGCAACAGCTGTTAGGGGTAGAAAGACAGGTTTGAGGGCATGTCTTATGAATTATTCATGTTTCTATAATATTAAACACGAGGGTGCTGCTTACTCTGTTTTATTTCAATAACTAGTAAGGGAGACATAGATCCTGTAAATTTGATATAGTTATATACGCTGTTCAGCCTAACATAGCCTCGGCTCATTATGTTTTAAGAACATGAATTGGTTAAACAAAATAGCAAATTTGCCCATAATACACAGACATGTTTTAAGTAAATATTGTAATACATTTTATGTATTATCATAACTAGTTTAATATATCTCGTGATTATTTGTATTGATGACATGAGTTACCGTTTTACTGCGTACATTTTCCTACTTCTAATTCAGTAACAATGCTTTTTGCTCTACGGGCTCACCATAGCCCGTGCTACTTGGAACTTTTTGTTCCAGGTAGCGAATCTTAAACAACAACAACAACAACACATGCTTATTGCTGTTGATAAATGGCCATTTATGTAATCCTTGATTACGTTTAACTTAATTAATAACCTTACGTGACCTAGGCAAGTCATACGTTTTAATTTTGACTTACTGGATCCAAGAAAATTTATAATTACGAAGTCATCCTTGCATTCGGTAAATTCAATTAATTGAAGGCTAAGTGGAAATGGGCTTAGAATCAGATAATAATCCTTAGATAATCTTCCTCTCAGTGGATATTGATGTAAAACATTAAGAAAGCCCTGTTATATTTATAGTTTAAAACTTAAAATAATTGGTATTGTACTCCTAAATATAAGAGCTACAGAAATTATTTTTATTTACTGTATTTTTGTTTGTGTTGAGCTTTATTTAATAATAAATTTCAATACATAATACAATATTCCTTTCCTAGACTTGACCATGACTCCTCCCTGCAAAGGAGCCATAGTCAAGGGTTACTTTCTAGTGAGAATATGACCTGAAGGTTTAGTTACAATAGGTTTGAGTTGATGAGTGTTCTTGATTATCTGATGCCATTACTCAACCGCTACCTCTCCTCTAGTCTGGCTCATGCTGGTAATGATGACCTTAGCCATCCCCTGGGACCTTCAGCCTCTGATGGTCTGGTGACCTCTGTGGCAGTCTAGCTTTTCAGCCTTTGATGGTCTGATAATTTCTGGTGCCAAACCTTTCTAGCCTCTGATGCTCTGATCGTTTCTGTGGTGCCAAACTTTCCCATCCCAGAGGTTTCCAGTCTTTGATAATCTAGTTATGTAGTGTCAACCTTCCCACCACAGAGGTATCCAGACTTGACGCGGCTGTTGTATGTCCCATTGCTGTGGTCATCCTCTGCTCAAGTTCTGCGTCCCAAATTAACTATTAGTTGAATGATTTTCAATCCCTGTGTACAGTAGTAATATTTGTCATATCGCTAGCTTTTGTATTTCTAATCTACATGTGATAATGTGTAGTAGTACAATTTTGTTTCATTGTGATAATATGAAGTAGTGTATTTTTTTCATAATATGAAGCAGTATATTTTTTTTCATATGATGATAGCTTTTAATTTAAAAATACGAAGAATTATAATGGGGAAATATGTGATACAAGCATATTTAGAAAGTGCATCTTGGGTGCAAAAGTTTGCTCACACTTATCTCTACCTGTTAATATGGTAAAATGCAGCTTTATATTTAGCTGCTAGTACTGCACAAATATAGATCTGTGATTGTTATGCTTATATAGTTCAACCCGTCCTCCTAAGGTTTTCCAACGTCAAGAAACTGTTGTACTAAAGTGCCCCCCCCTCCCACTTATCCTAACCCACCAGAAGACCCAAAACTGAAAACGGGACAGTATGTTAATTTCGCGAGCCGCTTCCATTTTGTAGTACGACAAATTTTTTTTGGCCATAGGTGAAGTATACGTCAAAATGTGACGCTGTATTAAGAGGACGGGTTGATTAGTTAGAGGGTGAGAGCTACGCTGACGTCTTGCATACAAGAAGTGATGAATTAATGATGATCGTGTGACTGAATTGATGCAAATTTGTTAGTCATTCCTACCTATACCTAATTTGCAGTTATATTATATTTTTCACATCAGTATTTTAACAAGCACATGTATACAACTACAGTATATGCACATGATATACAGAGTCTATTTATAGAAAAAACTATTTAATGAATTTCAATGCATAAATATAAAATTTCCTTTCCTGACTCACCCCCTACAAAGGAGCCATGGTCAAGGGTTAATATTTACTAGATCACTTTCTAGTGAGAATATGAAGGTTTAGTTACAGCTAACCTAACCTCTGACTCACAACAATCAACGGAATAGGTAGCTCATACAAATATTAGATGAGAAGCGGAGAAATCCTCATAATTTCTGATTAATCAATTTTTCCGAATCAATTTAAATTATGAATCGGAAAAATACTTTTGAGTAAACAAAAGTATGTCATCAAATTTAGCACGTCAGGATTATATTTATTAACAAATAAGAGACCATAGTCCGTAAGAAAACGATTAAAATAATACGGGAGTTTTTTTCTTTATAGCGAACTTAAACAAGCTGCTTAAGCTATGAAAAATAATCGTCAGAAGAAAGTGCTAAATCAGCATAGCTTAACATTATAAAAATATGGTATTTACATTACAGGTAAAAGCGGGCTATTAATAAATTACTCAGGATACCAACACGAGAGCAGGACATAGACTTAGCTATATAATATATCAGAGTCCCTAACAATATCTGATTTAAGCAGCCCATTCCTCCCTAAAACAATAGTACTTTTAGTAACTGTTTGGTGGAAACTACCAATATGTAGTGATGGACCACCAAAAGCTTACATTTTGTATTAATGAATTTGTACAAATGCGAAACTTTTTTACTGCAAAAAAATACAGAACCTAACCTAACCTCTCCTACCAATTCTAGGCCTAATATACGCTATCAAACTAATATCGTACATATATGTACTATATTAAGACTAATATAGTAAATATATGTGCTATACTAGGCCTAGGAATGTTTAATTTAGTTTATGTTTTAGTTTTTCGGACGATAAAACTCAAAGTACAAAAAAGCGAACTTTCTGGTGGTCCATCTTTACATACTGGCACTTGTGACCAAATAGTTACTTTAAGTATCATTTCAGGAGAATGGGTCAATTATGATACGAAATATAATTGACTCGTCCTGGAAATATTACCATTCATGGTCCCAGCGAGCACAAAATCCAAGAGCAGTTCAATGTCAATTCAACGTTATAAAGGTTGCCTCAACGTCGAAACAACGACGCATTTGGCTATTGTGGCCACGGGGTGTATTTACTATTTGTGTCCGTAGAATCGAGCTATTAGCTCTTGGACCCCGCCTTTCTAACCATTTTTTCTGATATGTTTACTACATACATTTCTCTAACACAAACATACATGTACACACACACACATCCCCAGGAAGCAGCCTGTAGCAGCTGACTAACTCGCAGGTACCTATTTACTGCTAGGTGAACAGAGACATCAGGTGTACCTGTGAATGAATCAAGGCAATATAGGGAAGAGGTTCTAATACTGTTATTTTCTTTGGTAATGATTATTAATATTAAGGTTATTATAATGATTATTAATATTAAGGTTATTAAAATTTCTAAAATAATTTCAAATGTGGTTAAAATATAATATCATATATATTGTACTAATGCTAGCAGGGGGTTTCCCTCTATATTTAGCATATCAGTGCATGTATACTTTTATGGTCACTGATCTACTTTGCTCATAGGCTAATATTCTTAAAATTATATGGTTGTTGATGATTAAAAATCTCAAACTAATTAACTATATGATATGGTACACAAAATTCACCGTACCTGGTGAAAAATTGAAGTAAATAGCTTTATATTACTTTATTTTTAGGAGAACCTTGTGCTTGGAAAATTACATAAGAATTTGACTCATTTCCTTGTATGGTAAAACAGCGAACTAAGATCGCTTCAGTGTGACCATTTTGTCTTAAATTCGTGGATAATTTTCCAAGTGGTGCCTGGACAATGTTTTAAGATAAAGACTCCCATTAGCATGTTTACAAAACTTATTGTACTATACTCTTAAAGCAGTTGTGCTGAAAACGTGAACATTACACAAAAAGACTGAACTACTTTCAAAGAAAAGTTATTATATTGTATGGTACAAAAAGCAGATTTCCACATAAAGAAAGCTTTATACCGGTAAATAATGAAAGTATTGTCTTTCTTAATGGTTTATGGCATTTTAATAGAAAATTTGATTATTTTTAAATAAGAAAGTTTGCTGTTAAGAAATTAAACTTGCAAGAAAGCAGTACAGTACAGTAATTAGAAAGTACTGTAGTCTAAACCCACCTTAATTATTTTATTAATAAAATTTCCAGATATATTTTACGCAAAACTAATAAGAACTCATCTTTTTAAATTAAAGTCTATGTATTGAATGACAATACCCGAAAGCTTGTAATTTTTTAATTTTAGTTTATTTCATGAAGTTCTGTTGTATCTGTGCATTTAGTACAGTGCACAGGCAAACAATGCATGTTTATTTTAAATAGAGGTTTATTTAGTTATATATATATATATATATATATATATATATATATATATATATATATATATATATATATATATATATATATATATGAGGAATGAACAGTATGTGTGTGCAAGCGTTTGTCTGCAACACGAACATTAACATTAACCAAGTTTTATGAAGTACTTTTCCTGTAGTGCGTCTGACATGCACTCAGGTATCAGCCAATTTGTCTTAGAAATATATATTTTTGAAGTGTTTAAAGTGACAGTAATTAGTTTAAGGCGTCAAACATTACCTCCTGTAAATCAAATTCCAACGTGTGCCAAATTATCTATATTTTATAATGTTCTTTTCTGTGTATTCAATTAAAGGTCGAAAATGGTTTTGTTATGTCTTATGAATTTAGAAGTGATCACGGTAATTGAAGCTATGAGCAAAAATCAAACTATGTACAAATTGTGTGTACAATCATAACACAAACAGGTTCACTCTTCATGCTAGCGAGATACTGCAAATCACTAAATGAAAGTTGACCAGACCACACACTAGAAGGTGAAGGGACGACGACGTTTCGGTCCGTCCTGGACCATTCTCAAGTCGATTGTGAGAATGGTCCAGGACGGACCGAAACATCGTCGTCGTCCCTTCACCTTCTAGTGTGTGGTCTGGTCAACTTGCTTTAGCCACGTTATTGTGACTCATCGCCTGCACTAAATGAAAGTCCAGGCAAATATTATAGAGACAATTTGCAACATTTTTTTTTACCCATGGAGCACCATATATTAAAGTACTTGTAAATGTACTTGTAGTAGTTAAATATTTAAATATTATTTTTATTAAGTAATCATAATTCAGCCTAAATTATATATAAATGTGAGTACTGTATTGTATTCATCAAATTGGCCACATTGTGCTACTACAAACCCAAGTGCTATTATATCATATTCAACAAATATCACAAGGTTATCAGACCGTTTTCTTGATGTGCTACAACGAACAAAACACAAAGTGCTAACCTAACCATATATGTACGAACCCAAACACCCGCCCCGACCTAACCTAACCTACCAATGCCATAGAAAACGTGGATATTTGTGAGCGCCTACTTTTCATGGCACTTTGTATTTTGTGTACGTTTACCATCCCGTACAAAATGGGAAGTATCAGTTGAAAGGGCAGTGTTGATGTTCAGAGGAGGGTAACTATACTTACACATCTGACACACAAAACCCATTTTAAAGCAGCGCAAAATTCTATTTTTATAAGTCTACTGATCAGTCTAGTATGTTTATGGTGATCTCAAGTTTGAATTATAGAATACTGTAAAGTTATTATTTTGATTTACAATGGTGTAAGACTTATCAACCAGTGCTAACTGAAGATACGAATGACTGTACACATGTATGTGTGTGTGTATATATATATATATATATATATATATATATATATATAATATATATATATATATATATATATATATATATATATATATATATATATATATATATATATATATATATATATAAAATTGGTTTGTCGTTGGACCATCAACCGGCCTATCAACTATAGGGGAGTTATTAAGAGCATCACAATGACCTAAAACCAACCACCAACTATAACTTGGTATTGAACATAATCCAGTACTAAAGAATTATTCATAATTATTCATAATTATTATTAAGCTGTGTATATAAACCGATAAATGAAGTACACCTTGTGATCAAACAAACTGAAGATCTGTATTCTTCATACATAATACAATCTACAGACACTTTGGATTTCAGATTTTGCAAGTCAAGTGGAAACTTTATTTAGCACATCCATTAAGTTATATATTGTTTGATTTTCCTTTTACAGTAAGTACTTAAAATGCTCTATATTCGTTAAGGACCGTTAATTTGTTTTAAATGTTAATTACTCGGTTCCAATCTACATTTCTTGCAAGCGTATTTATGAAAGCTATTGTCACAGCCTTAATATTAATAACCTTATCGAGGTTTATAGGCCTTCAGCCAAACACCAGCCCAACTCACGAGGAATGAGGGTTGCTTTTTTTCAGGAATATTCCTGCGGCGGCCCTAAGCCTCTGGCTGGCCCACTAATGTTGCTTGTTTCTGTTTTACTTGGGCGGAGTATGAGTATTTATGACTCGTATGGTCGCTTCAGTAAGATTTTGCCATGTGTGTTTAACAACAACTTCTGCTTTGTTGAATCTAAGTTGAAATCTTAATGTGTTGCTGCCTCCACTATGAAACGAAAATGTGTAGAATAAGGATTACGTGAAAATCAAACACAAATGAGAATAATCAATGAAATGTCAAAAAGATACTACTAATTAGATAAAACCAAGAAATAGAGAAATTGACAAATGCGAAGTGAATTATACACCACTCGAAGAATGGCCACATAAAAAACTATCTTCAGTGCAATAAAAAAATCACACATGCTAAAACTACAGTAATACCAAAAACCAAACAAGCATACAAGTTGTCCAAGACTGACTGAGGGACATTTCTCTAAAAGTACAGTCTACAGGGGAGAGTCACATGCGCCAAATATTCATCCAAATGATGCCCAAAAAATTCGAAATTAATTATAATTTGTATGAAGCACCGCTCAATATACAACAGACTACGGGTTTGAACATTTTCATATTATATAAATGTCCGCAAATTATTCATTTTATGATAAAAATAGATTTGTAAACATTTGAACATGTAACAAATAATTTAATTGGGTACTTACCACTTGGTGTAGAGCCTCTGCCTTCCCTCCATGGGCTATGTACACACACTGAAGGGTCACAATCCGTTTTCAAGAGGGTGATTGATGAAGATTAAGCCACCCAAAATGTGGCACGGGCATGAATAGCCCGTAAGTGGTGTCCCTTTTGAGCCATTACCAGTATCAATAGATGATACTGGAGATCTGTGGAGGTGCGGCTGCACCCTGCGTGACGGGAGATGTCTCCCGTGTTCAAGAGGGATATCCTGGATTGTTCTGTATCTCACTTCCCAGTTATGCAGTGACTGAATATTGGCACATGGTAACATGTTCAAATGAACCAATACTAGTTTGGGCAGCTTCACCACCAATCAAAACTGCTCGTCCTACATACTTGACTATTTCACCAATATTCTCAGTGTTAACTATGGTACGGGCAGTTTGTTATCTATGGAACATGGTTTCGTATGGTACATGCAATTTTGTTACCTATGGTACGTGGTTTTGTTAACTATGGTACGTGCAGTTTGCGTGTAGGTTTTCTCCTCCAGATGGCTGCACTATCATCATTTACATCATCAAATTTCCATTTTTTTTTTAAATAGATGATTGTTAACGTATGTTGAGCATATTAGTGAATTTCAACAGCAACTTCTCGGGAATGAACTGTAAATAGATCCCAGTGCTGTTGTTGGGACAAGAACAATCATTCGAGGTGGACTAAATGCAGGTAGTCAAGGCTTAGTGTTATCAACAAGTAACCCTCCAGTGTGGAGTCGAGGTGGATTCTGCTGAGCTCATACTTGATGTGGTGTCAACCTCTCAAAGTCTCTGCTGCCTAATTCGTTCACATTACCAACTAGCATACCAAGTATAAATTAACATGAAGAGTCTCTACTAGAACTTTGACCCAAATATCACAGTAACAAGGTTATCGCGAATAACCGAACTCAGTTACGGGCTCACCATAGCCCGTGCTATATGGACACTTCGTTCTGAGTAGCTAAATCTAAAAAAAAACATCACCATCTCCTCTACTAGACATACACGCTTGTATTCTTGCTCTCTGCAAACAATGACGAAGTCTCACCCGGACACAAGTTTGGGAAGGATACCAACGCTGCCAAATGTTCCATTCACTCGTTAAATCATAATATTTCAGTGCCACTGTTTTTTTCCACTCCTTTATGACCTTGTATACAATATCACTAACAGTTCCAGCACAAACTGTTACAATAGTAGAGATAATCACGATAAATCACAGCCAGCAAATGTGAGACGCAGGTTGTTGGTTACCGTTCTGACGGCAAGTGTCCGGCTGCCCTGTTGCTTCGCCCACCTGGCCCCCGGTACTTTAATCACTGTTAAAATGACAGCAATTACCGAGCATAAGAAATATTGCCGGAACAACCGTGGACATCTTCAAGAGGAAACTAGATTGTTTCCTGCAAGGAGTGCCGGACCAACCGGGCTGTGGTGGGTATGTGGGCCTGCGGGCCGCTCCAAGCAACAGCCTGGTGGACCAAACTCTCACAAGTCAAGCCTGGCCTCGGGCCGGGCTTGGGGAGTAGAACAACTCCCAGAACCCCATCAACCAGGTATCAATTATGGCGAAGAAAAGAATTTTAGAAATGTATAGCATCAGGTGAGAGCAATCATCAGACTTTTGATAAAAGTAGTCGATGACATAATAGTTATGGAAATGAGTGTTAAAATACATTTAAATTTTGAAATCTGCTCAAGTGCAGGCCAGGGTGTTGGTAATTTCATGTAATTGTGTAATGCAATATGCACCCTTTTTTGTTGTTGTTGAACGTGTTTAAGTGCTTGTATGTGTGCATGCAATATTTGAATTTTGTTTATTACTACCTTTATTATTTTACCCGTCATCGCGTGTCCAGGTCGAGAAGTGAATTGAAAGAGATGGCGGCCATGTTGAATATTTCAAGAAAAATTCAGTGAATTACTGTATACTCTTGCTCAAACCTACTGAAGATGTGAGCTTTTGGTGTCTGTTAAGAATTATAAATGGATACCTCCTGTAACAACCTGTCTCATGCATTTGTTATATTAGATAAATATCTTATCAAATTTACAAAAGGGAAAGGTATTTTTAATGCAGTATTTAAAAATACCTTCTTGCGTACAGCATTCAACTGATAATTTTATTTAAAAATCATTAAAATCGGCCATGGATCAGCGAACCGGATGCATTACTATGCATCTTGTATGCTTTAGAACAATTTTTGCTTAATTATCAGGGGAAAGCGCCAAGAAATTACGACTATATAGCACTGGGAAGGGGTCAGGATAAGGATTTGGGATGGGACGGGGGGAAAAGGAATGGTGCCCAACCACTTGGACTGTCGGGGATTGAACGCCGACCTGCATGAAGCGAGACCGTCGCTCTACGGTTAAAAGTGGCTGGGTGTGTGTAGAAAAAAGTTAACGTTTTAGGAACAAAATTGAAATGAAGATACCTTCAAAAGTCCATCTTTCTTCGCAGTTCAATAAAACACCAAACTGGACATTAATTGTACCAAATGAAAATAATGTGCAATTGACATAAGTATAATATAATAAGAAAGGTTGAAGAAACCTTAAAAAAAAGCCTCTCAAAGGCATCCAATATCTTTAGTTAGTTAACCAATGTGTTTTTCAGCCGAAAATCTTGTATAAATTGTTGTATGCAGCACGTGCAAAATTGTTTTATATGCTGGAATAATTAAGAATTCCAAGTTTATGCTGTGTATATGTAAAGTGTCCATGACTATACAATATAGCAAAAGATGGGCTCTTAATTTATATTAATGTCTAGCTAATTGTATAAAAGGGGGGGTTTAAATTTTTTACCAAGACGATCATCGAATGGTAATGTGCTGTATCTCGTGTACTGTAAATAGTTACCAAATCATTATTTTTTTAATCAATATTGGCAAAGCCTGTGTGTGAGGTTATGTCAGATGCATGCTTATCAGTCAACATCACCGCCCTGTGGCCAGTTACAGCCTTAGTTGTTGTGTGGTCAGGTTAGCTTCCACTTCTAGTCACTGCAAAGAAAACTGTAGTAATTATATTTTTGTAAAGTGGATGGAAACTTTTTATTTGTGATTAGTAGGATTTTGTCTTGGGTATGTTAAAGTACACGTAACTTGTATGTTGTGGGTACTAGACTAAGATAGTGTTCCAGCCAGAGTAAGGGTTCATGTATACATGCCTCCAAAAACTTGGGTTTGGAGGTTATGATGTAACTTACATCATGTCCGGAGCCCTATGCACAGGACTACTAATAACTGTATAGAAAATGTCAATAAATAATATTTAAAACCTATTAATTATTAACCTTTATTAAAAATAAAACTATTAGACTGACATTAAAATAACCCTCTATTTTGTTGCCCAGACCACACACTAGAAGGTGAAGGGACGACGACGTTTCGGTCCGTCCTGGACCATTCTCAAGTAGATTGTGATGACCCTCTATTTGTTCTTCAAAAAACCCTTCAGCAGTCATTATACTGTACATTTAATGTTACTAAATCTAGATTCAGTAAGGCAGACCCAAAGCAACAACCGCACGCGCCCACATCTATTACAACCTGGCCGCAGTCGAGCTCGGGGAGTAGAACTGGAGAAACAAACTCCAGAATTCAGCACGACTCTAAGTTTCACAAAATGACTAATAAAAATTCTCACTTTTCTGTGGATACAGAATTATTTTGTTCTTTTTCGGAAAACTTTTTTGTTTTTAGCAGATATGTACAAAATTCAGAGGCCAGTTGATATTCCATATTCATTGATTATGCCTAAGGCAACAGTATTTTCACTGGGTTTAGCCCACAATTTAACAAATGGAATGCATTAAGTAGTGATGTTGTGGAGGCAGACTCCACACAGTTTCAAATGTAGATATGATAAAGAGCCCAGTAGGCTCAGGAATCTGTACACTGGCCGATTGAGAGGCGGGACCAAAGAACCAGAGCTCAACTAGATGAGTACTATATATTTGGTACCTGGCCTTCAAGAAACTTCCATGTATATTTTGATTTCTTCTTCCCAGAGTACCACTTTTTGTTACCTTTCTCCTGCTTTGGAACG
Source organism: Procambarus virginalis (assembly GCA_020271785.1). Lineage (NCBI taxonomy): Eukaryota > Metazoa > Arthropoda > Malacostraca > Decapoda > Cambaridae > Procambarus > Procambarus virginalis. Next base: position 5,467,635 of record WNGS01005680.1, read on the forward strand.
GGAAAGTGCTGAGCAGTGCTCAGATTTAAAAAGTAGGAATATGGTGAAATCCCTTGCTTTTCAGAATTCACATGTAATTTTCCTAGCATGTGGTTTGCTTTTTGTTCATATTTTTGAAACTAAATTTTTCTTATGCTATCGTGAACATCAAAAGTATTCGATTCACCAAGAATTCTATCGAGGGACAGAAATTTCAAATAATGCCCAACCTTTTCTGCCAGCAATAAATAACACTAAAAAGTATATCCTCTAAGGGGGGCTGAATCCAGACATTCAAGTTATGCACCCATAAAAAAGCAGAAACCCTGTAGAAAACACAGGTTGTTGCCTAGCCAGAAACATTTAAAATTAAGCAATCCATCTAACCTAGCGCCCAATGCTTAATAAATGTCAGTATTTTGGAACCTTAACCACTAAAATCCCCCTCAATTTTGACAGGACAATTTAGTCAAGAAATGGGATGTATTGGGCAAGAGTCCAGGCTGATGAAACAGCACAGTTACAAAGTGAAAACTAATGACACCTAAGGTATAAATTTAAACACACAGTCAGTATCTCATTTATTTAGAATGTCAATCTATGGGGATACATTCTATTCCTGAGAGTGAAAGGAGTGCCCAGATAACCGAAGAGCATTTTCCTATCTTGCCTCTTCTTTATTACAGACAAAATCATCCCATCAACCACAGCCTGGTCCTTTTTGCGATCCTTGGATGGAACATATTTCTGAAAATTTGAAGGCAATTGTGAAATAGTTATATATATATATATATATATATATATATATATATATATATATATATATATACACACACCCACACACATATACACACTGTATATGCATGCCTCATCCAGCAGTCGAGGCATATAGATTTTATAAGATGGGTGTCAGAAGAGATTACAAGATTAAATTTAGTGCTGCTGGAGACATTGAGCATATGCATGGCGAGAAAAAAAAGTCCATCAACTCTACTACTATAGCGTGCCACAGTGACCCCCACATATACAATAAGTGACCCTTCATGCCTGGATTACCTGTGCAACCCAAGCCTCATCAGACTGGTTCTGTGATCCTCCATCTACACCATTACCTCCACCTGCCGTGTGTGCAAACCAAGAATCACCGTGATCTATGACAATGTGATGGATATGGGTGTTTCCCACAGCAGACAAAGGCACATGTGCCAACATTACTGCCCTAAAGTGCAAATGTACAGGCACTTTCCAGCTGGTGCTCTTTGACAAGTGTATGCACTAATGTTGATAATTTCCCAATTTTTATGAAATTGTGAAAATTCTGAGAGATTCATTGCACGTAACAAGCCTAATAATTTATTACCCCTGAAGCAGTGATAAAGAGCAATTCCCGGAAAAAATTACCGAAACATATATAGTGTTTAATGGCATATCCCTATCACTAAGGGCATTTGTTTCAAGCAGGAAAAACACTAGTGCCCAAGATGTACTCGAAGACCCATTAATGAAAACATGTTTATAGATAGAATTCTCAATTCAATTTTTACATTCTGCCAACAATTCTAATCCAAACAGTCAAGATAATGTGGAAAATATGATGTTTTCTATCACTTAAACAATACACTTAGATCTGTGTTTGGTGCCTTTTGAGAAAGCATGCTTTGATATCTATTTATTCTTTTAGTATGGAAAATTAAAAATATATTAATCATACCTCTTGCTTCTTCTCAAAAATATCACCTTCTTCCTTCTTGGCTCGCTTTGCCTTTACCCGGCGGAAGTACTGGTCATTAAGATGCTTGGGTATACCAAAACCGCTAATGTCAACCTTGGTGGCAGTAGCAATTAGATAAATTTGATTGACACGTCGCAGGGGGCAAGCATTGATCTTGAAGGGTCCTAAAATGCATAGATAAAATAGTACAAACAGTATATTAAAATAATTTTTTTAAAAGAAACTTTATATTAATATCATGGATGAATTTAATGATTCATATAAACAAGTAACAGCATACTTTACAAACTGCCTTAAGGTAGAGGGAATATGTATCATATATATATATATACACACACACACACTAAAGGAGATACCTGGCTACACCTGGGTCCATCTCCCCTCTCCTCCCCCATCCCCTCTATATTCTCAATGTAATATTAAATTCATGTTCGTTTTCAAGTCCCAGCTGCACCTGGGTCAATCTTCTAAACCCCACCCTTTCCCAATCATATCCCTCTCCCTCTCTATCCCCATCTCAGAAAATTATCATACCAAATTCATGTTCATAGTTTCCAGTGAACTCGGCCAGCCACTGCTTATGTGAGGAAGGTCTGGCCTGGCCCCCCCCTCTTTAACACTTTCGAGTGGGGACGACAAAGTAAACACAGTATGGCCTAAAAAAATTATTAGGCGAATGTGGGGGAATGACACATTGGTGTCAAAAATTTTAAAATTTGCTACGCATAGCCTGCTTTCAGCTTGGCTGCAGGTGGGGTGCGCCATGGTTTTGGACATTATATGCATATACTCCTGTAGGGAATTCTATTGTTAACACATTGATACCAAAATGAAAGACCTAGGACAAGAATTGAGGTGACCAAAGTGAAAACCGTATACATATTTTATTGATCTTGCTCGCTCACCGGTAACGCGCGGCCAATTTCTCGATTTGGTGCAGGTGGTATACCGGGCTTTTGGACTTTATATGCATATACTCCTGTAGGGAATTCTACTGCAGACACATTGATACCGAAATGAAAAACCTAGAACGAGAATTGAGGTGACAAAATTTTAGAGTACTCGTATATACTTTTCTGTATTACCACGCGCTCACGTGTAATGCTCGGACCACCTTGGGGTTGTCTGGCGCTCGCTCGCCCACAGCGTGAAAGTGTTAATAAAACCAACAGGCCCAACCCCAGTATTGAATACCCCAGACCATTCACCCTAGAAAGCTGGGAGAGGCTAGCCTCAAGCTTTTGGCCTTTGACAAACTCCTCTCACACAGCACACAGATTATTACCATTACATGACATTCTATTTTTGGCATTGGTAATTGACTGGTCATAAAATATTGAAGAAATTGCCAACCTACCAGTCACTAGGCACAGACCACTAGCCAGTTGTTTCAGAAATACCACTCTCTTTCCCTTGTGGCTTCCTGCCAAGAGGATGCAGACTGTCCCTGGGGTGATGGATGACCGCAGAGCCCTGCTTCTGGTCCTAAGAAAAAATAAAGCACAATTTAACTAGATATTTTTAAAACAATTTAACTAGATATTTTTAAAGCACAATTTAACTAGATATTTCAGGATATGAAGTGTATAAGGGTGCAATGAATACAGGATTATAATGAATTCAGCAAGTACAAAATAATAAGTTTACTTCATAAAATTATTGCACGGAATATAACAAGTTCATAGTATACATACAGCCAACCCATCCTCAAAAAATTATAATACTGTACTATACTTACAGCAACTATGGGTGGGGTGCCCAAAAATGGACATCTGTACTCAAAATAGTTAGGTTTTATGTTACTGAAATACTCCAAATGGCATGCCAAAATACTTAGAACTCTGAACCCAAATGGCCCTCTTTTTAAGCAACAAAATATAAATAAACAATTACAAGTTTTTGACTGGCAATACCAAATCAAATGTGTCATTCAGTATTCTCTTTCTACTTACTTGGTATGCTTAGTCCTCTTCTTGGGGTTCAACTGTGTAGCATAGTAAGCGGGAAGCTGCTTTACACGGACCAAACGTGTACCTCCATTCTTCTCACCACCAATGGGTTTAGTAATAAAGGTCTTGGGCTTCTCGGCAACAACCTTTAAATATTTAAATACAATTTATAATCATTAACCAATTAAAAATGGCTACTCAACAAATGTAGTACTGTATTATATACAGCACAACATATTTTACAACCAAGTAAATATATTTTCCTTGCTGCTTAGACTGTATCCATGAACAGATGTATTTAAAACTTAATTTATACACAGCACGAGCAATTTCTAATAAGCATTTTATTATTAGTATTTAAATGATTATACACATTAACTGGTGGTTATGGAAAAATGGCCATACCCGTCTATGCACAAAGATAATTTTTAATTATAGAATTATTATTTTGTATGTAGAATACTGTATAGGAAAACCCCTAAAATAATTGAATACTTATAGTTTCACTGGGTGGAGGCACTCTTAGTCTGCATCTGGCACTTGTCAATGCCTGGTGCCCAAGTCAAGGTAAAGTGGACATGGGACTATCTCAAACATTACCATATTTGCCGCTGTATAAGACACGCTTTTATTATTTTTAACTATGAAAAGATTGCTCTGTGTCTAATGTGGCAGATGTGAGACCGAGTGCCATAGGCTAGGGAGCTGGACGAGCATACTGGGCAAGTATGCTAGGCACAAAAATCTTTCCTAATAATAAAATATTGAAAATAAACAAGAGTTATCACTGTTATCACAAACTTACGAAAAATTGCTTACGACACGTCGGCAGTTATGAGGGAAGCTCGCATCATCTCAGCACCTTACCCAGCATAGGGAGTAAGGGACCGGCTTAGGGAGCCGGTCGGCCGAGCGGACAGCACACTGGACTTGTGATCCTGTGGTCGCGGATTCAATCCCGGGCGCCGGCAAGAAACAATGGGCAGAGTTTCTTTCACCCTATGCCCCTGTTACTTAGCAGTAAAATAGCTACCTGGGTGTTATTCAGCTGTCACGGGCTGCTTCCTGGGGGTGGAGGCCTGGTCGAGGACCGAGCCGTGGGGACACTAAAGCCCCGAAATCATCTCAAGATAACCTCAAGATAGCATACATAACCCACGCCTGATGACATACATTATTTACCAACTGTGTTCCCTTTATTAAACATTTATTCATTATCTAAATGAAAATGTTCCTAGAAATTTGAA
>WNGS01005680.1:5493110-5500610 GCA_020271785.1 Procambarus virginalis
AATGCGATGCGTGCTAATGGCTTTACAGAATGTAGGAACTTCTTGTGTGTACTGTGTAAAAGCAAAATTACATTCAAATGTGTCTCGCAACATGTCCCATATCTCTTCTCATTGTATGCTTTCATACAATGAAGAGCCCCATTGTATGTATGTCTATCTGTGTGCACTTAGTGTGGTACACCTCGCTAGGCTTTGTAGTTAAAGTTTGTCTTTTTTGCTGTCTTGTTAAAGACCTTGTAATTATCAAATGTCACGACATTTTTGGGCATCTGCCTTCCTCTACCTTTAAAATTAGCCTAGACATAATTAGGTTATAAAAGTGCTGTAAGTGGAACTCTGAAAGCGCACGAACAAATAAATAATGATTAATCTGTTCCATCAAGACTGATTGGCTGATTCCATACCTAGTGAATTCTTGGAGAACCACTATCAAAGATATTTTGTGGTTAATTTGTTAACACAGAATATATACTTAAGGAATCAAACCACACACAATGATGTCCCAAGGTGTTGGAATAAATGTGATGGATCGTTTGCGTTTGGATTCACCAGACAGAAGAACTGCTTGGAAAGAGGAAAAGGAACGCAAATTGGCTAAGCTTAAGCAGTTGCGAGCAGAAGAGAGAAGAGACGAAGAGACAACTGTCAAAAGAGGTGCCCATCTTTCTAAGACTTAGTAAAGGGTTTTAATGATACTGTATTACAATTAACTGTTGCTCCAAACATATAAGGTATATTATTTTAAAGATTCTTAAAGTACAGCTTGGTAATTCGTATAAATTCCCATTACTGTGTATGGTGTCCATTCTACCTAATTTAATGTCTGGAATTAAAATACTGTACATGCTCTATTTTTTTAATAATTTTACTATGTCCTCATAATATATTCAGTCCTGATATCTGTTTGTAAGCACAAATTGAAAAGTTACCCATCTTTTTAAGTGATAAAACTGTTTTTTTTTCTCTAGGCGCAGGAAGCAGCAGTACGGGCCAGCAATGCACCTCGCGATGATCAAGACTTGGACAAGATGCTCTCCTCCCTTGGAGTGGCACCTGTCTCGGGTAACTGCCTTAATTTTTTTTTCTTATCCTTAAATTACAGTTGTATTAGTATTTCTTTATGGTATTGATGGTAGTTAAAATATAATACAGTATAAAATTTTATAATATGCATTTTTGTATTTTCCATCTTCATGAATTTTTTGGTGACCTATATAGGAGATATTGATGTCATTACTGTGCATTAATAAATTCAGTGTACAGTAATGACATCAGTGTCCTTAACCGATCCAAATAAAGATAGGCTAAGAACGTTGATGTAAAGGTGAGATTTGAGGGATTATATGTTGGTATATTTTGATAAAAGTATTTAGTAAGAGGTGTAACAATGTTGAGTTTTCCTGCAATCTCTTTCGTGGTTTGGCAGTAGTTGATGACTGGTGACTGAACAGTAGACAGTATCCAAGTCTGCAGTCATTAAACAGCCACATCATTAAACAGAACAAAAAATATTTACATTGTTCCCACTTGCTAAATTAGTATTTCATGAATTTAAATTGACACACAATCCTACGCTGATCTTGATCGATGTTGGCTCGGTGTCCTCGCCTTTCCAAAATGTTTACCCATTATAAGCACTAACCATAAATGTATCTGTTAAATCTGATTAAGACCTTACCGGCAATATGTCATTTACAACTGTTTCTAGTCTTGGTGAATATTTGCATAATAGTGAACAGTAGATTAGATTTGGAAGATTGTATGTAGCTAAAAAAGAAGCTTTGTTGACAGATAAAACAATAGCACAAGACTTTGCACCTTGTGACGAGTGTAAAGGTGTTTTCGCATCTCTCGTTCTGCAGCACTCCGCAACCAAAACTATGCATTTAGACGGTAGTGTTTAAAGTATTGACAGTGCCTTGTGTGTGTTTCAACAACCCATTTTCTAGCTCTTAATATTAAGCCTCCATGTATTTTAGTGTACAGTACTTGTTACACTGCATGAATATTTAATGTTGAATGAAGACATTTTTCTTTCTTTTTTTATATTCATTGTGTTGTTTATATCTTCTAATATATGAAAACATCATGATTATTATGGGACAGGTTAGTGTTGCATATAATATTTTAATAAATACTTGAGTGTGTACTATAGAATATTTACAATGTAGCGTTCACTCAATTTTTCTAATCATTTGGGACTGGCCAGTTTTGGTAAAAATTGAAGCTTATTATAACTGTATGTAGTGTGATATCCGAACCACATATCAGAAAATGAAGAAATAATGATGTTTCTGTTAGTCCTGGACCATTATAAAATCTGATTGATTGTCTAGGATGGACCGAAATGTGATCATTTCTTCATTTTCTGATGTGTGGTTTGGGTATTATATCTTCAGTCACATTATTGTGACTTGTCCTCTCACCTGACTCATTGCCGGGTCTGTATGTAATGTACGTACAATATTTGCTATTACTGTTAATCACTGTAGGGCTCCTCTTACCTGAACTTGGTGCTGGCACAGCCATGCCTTAGGGAGATGCCTAGGGCCTTTTCTGGCCTACCCTCAGAAGCCAGGACAAGAATCTGGCTCACTGTAAGACAAAGGGAGAGTGGGGGATCAGAGACCAATACAAAAACCCCATCTGAATGCATAATCTCAATAAAACGAGTCGCTTTTTGAAGAAAATTAGGTACCCTTGGGGAAACAAGGTAAAGAAGGTTGTTGTGTAAACACCCTAACCATGATGTCTGTCTGGGGCCTGACAGCCGAGTGGACAGCGCTTCGAATTCGTAGTTCTGAGGTTCCGGGTTCGATCCCCGGTGAAGGCGGAAGCAAATGGGCAGAGTTTCTTTCACCCTGATGCCCCTGTTACCTAGCAGTAAATAGGTACTTGGGAGTTACAGCGGCTATGGGCTACTTCCTGGGAGTAACAAAAAGGAGGCCTGGTCGAGGACCGGGCCACAGAGATGCTAAGCCCAAAATCGTCTCGAGATCTCATGACAATGATGCACCTGCACTACCACCAGGTGGCAGCGCAGGTCACTTCAGGTTCAAGACAGCCCATCCCTCTCACTCACCAGGTGAGCGAGAGGGATAGTCTCTCACTCACCAGGTGAGCGAGAGACTAGTGGACACGGATCCTCTGGTGGTGTCCATCCTTTGCTTCCTGCTTAAGCTAAGTGGTGGTGTCTATCCTGGGATATAATTCCAACACTCACCAGAGGTGTCCAAAATATGAAAAAAACATGAAAAGATGAACCTAAGGAAATAATTTAAATATCTAAATGAGGTTTATTTTGAAGTATGCTCCACCAGCCCGAATTTGATCTTTTATGACAGCCAGGTAGAAAATGAGGCGTTACTGCAAATGAGTTACTGTTCTTGTGTGTGTGGATTAATTGTGGTTTTTATTAACCCTTTTTGTTACTACCTTGGTAATAGTATTTACAATCTATTGAATATAGCTGTGCTTGTCCTATTTCTTATTGCATGATTGTCTTAATATTTTGGTTATAAGTAAATTACATGTGACGGTTTGTGTCTTAGTCTAAGTGGTAACATACAGTCTTCACAATCAGATCAGTGGGTGTAGAGCTTAACCATATTTCACGTGCCTGAAGCACCCTTACTTATTAATGTACGGTACATCTTGCAAATGTGGTTCTAGTGCTTACCAGTAGTTATATGTTTGTGTGCTTTTATCTAAATTTAAATTGTTTCATGTTTGAATAATTTCATTGGTAATGAAAATTAAGTACTGTGTGCTCTTGAATTTTCAGAGGTGTTGTCTAGTATGTCGAGCATGTCCTCGGAGCCAGGAGCCGATCACAGTGGCTCGCCTGACAAGAGCTTGGAAGCCAATGCTACAGCTTCTCCACGGACACCTAGGTATATATAATTGCAATGGTTTTCAAGGTTAATTAGATATATATGTTTGTACTCGCCTAATTGTACTCGCCTAATTGTGCTTGCGGGGGTTGAGCTTTGGCTCTTTGGTCCCGCCTCTCAACTGTCAATCAACTGGTGTACAGATTCCTGAGCCTACTGGGCTCTATCATATCTACATTTGAAACTGTGTATGGAGTCAGCCTCCTCCACATCACTTCCTAGTGCATTCCATTTACTAACTACTCTGACACTGAAAAAGTTCTTTCTAATGTCTCTGTGGCTCATTTGGGTACTCAGCTTCCACCTGTGTCCCCTTGTTCGCGTCCCTCCAGTGTTGAATAGTTCATCCTTGTTTACCCGGTCGATTCCCCTGAGGATTTTGTAGGTTGTGATCATGTCCCCCCCTTACTCTTCTGTCTTCCAGTGTCGTAAGTTGCATTTCCCGCAGCCTTTCCTCATAACTTATGCCTCTTAGTTCTGGTACTAGTTCTGTGTGTGTGTGTGCGCATGTTTGCCTATTTGTGGCGAATGGCCTCTGGAATGGGCCCAAGGCCTGAAATGAAAGGTTTGAAAATATATAGACAACTGAGTATAAGAGTTACCTGTCTTATAATTTGCCTCCCCCAGACTCAATTTTTAGCCGTTCATTCCTAGATACAAATCAGTTGCAAAGTTGCCAGATTATGAACAGTGTTCATAATGTAATAACTCCACCCGTGTTCAGTGACATTCCTAGGGAACCATTGACCATTAACATCTAACATAAGTATGTAAGGTGGCATGGTGTGTTTGGCATGTGTTTGAATTGTCTATTGATTTGGAGGTGCTGTACTATATATTTTGGGTACACGGCACAGATATAGGAAATGGGTTAATTTAGGTTGTGGTGTTCTGAAGTATTATTACCCATAATGCACCTATCTAGGTGTCGAACCCAGTCAACCCACAATTTAATGACTGTACTTGTATCCAAATAAAAAGTCAAATTAAATTAAATATATGCACTCAAGTTTAATGATGATGATAATAAGAAACATTAGGTTTCTTAAGAACCATTGATTGAATCATGGAAAATGAACACTGATATTTATTCTAACAGGTGTGTATTAGACACCCGTCATATTTCAGTATGCTTTTGGAATTCAGAACAGTATATTCCTATGAAACCTGTTGACCTGTTCAATAAATCAACAAACTTAGCAATTTTTTTTTTCCCCATGTGATGTGGGTGCTATAGATTTTTTCTGCACCGATGTTCAGCAGCTAGTAACTGTGTGAATACATGCAACTTTATCCTAGGGTAAAGCCGTGCATATTTTTACGGTTGCCAGCCCTCGAGCACTGAGGGTTAAAAAAAAAAAGGCATTACTGCATATATACAACAATGATCTGTTTCTATGGTGCTGATATCTAAATAGTAACTTTAATGATCGCCCAAGGTTGACTGCTTGTCCAGCAGTAATTGGGGACCTAGTTGTAAGCCAATTGACAGGACATTGCCCAGGCAAACTAGCTGTGGTAAGGTTTAAGGTGAGCTGTGGGTTGGAACAGCTCTTAAGCCTGCTAACAGTAAGAAAGAAGTGTGTGTACTTTATCCACCTGTGCTAAAAAAAAAAAAATATCTGCAAGACATCCGGGGTTTGTTTTGTTAGTAGGACATGTCCCGAGGGTAAGGTACGCGAAGCTGTAAATGTCTTGTTTTGCTTTTTATCATCCACAATTATCACTTTTCTGTTTCTCATTTGGATGGGGTTTGTAGGCAAAAAAGAGATAATATAGATAACCAAAATGATACTTCATATTTTTTCCATCAATCTCACTACTTAATTGCAGTATTGCATTGCATCAACAATGTTATACTACTGCAGTACATCTTGCTGCTACTTACGACAACACTTTAGGATGCTTCTTATAAGTTACTGTGTATCATTTGGCTTGCATTTACTCTTGACAAATTGATTGCATCTAACATTGTCCTTCAACTTCACCACCTTCACCACCTGGGGAGCCGGTCGGCCGAGCAGACAGCATGCTGGACTTGTGATTCTGTGGTCCTGGATTTGATCCCAGGCGCCGCCGAGAAACAATGGGCAGAGTTTCTTTCACCCTATGCCCCTGTTACCTAGCAGTAAAATAGGTACCTGGGTGTTAGTCAGCTGTCTCGGGCTGCTTCCTGGCGGTGGAGGCCTGGTCGAGGACCGGGCCACGGGGACACTAAAAGAAAACCCCAAAATCATCTCGCTTAACCTCAAGATAACCTCAAGATAACCTTGCCAAACTTGTTCCAACCATTTGTTTGTTTCCAACCAACTTTGTTTAGTTTAAATCTATGACCACATGTTCTTGAAGTTCCAGGTCTCTGGAATTCTTCAATATCAATTTTGTCGATTCCCATTACGTATGTAGTTAGTGATCATATCGCCTTTTTTTTTCTTATATCTTCAAGTTTTGGCATATTTAATGCTTCTAACCTCTCCTCATAGCTCTTGGCTTTCATTTCTGGGAGCCATTTAGTTTCATGTCTTTGCACCTTTTCCAGTTTGTTGATGTGCTTCTTAAGATATGGGCACCATTCAACGCTGCATTTTCCAGCAGTGGTCTCACAAATGTAGTGAACAATTTCTTTAGGATTTCACCTATGTATTTAAAAGCAATTCTGATATTTAAACGTGTAGCATAGGCTCCTTTGGAAAGGAAAGTTTGGAAAGAAAATGACGCCAAAACAGGCAAAAGTGTGTTCTATTTAAATAAGTAAAGGTTTAAAAATAATACATTGTATAATTTGGAAAAATGTTTGGGAAATTAAACCATATCCAAAATTTCTCTTACGTTACAGCATGTTTAAATACGATATTTATTTTACTATTGTTGGTTTGTTGGTTTTATATTTTCACGATCCAAATTGTTAATACAAATGTTACTTGCAGTAAGAAGCCACCCCAGTTGTCAGTAGTGAGTGTGCAAGCCACGAACATTCCCCCGCGTGAAACTGTTACCTACACCAAGGGAGTTCAAACTTCAGGATCCGGGGATGGCCACGGTTAGTTATGGGAGAATCTTGTGCAGTTTTGACAGGGCAAATGAGGGCCATTAGTATGGTCATTACATTAGACAGCATAGTATAGCGGACTATCAAGTCATTCTTGGCTCCTGTACTTAATATATATAGATATAATATAAGTTTACACTTTTTAGATGAAGTTTTTAATATTGAATAACTTGATTAGTTCATAGTAGGACGTCAATAGAATTATAACATTGTCAACTTCTGCAGTTTTACCTTCACCTGAGTGACTCCAAAAATGATGAAGTAGTATCTTAGAATTCTTCAAGTTTTTTAAGTTGATTAATTTAATGATTGTTATTCTGATTTAATACTATAAATTGGTTTGAATATTACTATTGTGTGGATAATATAAAATCCTGGTAAACTGTATACTGTAATGTTCCAAGATTAATTATTGTTGAAAAGTAGTAAACTTAAAGCTCATTAGCAAGTCACTAGCAGGTAATGGTCGCTGGTGTAATTTAGATTTTACAAATAGGAATTAGTTTTAGCCGATTAGTTCATCCGATTTATCCATGATTAGCTGTATTGCTTTTTTGT
>WNGS01005680.1:5503110-5522405 GCA_020271785.1 Procambarus virginalis
TCGCAGTGCTACTTTCATATTGAAGCTTGACCCCCATGTTTTTTCTTGTTCGCATTTATCCACTTTCAACCAGGTTTTTAAGTAATATCCTTAAATGAAACTAGATTATATATATTTTTGAAAATATATATGTTGAATGCTAGGCACCAAGGAAGGGGTACAAAAACAGTTATATTGGTACTTTTATCTGTCGCGTGCTTGCTTTTTGCATGCCGTCTATATCTCCATCCATGCGTGTGCATGCAGCAGCCATATATATATACTTTAGAATGTAATTTTTCATTATAGGAAACATAATTCTATTCTAAGGCTCACATGAATTTGTAATGAACTATTTTCTTGAAAAGAATGATAATTTTTCTTGAAAACTGTTTTAATCTTTTTTTATCATCGGTACAATACTATTGTAGAAGAGTAAGGGAGTGAGTGAGTATAGTTCTTTACTTTGTAATAATTTCTTGGATTGTCATACTTTTCCATGAGTCTTTGAATAGGATGAATAGGAAAAATAGAATCCATAGGGGTTTATATAATAATAAAGAAAATAGGTTGGTCAGGGAAGTGCTTTGGTCCAATTTGTGCTTGGCTTTTATGAATACTTTGTGTAATTCTTTGCTTGAATAATCTCTGTAATTTCTTGATGGAATAAATTATAGTTCATTTTACCTGGAATTCATCATTTAAAAATGTTAACTTAGCAAATTATGGACCAAAGAATCCTGCCTTAAGTTGCCAATTTCAGTCCTTTGTCTTTACTAAAATGTATTTATTTTCTGGCAGTTTAATATATTGCATGTTTAATCATTGCATTATTTCCTGTATATGAGATGCCATTGTTTTGTTTTACACTATGAAATGCATGACTGCCCACATGGCTTTGTTTTTTGCCCTTTTCTACTGATATTGCTGTATGCGTCATCGACGGGGGTCTCCAGTGTTGAAGCTTAGTATCATGGCAATGCAAGGCTAAATATAGGATATTTCACAGGTTGCTTACCTGTCCCAATTTCTTGTTAATGAATCTGGAAATTAGAGCAGGTAGACAAATGCTTCATGTTTTTAAAGAGCAGGTAGACGAATGCCTCACATTTTTAAAGTCCTTCATTACCTGCTGCTATGCTTGATAACATGGAGCCTGGTAAGCAACAATATTTCTCAAATTAGAGAGGTGATAGTGATCCTTGGAGCTGCTGTATATTCTTTGCATGTTGATGGGTGCTTGTTCCACAACACCTCAAGGTTACCCGCCCTACCCACCAACCCTTGGACTTGCAGCTATCTTGTTAAGTGGTGTCTGTTTTAGCACTTAGAGCATGGTATAGATGCTTCATGATAACAAGTGTTAATGGTATTAAATGTGTGTATTAATATGACTTATAGGTTTAAGTGTTTGAATTGCAGTGTCCAGTCTCTAATTTATTTTGTATATCAGTTTGGCTTGGATATCTTAAAGTACTTTTCTCTTATTTGTGTTAGGTAAAAAGAATATTAATTATATTTCCTTCCCCCAAAAAGAAGATATGAAATGCTCTCATCTCCCTCTTGCAAGTGCGACTGTGCATGAGTACCTGAGCCACCCTCTACTTGGGTGTGGGTTGACAGTGTCACCGCTCCACATGCTGCCACCCTTGTCCTGCAACACCAAGGGACTACCACCTTCCCTCCTGCCCCATTACAAGACAGATTAATCTTAAATGATATGTTTGAGAGTTTTCCTTAGTCAGATATTGCCCTTTGTTGCTTTGAAGTTAGGTACGGTACGTACATATTTCAGATACAGTATTTAGAAGGATATTAATAAAAGAAATTTACCTGAAATTCAGATATCTTGTTAGTGGAAGATTCTCCATTGAGAAGGACTTAATTATGTAGTGGGGTCCCTTCCTCACGTAGTTTTCATCTTGTGCATTTTGTTGGATTCTGTCTGGGTTTTTTAATGTTCTACAATTTCCCATCTCGTTTGCTTCTTTTGAGATTCCATTAATGCCAATTTCATAAAGACCCCATCCACTAACTTGTTGTTCCTCCCCTTCCCCCAACCCAAGGTTACTATGAGGACTGGTGGAGGCCCCGCAAAGGTTGGTTGAACTGCCCCCCTTAGCTGGCTGCCTCGCTCGCTCACGGGCCATGCCTTGGTATCTCTTGTACTCCTGAGCTGTGTGCACTATTTGTCACTCTCAACAGCTACATCTCTCTCTCTCTCTCTCTCTCTTATTCTAATATTTAAGAAATCTTAATTCTGTTAATTTTTTCCTGTTTAATTTCCTATTGGGTTTGATGTCACCTCACCAAAAAATATGTATTATTTGTTTATACAGAATTACTGTACTTTCTTGTAATTTTTAACCAGAGGATTCAGCTTGTAAAATTATATGGCCCAGTCAAAAGGAAGAGTTAATTATTGACACATAATTTAGTACTGAGAATGTCCACCATAATAAGTAGTAGTGGCTGGATACTGTAGGACAGTTTCACTAGAGAAATGAGGGGAATATTGATTAATTTGTAATGCTAAGAGTCAAAGGCAGTATTATATCACTGCTCTATAAACTGACTAGAAATGTCTACTGGCCACATGTTGCTAGTGTTGGATCCAGTAAATGCAATGTGACTATGATGTAAGGAATGTATAAAATACAGTATTCAATATGACTAAAATTGTATATTAAAGAATGTTTTCATTTATTTATTTTGACTAGAATAATATATAATATAAATGGCAGACAATAGAGCAGCTGATCTCGGCCATCCATGGAAGCACTGCTGTGAGGGGAAGTTAAAGGGTATACCCCCCTCCTTTTACTTTCATTTTCTTTGGCCTCACACAGCTGTACCACCTGCTAAGCTGCTGTTCTCTCCATCTCAACATTTATCTTTTTAATTTTCCTTTTTTTTACCCCCCCCCCTCTCATTATAGTGCAGTACTATGTATTTGTTCCTTTCCTAATTTGCAAGTGCTTACACACCACATTCGTCCTTGGCACTCTTCATTTCTACGCATTCTTGTTTCCGAGTGGCAGCTAAAGTGGTGGCTGCTTCATTAATTTGATAGCCAGAACTGATTATAGTATTCTTTTACAAACAATTTGAAATGTCTTGGTAAAAAGTTTGCCTGTGCCTGTCTGCTCAAGGGTGGGGTAATTCTCAAGAGGAAACAAGACATCAGAGATGTAGATTGATGGCATGTGAACATGTCAGATTACGTGAAATGCATTGTGCATCTGCATGGATACCCATGAAACATTTACCAATTAAAAATATTCCAATCACAGTGATATGAAGACCACATTCTTGGCTTTTTACACAGTTGATGTTGCATTATCCATGGCTTCATTATTAGTATAAAGTACTGTAATGATAGGTACTCTGATACATCTTGTGTTATTTGAAACCAGGTAGCATTTATTTGATATTGCGCTTGCTGTCGCCTGATTTTTAGCTTTGTATGGCATGACACTCTATAAAGAGTGTTTAAATGCTGCCTGTTTTGGCTGGATATTTAATGAATGATGCTCACATGTTCAGCCTACCAGAGCCTGACAAATATCATCGTGCATTGTTATACTTTGCCTGAAGTAGGTTGATATTGGATAATTATTACTAATATAATGTGTGATACCAAGTGTACTATAGTTGGGGAAAGATCCCAGTGAGGTGTTAAAAAAGAACTAATCTTGATTTGATTCCTAGTTAGTTATAGTTTGATACCTAGCTGTCTGATATACAGCCTTCAATTTACTCGATACTTGATTCATTGATAATCATAGTTCAATTCTTAGCTTGTCGTGGTTAATCATGACAACAATAGTAAAGTCCGAAGCTAAAGGATAAATGTCCTTTGCAAAGACATGAATATCGCTGTTTGCTTTACAAATTAAACTATTGTTTCTCAGTTATTGTTGGATATTGCAGTTACATATTTTCTTGTAAGAATGGATACATACTGAATACAGTATTTCTGACACAATGGAGAGATTTAAATTAAAGCTATCCAGTGGTGATTCTGGCAATGCCATTTGGAGAAACTTGCACAAGCAATCTACTAAAAACCAAACGTAGGATTATATATAGTGTGGGGTGCTTGTTTGAGAGTGGGGCTGCGTAGCATGTACATTAATGTGGTGAAGGGACGAGTGCTTCATCTTTCTCTTACCGCATGCAAGTGGTAGATAAGGTAATGATAAATAGATGTCTTGAGAATGCTTCATCATATAACATGAAATTTAAAAGTATTTAAATGCAAGATAAAATGTATGGACTGCTGTTGAAGTAATGGAATGTAGTACAATGGTAAATTTTTGTGGACTCTTCAGATATAAAACAGATTTTGTTTGTTATTGGATATTGTATTCCAATACTCTACATGGACTCCCTACCTCGTGAAGCACAAGACCCTTGAAAAGTGTAGGGATAACAGCATGAAAAGTTCTTGAATTAAAAGAATCAAGCTACAAGGCAGATTAATGGAACTAAAAATAACCATGCTAGGGGAGAGGAAGAGCAGAGTGGACATGGGCACTACTTACAAAATACTGGGGGATTGGGGTTAGACAAGATGGACAAGGACAACAACATTGAATTCTAATTGAATAGGACAAGGATATCAGTGGAAACCAAAAACTCTGATTAGTACAAAGAAAATAAGGAATTACTCCTATGCTGTATATGTTTTCAACAAGAGGATTAACTGTTAAAAGTAATGGAAATTGCTTTCACCCGTAACTTCAAGAATCAATGTGTACAGACTTTGAATGTCCAGAGATGTACAAAATCTTGGAAGGCAGGGCAGAAAGGTAGACTTCGTTCTCCATTGTCATTAATTGGAAAGCACTACCTGCCCATTCACACACTCACCCTCATCTCTTTCTTGTGTTGTATGCTTTGTCACCCTCATCTCTTCCTTGTTTCACACGCTTTGTCATCCTCATCTCTTCCTTGTTTCGCACGCTTTGTCATCCTCATCTCTTCCTTGTTTCGCACGCTTTGTCATCCTCGTCTCTTCCTTGTTTTCGCACGCTTTGTCATCCTCGTCTCTTCCTTGTTTCGCACGCTTTGTCATCCTCGTCTCTTCCTTGTTTCGCACGCTTTGTCATCCTCGTCTCTTCCTTGTTTCGCACGCTTTGTCATCCTCGTCTCTTCCTTGTTTCGCACGCTTTGTCATCCTCATTTCTTTCTTGCGTCGCACACTTTGTATCCTCGTCTCTTTCTTGCGTCGCTCACTTTGTTATCCTCGTCTCTTTCTTGCGTCGCACACTTTGTCACCCTCATCTCTATCTTGCATTGCACGCTTTGACACCCTCATCTCTTTCTTGCATCGCACACTTTGTCATCCTCATCTTTCTTGCATCGCACACTTTGTCATCCTCATCTTTCTTGCATTGCACGCTTTGTCATCCTCATCTTTCTTGCATCGCACACTTTGTCATCCTCATCTTTCTTGCATTGCACGCTTTGTCATCCTCATCTTTCATGCATCGCACACTTTGTCATCCTCATCTTTCTTGCATTGCACGCTTTGTCATCCTCATCTTTCTTGCATCGCACACTTTGTCATCCTCATCTTTCTTGCATTGCACACTTTGTCATCCTCATCTTTCATGCATTGCACGCTTTGTCATCCTCATCTTTCATGCATTGCACGCTTTGTCATCCTCATCTTTCTTGCATCGCACACTTTGTCATCCTCATCTTTCTTGCATTGCACGCTTTGTCATCCTCATCTTTCATGCATCGCACACTTTGTCATCCTCATCTTTCTTGCATCGCACCCTTTGTCACCCTCATCTCATTCTCACCATTTATTACAGCTTGTTGTGTGATAGTCTGCATATTTATCATGCAATTATTAATTTCTAAGAATAAAGAAATCAGCAGAAGGAGTGTTGTCCCATTTATTTTGAAGGATAAATATGTCCATTATTCACTTCACACATATTAATAGCTGTCCAGATTTGCAAATTACTCACACTGCCAGCTGTTCATCGACCCCTTCCCCAGCTAGCTCCTTTTTCCGTTTCCACTTGCCATATATTTCCACCTTCGACTTTTTCCATATATAACGTGCATACAGTTTTATTGGATTCTGGTGTTATTTTCGTATTTCATTATTCTTTCATGGATACTTCGACAGGATCTGTTGGTGTGAATATTTATTGTAAAGATCTGTCATCAATTACTGGTGGCCATTTTACTTTTGGAAGTAGTGTGTGTGTGCTGCATAATCACGAGAGGCTCATTTTTCTCTCTGCACCATTTTCTCTGCTACTGTTCTCACTCCCTAACACCCCCAACCACTTTCCACGTTAATTGCCACTCCAGCCATTTGCTACCCCTCTCCACACCCCATTGGGCACTTACATTTGGGGCTTCCCACACTGTGTTCTCATTGGTGATTATGAATGAGATACAGCTAGAATCGACACAGAAAATCACTATAGCTAGGGAAACACACACCCAGGTGGCGTGAATGGTGGAGCAGTGCTTGTTTGGTAAACAGACTCCTGGCCTTGGGTCAGACTTGAGGAGTAGAAGAACTCCCAGAACCCTATCAAGCAGGTATCAAGCCTCACTTGTCATGAAATGCCTTTGGTTTATTCTGAAATGACCTCCCCCCCCCCTAGATATTGAATACTTGTCGTACATATGCCGCTTAACCTTCCATCTATAATACTGGTGTATTGTATACAGGGTATTTGTTATGCACATTTGTTGTGCTAAAAAATGCTTCTTTTACTTTGGTGAATACTGTACTGTACCTGTACTTTATTGTACAGTATTTTATAAGCCACTTCACTGGCTGTTTTAGCCTTATCACCTTAAAAAAAATCTTGTTAATTCCTGTCCTTCAGCTTTTTGTTTATTTCAAGTTGTTTTAATATTCTTGGTCACTTGTTAATGACCACAGTTTAACTTTCTTTATCGTTCAGTTTTGAGGCACACGTTTAGTAGTATGGCTTGTGTAAATTATCCACTCTGATG
Organism: Procambarus virginalis; assembly: GCA_020271785.1. Classification (NCBI taxonomy): domain Eukaryota; kingdom Metazoa; phylum Arthropoda; class Malacostraca; order Decapoda; family Cambaridae; genus Procambarus; species Procambarus virginalis. The sequence continues at coordinate 5,510,089 of WNGS01005680.1, forward strand.
CCACTTTATAAAGTTATATCATATTACCCAAAAAAAAAAAATGAAATACTGTATTTAAAATGTTGATAAGCTTGAAGTGATTTATTATAATAGTTGTTTTGTCTCCATATAGTACTATATTTGTTATAAAAGTGTACAGTACATTGAACGATGAAATTCAATCATAATGGGTGTGCTATTTAAGGCTGCGAAGTACAGTAGTTGTGTCCTGGGCCATGTACTTTATGGGTATGACAGTTCTTACTGGTTAACAATTATAGTCAGGTCTCCTCCTTCCTCTGTCCTTATTGTTGTTGTTCTTCAATGCCATTTTGTTTACATGATTTGGTGGGTGTCTAAACAAAAGCATCAGAATATTCAGGAAAAGGAGCCAAAGTGTGTGTTTATTAGACACCCAAGCCACAAATCTGAAAATTAACGAGTTGTTGACATTTCAGTCCGCCCTGAGAGGGACTGAAACGTACGTCAGTTCCCTTATTTTCAGACTTGTGGTTGGGGGTCTAATTTTCAGCTCCATTATTGTGACCTATTGTCTGGAAAATGTTTATTATTATACATTAATATAATGGGTTACCTACCCCCCCCCTTATTTACTTTGAATTCTGATGTTTTAATTTTTATTCAGCCCATAAGGAGTATTGATGAAATTGTCTACATTATCTAATAGTTTAATGACTTTACTAATAATTGAAATAAGTTTTTCTCTTTTTGGATTAAAGTAATTTCACTTTCCTTGAACATGATTTGCTTATTTATTATATTTTACTCATTTTTGTTTGGTGTTTCAGTGAAACAAATGAGAGAGCAGTAGACAATAATGCCTAGCTGAGCCTAAAAACTTTCCTGGTGTAGGTTGTAAATAGTCTTCACATTAGAATGGAAGCTTGTTATTTTAGCCGATTTTCTAATGGAATTGGGGACACACACATAAGCAGTGGGCAAGAAATGCATTTCATGGTTGCAGTTGATTAACACTAACAAAAAACTAACCATAAATTTATACTTAGTCATCAACATAGATGTTTTAACTACTGAGGAAATTGTTTGCATGATGTTTGAGAGTAATGGATTCTATCAGTTTATATGAATTGACCTGCTCTCGCCAGGAGAGAGAGAGAAAAAAAATGAAGCTTTGTAAATATCATCAGTGTTGATCTCTTATTATAGGAGTGTTTTAGTGTTAGATAAAACCTTAAAAAATGTTTTAGAATACAAAAGGCCAGGTGATGTATGAGAAAAAGTACTCACTTTTACCCCGTCTTCTCCCTCACCCCAGCCCATGCCTTCGACTATTACGGTAAGTGTTAGTTTTCTACGTGGAACTCTACTCTCTCTTTCCCGCCCCCCCAAATATAAATAACTAAAAGCAACAACAACAACAACAACTTTTCCTTATAACCACACAGTTTCTGCTCATCCTCGGCTGTAGCTTTTTCTATCCTAATTTCATTTTTTTGTTTTTGTTTTTAGGTTTTTAAGTTTTGGTTATAGCTCCTTGCTTGCTGTGTGTAACTAGTTGCAATGTAATTTTTTTGTTTTTTTATCTTTAAATGCCATAATGGGCATGATGGCATTTGTATGTAGAGGTTAAAAGACTTTTAAGTATTTATAATGATGAGCTTTGTCAAGTGCCGGGTTTGTAATTGTAATGAATGTTTAGTGTGTTGTGCCGGTGCTTTTTCCCTGCCTTCCTGCTTGTTTGGCCTTCAACGTGCCTTCCCGAGTGCCCTCTACCGAGCAGTTGTTCATGGAATAATTGTTGTTTAAAGAACGCTAAACAAGTTTTGTTTGGTGCATTGATTGATGTGCCTGCTTGCTTAGATGAGTTGTGTTTTATTTAGTTTTAGCCAATTATGTACTGTATTTGCGGGACCCTGTGACCTCATTAGACAACCCATGGACTTGACCCCCCGCTGACTTGTACAGTGAACAGTTTCCTCTACCTTTACCCAATGTGTACCACCGCTCTTTGATGGTTTGTGGTTCAATAGACTGACTGAAAGACGCGTGTAACTTGGCCTTTCACATTTCAGTATTTTGCATAATTTTAATTTGGTTTTGGCTGACATTTCTTTTAAGTTTTCAATTGAAAATTGAAAATAGACAAAATTAGTTATTTTTATTGCTGGCTTTTTTCAATTCTGAATTGTATTTTCACTATGCACACACAAATGCATCAATGTCATTTTAAATAAAATTGAAAGACCATGAAAAGTTTTGGGGTATTTGGTTTTTACACACACATTAGTTGTATTGAAAAATATCAAGAAATTTTCCCGATTCCATTATACCCCAAAATATTAATACACACACGACCTACTAGACACTTTCCCTTGTAGAACTGAATGCCTAGATAACAAGGAGCAGCAGCCATCCGAATCTTGCTCGGCTATGCTACTAAAAGTTCATTTCTCCGTGAGAATATTGAGCCGTCGTAGCTAAGTTGAGGAGGCGTGACGGATACTGCATTACCTTGGGTAGTTGAGACCAAGTAGAACCCAGGCTTACATCTCCATAGCCATGTCAGTGTAAATTCAGTGTGTAGCTTCTACCTGCCTGCATACCCTTTGAACCCATGTGTTTATTAGTGTTTGGTATACATTATTTTGAGCAATGTGCTTTACAATTTTTTGTTTTTTTAGTTAATTTTTTCATTGTAACTGAAACAAAAGTAACCCGTAACTTTTGAGAGCATTTCCTGCCATACATGAATCTGTGTGCCACCAGTTTATTACTATTTATTTTTCTTTAGCATTTGGTTAGATATATTTTTTAAATTGGTTGAAAAGTTTTTTTTTTTTTGTCTTGCTCACTTTTTTTGCATTTTTGCTTGATTAGTCATTTTCTCACTGGCCCCCACTCTTAAATGTTGCCCCGGATACACACAGCTTTATTAGCCTCTAGGAGTCTTTGCATGACTGTCGAAAATGTAGACACTGTACAGGTGAATTATGCAGATAAAGTGCCATCTGTCAATTTTTGTCAGTAAAGCACACGATGCATGAACGTTTAGGTAAATATGGATCTGAAATCTGTGGCAGGTGTACTGTACAGTATATCCATGTCTTACTGACTGGCGCACACATTATAAGTTCTCTGTTCCAGTGATCAGGACCCAAATTCTGGACTATTATAGCACTAATGAAAATATTAATGTAGCAAGTTAAGAAAGAATTTCCTTTTTTAAAAAGTGTATGGGCTTGCTCATAATTTTTCATAATTTGGGCCTGCACCCTAGTGTCCCATTACTCTGAAGAAAGATTTCTTTATAGCGACAGAAAAATAGCTTTGGGAACCACAATAATGGATACAGAACCTTTGCTTCTTTCCTGGACATACGAATATCAGCCGAACCTCATAGTTTTGCGGGGTAGTGGCCTGTTGTCTCGGTTGAGTTCCTACGGGTTTACGAGTCTTGGTTGCACTGTGGATTTATTCGCAATGATTGTTTGAGTAGGCCCTTGGTCTAAATTTGTTTTTTTTTCTTTTTTCCCAATTCTAGGAGATGGAATCTTAGCTCAAATTCGATCTAAATACCACAGTATGCGTAAGTAAGAGTATGGTTTGTGAATTTTCCCTGATTGTTAATTCTTTTCAATGTACAGTATTGCTTAGTTGCTTGATAACCTGTGTTGAGGTAGAGAGGCATTAAAGCCGTCATCATGTAGCTTGGGCTGTCAAGGAATGAAGACAAGTGCTTGTGTCAACTCATAACAAGTTTATAAGCGGATGAATTGTCACAGCTGTAGTTAATTTATTTTTGTTTATTTTTATTTATTTATTTATTTTTGTTGATGGATGCAGTAATGAAGTTGCTGTTACAAAAAAAAAAAAAAAGTTGGGTAAATGACTGCGTGTCACTGAATAATTCTTCAGTTTAGTGAGTTGTAGCTTATTAATTTCTCCAAATAAGAGGTATATGGAATTTAATCTGCTTGTTAAGATTTACAAGTGGTCCACTCCTATTCCATAAGGTTCTGTATCCTAATGACTGCCGTCGCTTGTGTACTCATGTCGTCATTAGTTTGTGCAGTCTCGTTATAGTGCATGAGGCATGCCCAAAAAAACCAAACAAGGTAACGAGTAATGTTCTCATGTTCTGTCCACGTAGGCTTGTTCAAAGCTGTGAGATGCTATCGACTTGCACGTTATCCTTCAATCATTGGCATATATTTTGTCTGATATTCACTGTGCCATGTATGTTTTAATATGCTTCGAAAAAGAAATTGTAGATTAAAATTAACACTTTTAAGATCCTGTTGTACTGCTGGTTTTCCAATGTTAGAAAATAATGATTAACACTTAAAAAGTTTTTGATCAAAGGTTAACATTTGAGAGTTGTTTGTGAACTGATGTGGCTGTGAGGATGTTCGCTAACGGCCCACCATGGAGGTAGACTGACTTGGTCTTTTTTTTCTTCCCCCCACTCTCTCTTATACCCAGACGAATATAATCTAAACCCAGCGCTAGAATGGGATGATGAATTCACAGGTAGGTCCCATGCTCGTGGCTGCTTCTGCTGCTGATGTTAGTCATGTATGCTGGCTTTGCTTTCTTGTTCTCTGCTCTTCAAATATGTCTGCTTTTCATGTTTGTTGCTCCATGTCCCCATTATAATTTGTAAATATTATATGTTTATTTTCAAATGTTTGTGGAATGTATAGGTGATCCGTGCCAAAATTCTTGGTTCTCTCAACAAATGCTAACCCCAAAAAACTTAATAATTATAACAAACTGGAAGCAATTTCCTATGGGCTGAGAGTGACCAATAGATTTGTTGCACAAGCAGACTTCTTTCAATTGAAACCTTGCACCAGTATCATTTATTCATATATTGCTTGTCCTTTTTTTGTACCACCAAACTTTTTTTTTTTTCTTTGTTTTTTAAACTTGCTTGATGCTTTTGTTTTGACCTTGCTTGTTTTCTCAATTGACGTGACTGACGCTGCAAACTGTAAAGCCTAGACTAGACCACTGGTTATCGCAGGCTGTTGTGTTGTACTGATGTTGTAACTTGATATCAGGGCTAGATGATTAATGCAGGTACTGTGTAAGAAGGACCTTTTAAAAACAACCTAACTTGTTATTGCTTGGCCTTGGTGAATGGGAGATTTATAGCCCCCCTCTCAGAGTAGTGTACGAGGAGCTAGAGATTAATGTAAATTGCTTTTACTAGCGTACGATTGTAATGTTATAACATGTGATGAGGAGGCCATTGACAAGCCAGGGATAATTACCAGGTAGGGTTTAATCTTGCTAGTCTCCAGTATGGGGGACTTGTATGGAACACAACCGTAAGCATGTACTTAGTGTTATAATGGTGTCAGTAAATAACGAGATCTGCTCCATGACTAACTCTGGAAGGAACGTACATGGTGGCATCATTGCTCTGGTGCAAGCTTGTTAATAATGCTTCATTTAATTATTGTTCTCTGCCACTATAGCTTAACATTTAAAGTACACTTCTTGCACCATAAGCACTAATGGCATCACCTATAAGAAAATTCTTATTTCATTTACTGTACTGAGTAATATGGGAAAGTCCCATAGCTGCATTGGACAACTCTTTCTCGTCAATGTGTAGAGGAGTGCATGCTTACTTGTTTTATTATTTATTTTTTTTTTTTTTTTTTTTTTTTTTTTTGGTACAGTAGTACAGAGGTACATTTCCGTTCCCACCTTGGATCATGCGTTCACTTTTACGTATGCTCATTGATTAGCTTGTTACAGTGGTGTTGGCTTGGATGTAAAGTAACTTTTGGATCTTGCACCTTTCTGTTAATAGTGTAGAGATTTTTTTTCTTTGGAGAGATTCTGAAGATGTTGTTAGGTTTTAATATGTACTTCAGATAACTGTCAATATTTCATCTTTATTGACAGTATTTGAAATTAAGATAATAAATACCTTTTCTTGTATTTTGATTTGGTAATAGCATTTAACAAATGAAGACATTGGTATACATTATGGTAATTTTGAGAAAAAAAAGGTAAAAATATTTGTGCAATTATAACTTTGCTCTCATACCCTTATTATGTTTATCAATAATTACTCCTATTGTCGATTTATTTCCTTCCATTGTGCAAATTCTTAACTGTAGTGATGCTCCCACACATGTATATAGTATATTTCCCCTCAGGTTAATGCTCCTGTATTAACCATGAATTTAGGCCCTAGTCTATGGCTTGTAAAATAATAGATGTGTTCTATATGTGCTATAATTGAGATACATCACAAGTTAGTGAAGGTGAATACAGCCCTGTGAATGAAGTTTGCAAGAAGTGTAAACACTGTATTAAGACAAGACAAGGAAAGATATTTATTATGTTATAATTGTATCTGTTTTGTCTAACATTCATAAATTGACTAGTTTTATAATTCTTGATATGTCGTTAATACGCAACATTGCCAATTTTTTATCTTTCAGTGTGTGTGTGCATATGTCATTAAAAACTGTTTATGTAGTCACTTTATTAGTAGGGAATATGCAGCTATTAGATAGATAGCTCTTTGCATCCCCCCACCACCTAGCCTTTTACATGCCTAAGTTGATGTGAGTTTAACGTGTATTTTAAAATAGGTGTTGATATTATTTATTTTGTGTATAATTCGGCACATTTTATGGACTCCAGTTACTGCATTAATGCAAGAGTGTATAATGTATTTGTGTGCGTAAACACGGATTAAAAATCAGGGTTTTTCTTGCTAATAATTGTTTAAGTATAAAATGTTGGTATGCAATTAACTTAGCAGGAGAGAGATTATACAAAATTTTGAATTTTATTTTTATGCTCATTTTCCTGTAGGTTTTCATGGCTGTTAATGCACTTATAATATTATTGAGTAAAGTATAACATGCACATTCTGATGACAACACATGTCATATGATAACTGACTGTTTATATTGTATGTTTCATGAGTATGTTGAGCTTAATAGGTTGTGTGTTTAGCAAACCATGTACAGTATACCAGAACCCTGCAGGACTTCAAATAAGTTGTCACCTGTGACTTTTTACATTTCTGGTGGTGCTTTGGAAACCTAGTAATATTTGGTCCTGCAGCTTCTAAAGAATATTACATATAAGCCCACCATAAAATATGGAAAAAAAGAGTAAATTTATTGATAACGAAGTTGTTACATATTGTGACATCTGCTTAAAAATTCCGGATGTAGGCTTTTGCAGCTCGTGTACGGTGGGTGGTGTTGATGCCGACACCCCACTGTATTGGTTTTGAGTTTATGGGCTTGTGGTGTTTGACACTTGTGCCATGATTTAACCTGCTTCCTTTTTTCCTTAGGCCAGTTTCGGTTCGCTTGACATTTTATGCTCCGTTTAAGCTATACCAACTGGCACATTCTTTTCCTTTCTGAGTTTGGGGGGTTTATTTAGTTCATTTGGGGCAAATGTAAATTACTTGCCCCCCTCATGTTTGGTGCCTTGATGTGGTTAGGGGGCTGTTGTGCACCACCTGTAGGTAATTGTAGGTGACTTGCACTTCCCTCTCCTGCCTACTGGGATGGTGCACAAGTGAATTCTGCCCAAGTGGCTTTGCCACCCATGGGTTCACCTTGCATGGAGATCATTACATTCCGCATTGTTCCTTCATCCGGTCATTAAGGCTACCCAGTGGCTGCAGCCTCTGGGAAGGCAACACACTTCCTTGGTGAGGGAATAGGAATAAAATGGGAGGTTCAGTGAGGCTTGCCTGAATTGTTCATATGGCTTGTGCACCTGGTTAGACACTGGGTCTAGTGGGCATTGCAGGGCCAGTTTTCCTATCAGTTCCTGGGCTGCCATTCAGACCCTTCAGGGGTTACCTGCATATACTCTCCTTGTTACCTTTGAGGATGCCCATGTGCTTGTACTTTTCCTTGTTGGGCTCTGTGGTAGATTGGGATGCAAGGCAGTGAAGTTCAATTATTGTTTCTTTTCATCATCTGTCGTGTTGAGATGTGTTCATCTCAACACATCTCTTCTTCCACTTAAGCTCGTGGGGGTGGGCGACCAGTCCCCTCGAGTTGGATTATGATGGAAAATAGAGTTCCACTGCTTTGGCTGCGTTGACCCAAGTCCGAGCTTTGTCATCGACTCGCTGTTCTGAGTGTCATCATATCCCAGCCACTACCTTGGCCGGGACGTCTCCCAAGTCCCCAATGGTGATTGACTGACTAGGTATCTTTACATTGAAAAAGAAGTTAGATTGAAAAAATTGAGGAAACCTGGGTAGTGTCAAGTGAGAGTATGAACTGGTAGCAGTGGTTCAAATTGGAAAAATACTGAAGAAACTGAAAATAGAGTAAACGGGCATCTTATAAATGTGTTATTCATTATCATAATGTAGTAATTTTGTGCAGTGTTTTTGTATTGGGTCCAGTGCAGTAGTAGTTTTGTATACTCACATTCTTGCTAGAGACATTAACAAGGAGTAATGAGGGCCAGGAAGGCAAGTAAAAAATAGTTTCATCTCTTTTTTTTTTTTTTTTTTTTTTTTTTTTTTTTTTTTTTTGGGGGGGGGGGTCATGTCCCTCTGTGCAGTCTTGTTTTGGCCCATCTCCCTCTTTGCAGTCTTGTTTTATCTTGGCTTGAGGGTCTAGATAAAGTTTAGTCCCCTCCCTTTTCTGAGGCTTCTTTTTCTCCCTACCCTTAATTATATTTTTGATAAACATATTTATTGCTCAATTCTGCCTTGTGGCAAGCTATTATGGTCTTGTTTCATTCGGTATTTTGGTCAGCTGGGCCCGCTTCAGGTCGTTCTGACGCTGTCGTCCCACGTACGTTTGGTGACTTAAGTGGAATCTTGCAGGGGTAAAAGGTATCATGGCCTGCTCTGCTAAGCTCTGCCAACTTGTGAAATATATGAATTGAGCAATCTTCATTATATGGCACAAACCTAATACTGCAATTTGATGCTTGTGCTTCATCAGAATGGAAGAGCAAGTTTGTGGACAAGGCATGTCACGTCAACAACTAGAGATATTAATGGATCGGCTTCATGGATGTCAGTTTCAGTTGATGTCCCATCATCTTTTCATATAAGCAAGGCTTTAATTTTTGCAAAATGTTGCAACTTGAGTGCATGATCTGTGTACTAATGGTACTGTCATTTAATTTTATTTTTACATTAGTCTGAAAAGATGTGCATTTTATTAATAAAAATACATTTAATGTCTGAGTTTGGCACGTGGAAATACAGTAAAAATTCCTTCGGTTTGAAGGTAATACAAATGATTAGACCACTTGTGAAAATAAGTAATATGTATCCTTCAGTTTACCATCTAGAATCTGTTAGTTATTTTTCTGAACTGGTATTAAACTTAGTAAATCTACACCTTACTTAAATGATCCAAAATGTAATGCAAAGAAATTAATTACGTACATTAATAGAATTACGTACATTAATATGTAATGCAAAGAAAAGTTAACAAATTAGTATTAATATCGTTAATTAATAATAGCTTATCAAACAGTATAGTTTGTGCTAATTCAGTCACTTCAACTCTTATGTATCAGAGTTAAACAGCCAAAGTATGCTAAGAGTTTTTCACATGGGGTGGTAATCTTTTTGCAATATTTCATACTTGATGCTGGTTGCAACTTCCTCAAAGTTACAGAAATAGTCATTTTATTGTCATAGAGATACTAGTTCATTTAAACAAATATCATTGCCATATACAGTAGAGTGATGTAACATATTTCCATTAAAGGACTTTTCTGGAGGAGGTGATTGGTGGCTCCCTGTAGCTGACACAGATCCACATACGCGCACACGAGTTGCAGCGGCCCTAAGAGTCCTTTATAGCCTGTTGGAGACCACAGCCAGAACTTGATCCATTCAGAGGCAGAGAGAGTAGGGGATTGTTACGATCACCCTTATCTAAAAAATGGATGTGAAGCAGACAACTGTGTGGTTCACGGAGAAACAAATAATACAGCAAACGACTCTGCATATGACACACTCGTTGGTCAGTTCGATCCCCCTCTAGTTACAGATGGCCCACTGTTAGGTGGCAGCACCACTGGGAGCTCCTGGCACCCATATCAACACAGTCACAGTTGAGAGGCGGGACCAAAAAGTCAAAGCTCGACTCCACAAGAACAACTAGGCTAGTACTTCAGTCCCTTCAGTGATGTCCAACTGTGTAATTACCTAAGTGTAGTTACAGGATGAGAGCTACGCTCGTGGTGTCCCGTCTTCCCAGCACTCTTTGTCATATAACGCTTTGAAACTACTGACGGTCTTGGCCTCCACCACCTTCTCACTTAACTTGTTCCAACCGTCTACCACTATTTGCGAAGGTGAATTTTCTTACGTTTCTTCGGCATCTGTGTTTAGCTAGTTTAAATCTATGACCTCTTGTTCTTGAAGTTCCAGGTCTCAGGAAATCTTCCCTGTCGATTTTATCAATTCCTGTTACTATTTTGTACGTAGTGATCATATCGCCTCTTTTTCTTCTATCTTCTAGTTTTTGCATATTTAATGCTTAACTGCTGCTTGAGTTGCCAGCCTTAGCAAGTCCCAACGTTTTCTAGCCATGTTTGTTGGCTATCCTATGGACTCGATCCTGTTTGTTTTCACAAACATTTGTTTGCGTATTGTTTCCAAATACAGTGTTTGCCTCGTTTGATAAGTGGTTACATATTACCATTGGAATGTATGGGCTGCAGATGGTTGAGTTGTTAGTATCCCTCATGTGTCATGGTGACAGTATGAAGTTTCTTGTCACCCCTTTTTGTTTCTTCGTCACTTATCTTCTGTTTGGATTCCTGTGGTTTTGTCCTTGTCGTTTTTTTTTTGTCTGCATCTTATGCCTAATATTGTTGCCTCTTATAATTTAGCCTTGGTGGAGTTGCTTTTGTTGGTGTTCAGTGTCGATACTACTGTACTTCAGTAAAGTTTTGCAAGTTGTCTTGTGCCTTCTTCCACCTCTGGCCTACTTACTCTCCTTTTGCAGTTTTGTTGTTGGGACTGGCTTTTGTCCCCTTGGTTCTCGGTCGCCCCTTTGGTCCGTGAAGCATTTTTTTTTGTTGGCCCTCACTTCTGGTTTTCGGGATGGGGAGATTCATGTTCTTCTCCGAAAGTGGGGGTTCTGTTCCTTCAACACTGGTCGCCAGTTTCTGCATTTGCAGCCTTTTGTTTTCTTTTGTGGTGAGGAATGAAACAGCTGGTTTCTATATTTTTTTATTTAATTCTTGGCTTGTTGATCAAACCCACACACTAGAAAGTGAAGGGACGACGACGTTTCGGTCCATCCTGGACCATTCTCAATCGACTTGAGAATGGTCCAGGATGCACCCAAACGTCGTCGTCCCTTCACCTTCTAGTGTGTGGTTTGGTCAGCATATTTCTGCCACGTTATTTCGACTCCTTGTCTGCATAATTCTTAGTTTGTTTGGCCAGGGGAGCATCACTTGTCGGATTGTGGATGTTCCTCGTTATTTGCATTCTGCATGGACTACGTACTTTGGGAAAGGCATTGTTCATTGATCCTGTCTTCTTTGTTCCCTGTTCCAAGGTTTATCTTTCTTAGTTGCTAACAGTGCTCCCCAATATGTCTTGGGCAGACAGCTGCATTTAGGGGTTTTGTAGGTGACTTGGCCTGGTAACTTGTTACCTGGTTAGTGTTCTTGGTTCCAATTGGTCTTGTGTTGCACTCAGTTTGGTTTCCTGGGTTGTCTTCTTGAAGCGTTTAGTTTTTGCTCTCCTCCAACCCCTCCCTGGTAAGTTCACTTCCTTATTCTTTATGATAGTTGGTTACAGGGATCCGTGAGTGGATCAGGTTCTAGCTCTGGTCTCAAGTAGGTTATAAAGGACTTCTAGGACTGATGTGACTCGTGTGGTGCTATTTCAGTGCTAGCTGCTCATTCGGAAAGACGTGTTTCACTGTGTTAACGCTTTTTTTTTTTTTAAGCTTTGGCAATGTTGGATATTTTAAGATCCCTCATTTTAAAATGTTTAATTTTTGACATTTTTTATTGAAACACCAAGCTGGGTTAATTTGATTAAGAGACTAGCAAATGCTATAATTATCAAATGTTATGTGGTCCAGTTCTAGCATGGCTGGAATTGTGTGGTTTTAATGTGAAATGCACCAACTTGTTACAACTATTTTTAGCATTAGCATAGCACCTCCCCCCCCCCTTCCTTGTAGTCTCTCATGGAAGTACTTTGTGTCACATACACACACACATGTGGCACACAGTAAAAAATGTAAGTGTTTACATATATGGCTAATATTTTTTTATGTCCATTTGTTTAAATAATAAGAAAAAAAATCTCTACTCTTACTATTTATTTTCTGAGATCTCTAATGATAAAC
>WNGS01005680.1:5537054-5583978 GCA_020271785.1 Procambarus virginalis
TTGTTAAAACTTAAATGTGACAACATTTTGATTTGATTTAATTTCTTGTTATTTTCAGCTACTGGGACAAAGAATATGATAGGGGTTCTCCTCGCAAGGTGTCTCCAAAGAAGGTCTCGCCAAAGAAAGTTTCTCCTAAAAAATCCCAAAATTTGAACGAGATGAAGAGAACTTGGAAAATGTACTGAAGAGAATATAAAAGAAAGAACGAGACCAAAGAGAAAAAATGAATGAAGGCAACAGCTCCGTTAAAAGAGAAAGAGTAATGCTTGTGCAGAAAGCGGCGTTACCAAGAGTGACAGTCTCTACGAGAAAGGAGAATTAAGAGAAAAAATAGTGATGATGATTTTGAGGAGCAAAGCAAAAAATTGAAAGAAAATACAAAGACTCATAATGGACAAAAGATGGAAAGGAAAATGCTCGAGGCACCCAAAGAAAGGCTGTGGATGCAGGAGAAAGTGTGCCTCAACTACAACAAACAAAAAAATAAGAAAAACAAATAAGACAGTGTAGATTTGAAGGCAACAAAAGTGACAGGCAAGGCAAGTTAACTGATAATGTCTTTAGTTGTAAACACAGTTTAGACAACTTATTCTAGCCTGTTGACCAGACCACACACTAGAAGGTGAAGGGACGACGACGTTTTGGTCCGTCCTGGACCATTCACAATCGGCTTGAGAATGGCCCAGGACAGACCGAAATGTCGTCGTCCCTTCACCTTCTAGTGTGTGGTCTGGTCAACATTCTTCAGCCATTCAACATTATTGTGACTCATCACCTGCTTATTCTAGCCTTTACTAAATACTGTAGTTTTTTCTAGATTGCTCAGAATTATTTGCAGTAAGTGGAAGACACTCTCCAGGGTCCTTATCGCCATTCCCTCTTCCTTTTAAGAAATAAAATTTATTTGTATTTTCTGAAGTCGAGTGTAATGAGGGGAAGTTGTGAAGGGAATCTTGGGAACCTCTCCCTCCTGCAAAACCAATTCCACATTCAAGAAGTTAATTAATTCAATACTTAAAAATAAAGCTTTAATGATTCATTGGTTAAAAATATTTCTGGTTTTGCACAGTTCTTTTTGTTTACTCTTGCTTTAAATTACTACAAAATGCTTCATTTATATTTTTAATATTAAACAAAATTGTTAACAACATAGTATACACCAGAGAAAATCATTTTTAATATTAATCTCCAGGAAGTGTGCACAACATGTGAAGAAGTGTAACAACTTGAAACTTTTAACACTGACGTACGGTGGTGCAAGGAAGACTGGTAATGGCCCCATATAACACCAAGGCGGCAAATTTTACCCTGATCTGGAAGGGTAGAGTGAATGATTCAGTATCTCAGAAATTATAAGCATAGCTGTACTGTACCAAAATATCTAAATACATCTTTACTGATACTACAACAGTAGACTCATTTGGCTAAAAATACTATAAATATTTTTCACACAAGTCAAAAAATATGTCAGAATGGATTAGAATATTAATATAAACTGACACTTGGAATAGGCAGTTTTAAAATACCACGTACTCTACAGTGTAATTCTACTCAAGCGGACCAACCAGATCTTTCAGTCTTTTTTTTTATCATAAATAATAAAACTTGTTTTAGCATATTTCTACAAATGGGCTCTAAAATAATGTAACCTTTAATGTAAATAAAATATATAATTAAATAATATTTGTACTTTGAAGACATGCACTTACCTAGTCACCCTCAAGTGGTAGGAGGTTGTGTATTGTTGAGGGCTTGACATACATATGCAGGCGATGAGTCACAATAACGTGGCTAAAGTATGTCAACAACTTGACATACATAATGTGCACAACTGAAAAATTATGCATCAATCAATCTGGACTCATGCTGGTTTTAGTGTGAAATCCTGATTTATTAAAATTGCTCTTTTTCTGGGTTGGCCTTGTCTATGGCTTCTCAGAGCTTATGGACTGGAACTCCCCAGGATGAATACCATCTCACCAGGCATATGAGAGTATTAACCAGAATCCTGTTCCCCCTCGCTGGCTGGAGAGCAGAGGATGTCCCAAGACACCAAAACACCATATTCAAAACCCACCAAAAGAGGATCACATAAGCCTATGAGGGGACTAGTGACAGATGGTCATAGGCAGCATGTTGGTATTTCTGGGGGAAGCCCTTTCGACTCCCCGAGTTAACCGGGCTGATATGAATGCATTGGACCCCCTGGCATCAGTCAATGTGCATGGAGTTCTAGGCCTACCGGGAACCACGAGCTAGAACTTGGCCCTTCCCTCTGAGGCACGACGAACAATGTCCTACAGAAACCCCCTGTGTGGTTGGAAGCATTCTATGTCTGCCATCGACCGGGTCAGGCACCCAGAAAGGTAAGTGCCCCAAAACAAACCCCCCTGTTCTGGTTAAAATATTGCTACTGAAAGCCGAACTAGTAGACAGAACTTCCCAAGTGAAAACGAGCACATCATCACTTATGTCGCGCAACCCTCCCTGTCCCCGGGAGGAGGAAGGGGTAGTCCCTGACCCCCACGCTGGCTATTGTTATGTTTGGCCCCACGGGTCTTCGCTCCCCTGTACCTGGGTGCCACTGATCACCTTGGGAGCACCCCAGTCTACCACGTGCTGAGACACTTTTGATGCAGTGCCACATGAAAGACTGATTAAAAGATAGAGGCTCATGGTATTGGGGTGCTATATTAAGATGGATTAGGGCATGGCTATATCAAAGGAAACAGAGTTAGTATAAATGGGGTTAAGTCAGAGTGGGAAAATGTTGTAAGTGGAGTGCCTCAAGGCTCTGTGTTGGACCTCTGTTGTTTATAATATATATAAATGATTTAGATTCAGGTTTGAGTAGCAACATTTGCAAATTTGCCATGATACAAAAATCGGTAGGGAAATTAACACGGAAGAAAACTCCCTATCACTTCAAGTTCATCTAAATAAGGTTTCGAAATGGTCAAAAGATTGGCAGATGCAGTTTAATGCTGATAAATGTAAAGTTCTGAGGCTATGTAATGATGATAGAGTTACAAGATATGAGCTAGATGGTGTTGAGATTGCGAAGTCAGATTGCGAAAAGGATCTGGGAGTTATGATTAGTAAGAATGTAAAACCAAAGGATCACTGCATGAATGTTCGAAATAAGGCAAATAGGACACTGGGATTTATTAATCGAAGCGTTAGTAACAAGACACCTGGTGTTGTTCTTCAGTTATATCTTGCTCTGGTTAAGCCCCATTTAGATTATGCAGTTCAGTTTTGGCCACCGTACTATAGAATGGATATAAATTCACTTGAACGTGTCCAGCGTAGGATGACTAAGTTAATTCCCCAAATTAGAAATCTTTCATATGAAGAAAGATTAACAAAGCTTAAATTGCATTCACTGGAAAGGCGAAGAGTTAGGGGTGACATGATAGATATTTACATGTGGATGAATGGACATAACAAAGGGAATATTAATAGAGTATTAAAAGTATCATCACAAGACAGAACGCGAAACAATGGGTATAAATTGGATAAGTTTAGATTTAGAAAAGACCTGGGTAAATATTTGTTTGGTAACAGGGGTGTTGATTTGTGGAACCAATTACAGTACCACGAAACGTAGTGGAGGTGGGGTCCCTCGATTGTTTCAAGCGTGGGTTGGACATGTATATGAGAGTGCGATTGGGTGGTTATAAATAGGAGCTGCCTCATATGGACCAATGGGCCTTCTGCAGTTACCTTTGTTCTTTTGTTCTTATCCGCACAGTAATAATATATAGAACTGTTAGACGGCGGCAACTCTCCTCACGCTGTCTCTGGCAACACAATTAGCTGGACGATATAAATCCTTCACTCCTTTGTCTCTTGAAACCAGCCATCACCTCTAGTTGCCACAAAATGTCACTGCTCCCACACACACATTGGTACACACAAAATTCTTAGAGCCCAGTTGGCTCAGGAGTCTGTACATCGGTTAAGAGGCAGGACCAAAGAGCCAAAGCTCAACCAGGTGAGTACACACACACACATTTTATATATATAATTTACTTAACTGAAAACTCACACCCCAGAAGTGACTTGAACCCATACTGCCAGGAGTACTTTGTAACTGGTGTATAAGACACCTTAACCACTCGACCCTCACGACCGGACAAAAGATGACGGTAGTCGAGGCTAATTCCACATCATCTCGCTGGCACTCTGATGGTAATCTTGGGCATAGTATTTTATCAAATCACCTCATTCTTTGGGGCACACGTGAGGAATACAAATGTGAACAAGCCTGAATGGTCCCCAGGCATATATGCAATTGAAAACTCACACCCCAGAAGTGACTCAAACCCATACTGCCAGGAGCACTCTGCAACTGGTGTACAGGACTCCTTAACCACTCAACCATCACAACCGGTAGCCTTGGCTACCATCATCTTTTGTCCAGTTGTGATGGTCAAGTGGTTAAGGTGTCCTGTACACCAGTTGCAGAGTGCTCCTGGCGGTATGGGTTCGAGTCACTAATGGGGTGCGAGTTTTCAGTTGCATATATGCCTGGATACCATTCAGGCCACCACTTACGGCTATCGTGTCTGTGCTCAATGACAGGCGGTGACACACTGAGGGCCGCAAGGCTCCGGACCGACCCGACCTCTCCGCCCTGTGACCCGTCACGTGACCTTACCTGGCCAATCACCAGACGGCTGACGTTTGGCTCCTTTGGCGGGAAGCTTCTTGCCTCGACGCCATCTTGCAACACAAAAGGGCGTAAGCCACTTGTAACGACAAAACTAAAACAGCAAATTCATCTCCCATACTATAACCCTGAATACCTTTATATGTACGAACATGTTCCCTGAGCATCAGAGAAGGTGCAGGTTGCAGAGATATGACTTTACGCCAGAATAAGAAAGATATAGGGTGGGACACCGTCCCACCCTACATCTTTATCTTCATGTTAACATCATTCTGTGACTGATGTTAACTGGTGGTGGGTTTGTTCGTTTGCAGCCGTCTCCTTTTCGGACGAAGGATGAGACTACTGCTTTTCGGAGGGGTCCTTGGGTTGTTGTTGATTTAGGGGCGACGACGATCGTGGGATGGGGTGCGCCCCGGCGTACCCGTTAAGGGTGAATCGCGAAGCCTGGAAAGGTGGAACGCCAAGCCAAATCGCAAAACGAGTGACGCCAATCACTAGAAACTAATATGCCATACGGCAAATAAACGCACAGTCAGACAGATGATTGGGAAGTCCCAGGAGTCCCTCAGGGTGACAAGCACCGGCCCCGCTCCACACACACAAAACCAGGTAGCAAAACCAAAACTCTGTCCTCAACTTAAACGCAAAAAGTCATCCGGTGTCCCCCGGCAGAGCAGAAGCCAGCCGCCCACCACGACTGAGGGCACACCAGGAGCCCACCAAGACCCACCAACCCCCGGCACCTCTCGGCCAAGCCGGCCCCCGAACACCTTCACCCCGCCGGGAGAACCAGCCAGTACACGTCAAAAAAAATCTATCAACAATCCTGTGACCCAAGGCGATATGTGCACCAGGCGTCGTACAATCGAACCGCTGGAAAGGGATGCCAAACGGCAGTAGCAAAGCCAAAACGCGAAAACAAGACGTGACTAGGCGGTTCCCAGGCGGGAACCTGCGGAGGTGGTGTCCAGACGTCCGCTCGGCTTCAAGGTTGAACCAGGAGTCCTCTTGTTGATGCTTGGGTGGTTAGGCCGGGGGTGCATCATGTGTTGTGTTCGCCATTACCTGCGGACCACGACGTCGGGGTCGCGCTTTGCGTTGACCGGTTTCACTTCTTTCCTGTTCCAGGGTTCGGGTCTCCCAGGTTGTCCGCAGGGTTATTCGGTCCAGCCAGCCTGCAGTCTATACTTGTGCCCACGACGTTTGTAAGTTTGCTGCGCTGGCTGCCGTCTTCGGTAACATGTCTTGGGCTGACATTCGGACACGGTGTTTGGAAGTCGAGCAGGGTCCTGGCCGCTCGCTGCCTGGTCAGTGTTCCGGGGCCCTGTTGGGGCCTGTGTCGCACTGGATCACCGGCTGCAGTCATTTGTTGTTGTTGTTGTTATAGATTCAGCTACTCGGAACAAGTTCCAAGTAGCACAGGCTATGGTGAGCCCGTAGTGGACTTGCCTGGCACAGGAGCGGGGCTGTGTCGTGAGCGGTGCATTGCAGCCATTTGTCTCTACTTCGCGTTAAGAAGCAAGGGCCGACCGCCTCCCGGGTAAGTCCCTTTTGTTTTGTCTTTGGGTAAGTAGCTCCGGGGAGCGGATGGGGCTCCACTCAGAAAACCAGCGTTGAATGTAATGGAACGCCATTTTCTGGGTGAGACCCGGAGGCTTCCCCGGCATCCCTCCCTCCCTCTGGTCGGCGGCTTTAGTTAGTTAGTTTAGTTCATTTATTATGCACCCCATACCCATCCCGTGGGCGATAGTGGTGTATGTAGTGTATGTACCTTACCTGAATAAACATATTTATTTATTATTTATTATTATTTGTTTATAGATAAATGCTTTCTACTAAAATCGATAGTTATAAGAAGTTTCCATTCTGTGTCCACTAATGTTTCAACCCATGATTTAAGCCACTCTTCAACAGTGCGTCCTGTTAAAGGTTATCACTTAGGTTATCTTGGTGCTTCTCGGTTATTTATAATCAGTCCTTTATAAATTATTACATATAATAATGATGCTTTTCCTAACAAAATTATATGCAATAGTGTAGGCTTTGAAAATCTTAGAGAATGGGTTATAAATACATCAACAGAAAACGATGTGCCGCTGGAATATCTGTGGGGTACACTACTGCAAACTGGTTGGATATATTGATGTTGACCAGACCACACACTAGAAGTTGAAGGGACGACGACGTTTCGTCGTCCCTTCAACTTCTAGTTGAGCGACTTGAGAATGGTCCAGGACGGACCGAAACGTCGTCGTCCCTTCAACTTCTAGTGTGTGGTCTGGTCAACATACTTCAGCCACGTTATTGTGACTCATCACCTGGTTGATATAGATTTCACAATTTCAAGACGCGATATTTATCATATCAGCACCATCCACAAGGATAGTTATGGGGTCCAACACCACCCACAGGATGGGTATGGGGTCCACTACCGCACACAGGTGGGCGGTAGTGGACCCCATATCCATCCCGTGGGCAGTACTGAATGCCATACCCATCCTCCTGGGGCGGTACTGGACCCCATAGCCATCCTGTGGGCGGTACTGCACCCCATACCCATCCTGTGGGCGGTACTGGACCTCATACCTATCCTGTGGGCGGTACTGGACCTCATATCCATCCTGTGGCGGTACTGGACCCCATACCCATCCTCCTGTGGGCGGTACTGGACCCCATATCCATCCGTGGGCAGTACTGAATGCCATACCCATCCTCCTGTGGGCGGTACTGGACCCCATAGCCATCCTGTGGGCGGTACTGCACCCCATACCCATCCTGTGGGCGGTACTGGCCTCATACCCATCCTGTGGGCGGTACTGGACCTCATATCCATCCTGTGGGCGGTACTGGACCCCATACCCATCCTCCTGTGGGCGGTACTGGACCCCATACCCATCCTGTGGGCGGTACTTGACCCCATACCCGTCCTATGGGCGGTACTGGACCACATACCCATCCTGTGGGCGGTACTGCACCCCATACCCATCCTGTGGGCGGTACTGGACCTCATACCATCCTGTGGCGGTACTGGACCTCATATCCATCCTGTGGGCGGTACTGGACCCCATACCCATCCTCCTGTGGGCGGTACTGGACCCCATACCCATCCTGTGGGCGGTACTGGACCCCATACCCATCCTGTGGGCGGTACTGGACCCCATACCCATCCTGTGGGCGGTACTGGACCCCATACCCATCCTCATCCTGTGCCCGGTACTGGACCCCATACCCATCCAGTGGGCGGTACTGGACCTCATACCCATCCTGTGGGCGGTTCGGGACCCCATACCCATCCTGTGGGTGTTACTGGACCCCATACCCATCCTGTGGGTGTTACTGGACCCCATACCCATCCTGTGGGTGTTACTGGACCCCATACCCATCCTGTGGGTGTTACTGGACCCCATACCATCCTGTGGGTGTTACTGGACCCCATACCCATCCTGTGGGTGTTACTGCACCCCATATCCATCCTGTGGGTGTTACTGCACCCCATATCCATCCTGTGGGCGGTACTGGACCCCATACCCTTTCTCCTGGGGCGGGACTGGACCCCATTCCCATCCTCCTGTGGGCAGTACTGGACCCCATTCCCATCCTCCTGTGGGCAGTACTGGACCCCATTCCCATCCTCCTGTGGGCAGTACTGGACCCCATTCCCATCCTCCTGTGGACGTTACTGGACCCCATACCCATCCTGTGGGCGTTACTGGACCCATACCCATCCTGTGGGCGTTACTGGACCCATACCCATCCTGTGGGCGTTACTGGACCCATACCCATCCTGTGGGCGGTACTGGACCCCATACCCATCCTGTGGGCGTTACTGGACCCATACCCATCCTACTGTGGCGGTACTGGACCCCATAGCCATCCTATGGGCGGTACTTAATGACCCCATACCCGTCCTATGGGCGGTACTGGACCCCATACTCATCCTGTGGGCGGTACTGGACCTCATACCCATCCTGTGGGCGGTTCGGGACCCCATACTCATCCTGTGGGCGTTACTGGACCCCATACCCATCCTGTGGGCGGTACTGGACCCCATACCCATCCTGTGGGCGGTACTGGACCCCATACCCATCCTGTGGGCGGTACTGGACCCCATACCCGTCCTGTGGGTGTTACTGGACCCCATACCCATCCTGTGGGCGGTACTGGACCCCATTCCCATCCTGTGGGCAGTACTGGACCCATACACATTCTGTGCGCGGTACTGGACCCATATTCATACTGTGGGCGGTACTGGACCCCATACCCATTCTGTGCGCGGTACTGGACCCCATATTCATACTGTGGGCGGTACTGGACCCCATACCCATCCTCCTATGGGCGGTACTGGACCCCATATCCATCCTCCTGTGGGCGGGACTGGACCCCGTACCCATCCTCATCCTGTGCCCGGTACTGGACCTCATACCCATCCTGTGGGCGGTTCGGGACCCCATACCCATCCTGTGGGCGGTACTGGACCCCATACCCATCCTGTGGGTGTTACTGGACCCCATACCATCCTGTGGGTGTTACTGGACCCCATACCCATTCTGTGGGCGGTACTGAACCCCATACCCATCCTCCTGTGGGCAGTACTGGACCCCATACCCATCCTGTGGGCGGTACTGGACCCCATATCCATCCTGTGGGCAGTACTGGACCCCATACCCATCCTCCTATAGGCGGTACTGGACCCCATACACATCCTGCTATGGGCGGTACTGGACCCCATACCCTTCCTGCTATGGGCGGTACTGGACCCCATACCCATCCTGCAATGGGCGGTACTGGACCCCATACCCATCCTGCTATGGGCGGTACTGGACCCCATACCCATCCTGCTATGGGCGGTATTGGACCCCATACCCATCCTGCTATGGGCGGTACTGGACCCCATACCCATCCTGCTATGGGCGGTACTGGACCCCATATCCATCCTGTGGGCGGTACTGGACCCCATACCCATCCTGTGGGCGGTACTGGACCCCATACCCATCCTGTGGGCGGTACTGGACCCCATACCCATCCTGTGGGCGGTACTGGACCCCATACCCATCCTGTGGGCGGTACTGGACCCCATATCCATCCTGTGGGCAGTACTGGACCCCATACCCATCCTCCTATAGGCGGTACTGGACCCCATACACATCCTGCTATGGGCGGTACTGGACCCCATACCCTTCCTGCTATGGGCGGTACTGGACCCCATACCCATCCTGCAATGGGCGGTACTGGACCCCATACCCATCCTGCTATGGGTGGTACTGGACCCCATACCCATCCTATGGGGGGTACTGGACCCATACCCATCCTGTGGACCGTACCTGACCCTATACCCATCCTGTGGACCGTACTGGACCCTATACCCATCCTCCTGTTGGCGATACTGGACCCCATACCCATCCTGTGATCGGTACTGGACCCCATAACAACGTACTGGAGTGAACGATATGGAAGAAAATGCAAGATTGAACCAGTGAAGGGCAGAGGTGCCATAGGCACAATCAGAGAGCACTGTATAAACATCAGAGGTCCGCGGTTTTTCAACGTCCTCCCAGCGACTATAAGAAATATTGCCGGAACAACCGTGGACATCTTCAAGAGAAAACTGGACTGTTTTCTAATTGAAGTTCCGGATCAGCCGGGCTGTGATGGATATGTAGCTCTGCGGGCCGCTCTAAGCAACCAACCCGTCATCGCAAATTCGTATAGTCAATGTGGACTTATTAAATACATGCATAGGTGACATACTAAACATAATAGTTTACCTTGAAAAGCTTCATAGAAAACACCGACCTTACCTAACCTTGTAGTATGTTAAGATAATCATCTTATTGCTTCGTAATTACAATTATTACTTAACCTATACCTATAATAGGTTAAGTAACAATTGTAATTACGAAGCTATAAGATGCTTATCTTAACATAATAACAAGGTTAGGTAAGGTTGGTGTTTTCTATGAAGCTTTTCAAGGTAAACTATTATGTTTAGTATGTCACCTATGCATGTATTTAATAAGTCCATATTGACTACGAATTTGCGAGGACGGGTTGCAGCAACAGCCTTGTGGACCAAACTCTCACAAATCGAGCCTGGCCTCGGGCCGGGCTTGGGGAGTAGAACAACTCCCAGAACCCCATCAAGCAGGTATCTCCATGCTGTGGGGGGGGGGGGTACTGGACCCCATGCTTATCCTAAGTGCGGTACTAGACCCCATACCCATTCTGTGGGCAGTACTGGACCCCATACCCATCCTGTGGGCGGTACTGGTACCCCATAGCCATCTATCAGCTCCCCAGTATGTACAGGGAGAAGATATCATTAAACAATAATCAGTGACAATTTTATTGGGATAAAAAAAAGACAATAATCTACTTGTATTTTTATTTTACAGTGGCTGCTCAATATTTAAATTGTGCTTATAATAATTAAATTTGGCAAATAACAATCCTCTCAATAGAGGTACTCCACAAAATTCATGACGCTGAGAAAATCAGTTGGAGCACTGAAGGAACTTGAACCAGAGATGAGGATGCTCCAGCAGCACACCTTACCCCTGTACCTTGATATGGCACAAGTTATACTACCTGGTATTCCACTGAATCCACAGTTTGGTGGCTTCTACTCAAGCACAAGTTTTACATATAACTCCCATGCACTCTAGTGTAGGTAAATCCCAGATTGTATAACTTATACAACTTGGAATTGACCTACATCAGGGTACATGTCGTATGTAAAACTTGAACTGGCTTTAGTATTGGTCTCTATATTTCCTGTGGATTCAGTGGCATACCAGGTACAGTAGCATAACTTACACCATGTTGCAGTACAGGGGTAAGGTGCACAGCTGGGATACCCACATCATTGGTTCAGGTTGCCTCGGTGCTCCAACATATTTTCTCATCAATATACATCACGTTAGTGTGATTTCTTTGTATACTCATACTGTTAGACCCAGCAATGCAATACTGAGTATGACCTGCACGATTGACATTATAAAGTTTGTTCTAACCAGAATTACACACCTTCTCACATCAATAAATACTCCTTTATATACCACAACAATAACATCGTACTACCGTGCATTATTACGTAATTTACCCCTAATACAATTCCAAGCGCTGCCTGATTTACTGTAATATTGTTGTAAACCCGTTTGCAAATTAGAAAATTAAATTTATATCCCTTGCTTATTTACTGTTGCAGACTAATAATGTCCTGATACCAATTATATAAGTGGCTATAATTCAGAATAGATAACACAGCAATAATTTATCTGAGAGGAGATGACGAAAGTGACGTAAGCGACGAAAACGACGAGTCATAGTGTCTAGTGGATTGGTCATCATCAGCTTGGTTGTTCTTAAGCTCACCCATAGTGTGAACAAGCCGAGCCCAGTCATCTGCACGTGGTAAGGCTAGTTGCTAAAAAAAAATAAAAGGAAATTATTAATTTTACCGTTTAATTTTTTTTGGGGGGAAGGGGTAAGAAATTAGCCTAATTCTCCAGAATTAATCCACTTCACCCTGCTCAGAATTCACCAGACTGAAGACAGAGAACATGACAATTTATATATTAAAAATAAAAATGTTAATTTTTGTTTACTTGCACTTATTGATAAGATACTACTGTACTTCTAATTTATTTAGCCATAGCTTACATGCTCTGAACCTGTGAAAAAATATGGTCAATATGTGAACTTACACTTCTGGTGAAGGTTCCGAACTGGTGCTTCAGCACATCAGTTCTGTGTTGTGTTTCCTTCCTTTGTAATTAAATATGGCTTTAATGTGTTGTAAGGGACCAAAATGAGATGGCAGTCAAGGTGTGGGACTCAGGGGAAAGGGGGGGGGGGAGTACAAAAAAAAGAAAATAGCAAAAATAATTCTTACCTCTCCAACATCATAGATCCAGATCTTGCCCATGTCATCTCCAACTGTTATTTGTTGACCAGAATTTGTCCAAGACACCCTGTTTAATGCTGGACTCCCCTCAACAACTGTGCTAGCAGTTGGCACCTATAATAGAAATAAAAAAAATTAAATCCACATTACTCAATTATATATAATCACCTATTAAATTTGCAGATAAAATATTACAGTATATTATGTGTATTTTGATTTACACAGCTCCACTTATGAGGTATTCCTGGTAGGTTTACATATTTATGGATTTTGTACAGTTCTGTCAATGATTCCGAGGATCAACATCCCCATGGCCCAGCCTCCTGGTTGGTGGCCTGATCAGTCAGGCTGTTCGATGCAGCTGCTCGCAGCCTGACGTACGAGTCACAGCCTGATCATTATTAGGCCCTGTAGCCCCAGAGTAACAGATTTTAAACCATTTCAACCATTTCAACATTATTTGGTGAAGGAATATAAAATTTGAGCAATACTGTACCTTGAAAATGAATAAAAGCAGCTGCACAAAAATTTCTATACATTGGCCCTGTAAACTGAAGTTATAAAGTAAGCACCCTTCACCACCATAACCACACACACTTCCCCCACCTACATCACTGATGTAACTACCACAACTTCCAGCCTACACCACCTACAGCCTACACCATAGGTACTTGGTATACTCCCCACACTTCCTACAGCAACCTGAAATCATTGAATTCCTAGTACACATATCACACCCTATTTGTATACAAAGATATTTCAGCACAAGAACTGTCCTGTGCCGATTGATTATGCCCATGTAATTTAAATTTATCTGTTGGAATACAGTCAAACTCTTGTTAAAAGAGACTTCACTGTTAGTGATCTTAGGGTGGTGGATGGCCAGATATGAGCCAACCTAGTCAGCAACTTCAGTACAACGGGAGAAAATGTTAAACTCTTGACCAAGTGGTTTCTGCCCAGATGAGTGCAATCACATTGAGAATGTGGAAACAAAAAATTAAAGAAAAGATTCAACAAAACATTACAAAATTTACCTTTCCCAAGTTTTTGATATCAGAATACTGTATGAACAAAATGTACAAAGCATGTTCTATCATTTCAATTAAAGCAAAATATTAAAAGATGCCAATCTTCCTCTGCAATGAATTTTCAGCTACAGTGAATGGAATCTAGCATGAATTTATTCCTTCATGTCTAGTTACATATTTTGAAAATATAAAAATATCTATACATCATACAGCAATAAAAAAGTATGTTAAAAAAATCTGTAGAATGGTGAAAAAAACTTGACAATTTGCAAATGAAGATTTCCATGAACACTCAAAGCTGTCATTTAAACTGTGAATACACACCAACCAGCATATTTTGGAGGTGCATGATATGTAAATTTAGAAATTTATACTCCCATAGGAAACACCCCACATGAAGTATCGAAACACCCCACATGAAGTACCGAAATACCCCACGTAAGTACCAAGCAACAAACTACTCAACATAATCAGGAACAATTTACATGTAAAAGTATTAAGGCATGAAGATGAAAACAAGATATCATCATTACGGTTATTACTAGTAGGTACTTCAGCATATCAATGAAACCAGCAACAGTCATTACCTCAGTATCTTGATTCAGATTCCAAAGATCAATTCTCCCCGAGCCATCCACTGTAGTGAAGAGAGCCGGGTGGATTGGTGACCAGGCTACTTCGTACACATAATCCCCATTGTCTTCAAATGAATACAGTGGTTTGGTTTCCTGTAATAAAAACAGAACGATCATTTGGCATCACAACTGCAGTTAGTTTTATGATGATAAACAGTCATCATGTATTGTTACTCAATAATTGCCTTTTTTGTTTTAAATTGTGATACATTTAATAGAGTAAAGTTAAAGTAAAAAATTATAACTGAAGTTTCACTTGAATGAGTATTGTATTAATAAAAACTATTGAAGTACATAATTTTGTATGTTTAACAATCATGGTTAATATACCTTGTTTCTTCTCAGAATTCTGTTACATTTGAATAAACATTTATTTCCATTAACTACAAGAGAATTAAGGAAATTACGTCATTCAAAGAAAACAAAAAATAATGCAGTAGTAATTACATATATTTACACCCTTAAATATATTATGAAACATGAAAAGCAAGAATGAAAAGATTTTAAATATTAAAACAGAAGCTATTTAATATTTGATGGTAAGGCTTCAATTAGGAGTTATAGAATGCAAATTATTATGCCCATAAATCTGCATACAAATTCAAACTTACTTAATCATCTTCATCAAAATACAATACGACCATGCATTGTATGACCATATATCGAAAGATCTTGATATTACATCGATATATATACAGTATTAAAATATTTGAATTCCATTACAATTATTTTCTTCCAAAATATTGAAAGTATTCATTAATATGGAATAAGAGCCCGACACTTCTAGTATCAAAATGAGAAAGAAACTTGCTACTGTATTTGTATCACCAGAAAAAAAAATGTGCGCGCACAACACTGACAAAACGGTGAAAAGTAATTTCTCTGGCTTGACACAGTAATTGAGATCATTCACATGACTGCACCTGTTTTATAATTGTGCTCACAATACAATTTAGATAATTAAAAAAAAAATGTCGTGACTTCAGAATTATACTTCAATCACCCTTAAGTGTTGAGAAGCGAGACATTCGCACATTATGGCAACCAGGACAAAGTTAAGAGTCAGTCGGTCCTACACTGCGCACAAATAACCAGCATAAGCAGCAAGCATGCATAAGCAGAGAAGAATATTAAGGGTTAATGTTTATAACAAACTGTCAAAATTAAATCATATTTCAAGAAGCTATTTAGTGATTTATTTTAAATACTGAGTATAATACCAATATATAATATAATATACAAGTTAGCTTAAATTATGCAAATGTGTGTGTATGTGTGTGTGTGTGTGTGTGTTTATATATATATACACACACACACTGTACACCAGTTGATTGACGGCGGTTGAGAGGCGGCGACCGAAGAGCCAAAGCTCAACACTGTGAGTACATACATAGATACATACATACACACACACACACACACACCGCATAATTTAAACTAACCACAAAATTATCTTAAATTAATATGGATGCTATGGCAGCTATTTACATTATTTTTCTAAGAACAAGGGTCTCTCAGCTAATATGGGTCATTTAAAAATGGTAGAAGATAGAGCAACCTCAAATTTCATTTATATATTAATTTTTTCCAAAGCATATTAAATTCCTTGGGGAAAAACTCTCATACTAAAATCCATACAATATTATGGAAAAGCTATTATTCTATAATTAAAAATGTATTAGAAATAAAAAAAAAAAATATATATATATATATATATATATATATATATATATATATATATATATATAATATATATTTTTTTTATTGACAAAAAAGGATAAAAAAAGACACCCATGCTTAACACAGCACTGAGACTCGGCACCGAGCTATAACAAGCTCTTAAGAGTGCACCTCAGCTTACCTTCATTGACCAATGCTATCGCATCCCAAAATGAACAGAGCAGAAGAAAAACATAGGTTACAAATATGAACATAAAATCATGCATCAACAGCTGCTCCTGATAAATATTCCCTTTCGCAAAAAGTTTTCCCGCGCCGTTACCATCCCACCGGAGAAACAATGGAAAANCAGGGTCCTTATCGCCATTCCCTCTTCCTTTTAAGAAATAAAATTTATTTGTATTTTCTGAAGTTGAGTGTAATGAGGGGAAGTTGTGAAGGGAATCTTGGGAACCTCTCCCTCCTGCAAAACCAATTCCACATTCAAGAAGTTAATTAATTCAATACTTAAAAATAAAGCTTTAATGATTCATTGGTTAAAAATATTTCTGGTTTTGCACAGTTCTTTTTGTTTACTCTTGCTTTAAATTACTACAAAATGCTTCATTTATATTTTTAATATTAAACAAAATTGTTAACAACATAGTATACACCAGAGAAAATCATTTTTAATATTATCTCCAGGAAGTGTGCACAACATGTGAAGAAGTGTAACAACTTGAAACTTTTAACACTGACGTACGGTGGTGCAAGGAAGACTGGTAATGCCCCATATAACACCAAGGCGGCAAATTTTACCCTGATCTGGAAGGGTAGAGTGAATGATTCAGTATCTCAGAAATTATAAGCATAGCTGTACTGTACCAAAATATCTAAATACATCTTTACTGATACTACAACAGTAGACTCATTTGGCTAAAAATACTATAAATATTTTTCACACAAGTCAAAAAATATGTCAGAATGGATTAGAATATTAATATTAAACTGACACTTGGAATAGGCAGTTCTTAAAATACCACGTACTCTACAGTGTAATTCTACTCAAGCGGACCAACCAGATCTTTCAGTCTTTTTTTTTATCATAAATAATAAAACTTGTTTTAGCATATTTCTACAAATGGGCTCTAAAAATAATGTAACCTTTAATGTAAATAAAATATATAATTAAAATAATATTTGTACTTTGAAGACATGCACTTACCTAGTCACCCTCAAGTGGTAGGAGGTTGTGTATTGTTGAGGGCTTGACATACATATGCAGGCGATGAGTCACAATAACGTGGCTAAAGTATGTCAACAACTTGACATACATAATGTGCACAACTGAAAAATTATGCATCAATCAATCTGGACTCATGCTGGTTTTAGTGTGAAATCCTGATTTATTAAAATTGCTCTTTTTCTGGGTTGGCCTTGTCTATGGCTTCTCAGAGCTTATGGACTGGAACTCCCCAGGATGAATACCATCTCACCAGGCATATGAGAGTATTAACCAGAATCCTGTTCCCCCTCGCTGGCTGGAGAGCAGAGGATGTCCCAAGACACCAAACACCATATTCAAAACCCACCAAAAGAGGATCACATAAGCCTATGAGGGGACTAGTGACAGATGGTCATAGGCAGCATGTTGGTATTTCTGGGGGAAGCCCTTTCGACTCCCCGGAGTTAACCGGGCTGATATGAATGCATTGGACCCCCTGGCATCAGTCAATGTGCATGGAGTTCTAGGCCTACCGGGAACCACGAGCTAGAACTTGGCCCTTCCCTCTGAGGCACGAGGAACAATGTCCTACAGAAACCCCCTGTGTGGTTGGAAGCATTCTATGTCTGCCATCGACCGGGTCAGGCACCCAGAAAGGTAAGTGCCCCAAAACAAACCCCCTGTTCTGGTTAAAATATTGCTACTGAAAGCCGAACTAGTAGACAGAACTTCCCAAGTGAAAACGAGCACATCATCACTTATGTCGCGCAACCCTCCCTGTCCCCGGGAGGAGGAAGGGGTAGTCCCTGACCCCCACGCTGGCTATTGTTATGTTTGGCCCCACGGGTCTTCGCTCCCCTGTACCTGGGTGCCACTGATCACCTTGGGAGCACCCCAGTCTACCACGTGCTGAGACACTTTTGATGCAGTGCCACATGAAAGACTGATTAAAAAGATAGAGGCTCATGGTATTGGGGGTGCTATATTAAGATGGATTAGGGCATGGCTATATCAAAGGAAACAGAGTTAGTATAAATGGGGTTAAGTCAGAGTGGGAAAATGTTGTAAGTGGAGTGCCTCAAGGCTCTGTGTTGGGACCTCTGTTGTTTATAATATATATAAATGATTTAGATTCAGGTTTGAGTAGCAACATTTGCAAATTTGCCGATAATACAAAAATCGGTAGGGAAATTAACACGGAAGAAAACTCCCTATCACTTCAAGTTCATCTAAATAAGGTTTCGAAATGGTCAAAAGATTGGCAGATGCAGTTTAATGCTGATAAATGTAAAGTTCTGAGGCTATGTAATGATGATAAGAGTTACAAGGTATGAGCTAGATGGTGTTGAGATTGCGAAGTCGGATTGCGAAAAGGATCTGGGAGTTATGATTAGTAAGAATGTAAAACCAAAGGATCACTGCATGAATGTTCGAAATAAGGCAAATAGGACACTGGGATTTATTAATCGAAGCGTTAGTAACAAGACACCTGGTGTTGTTCTTCAGTTATATCTTGCTCTGGTTAAGCCCCATTTAGATTATGCAGTTCAGTTTTGGCCACCGTACTATAGAATGGATATAAAGTCACTTGAACGTGTCCAGCATAGGATGACTAAGTTAATTCCCCAAATTAGAAATCTTTCATATGAAGAAAGATTAACAAAGCTTAAATTGCATTCACTGGAAAGGCGAAGAGTTAGGGGTGACATGATAGATATTTACATGTGGATGAATGGACATAACAAAGGGAATATTAATAGAGTATTAAAAGTATCATCACAAGACAGAACGCGAAACAATGGGTATAAATTGGATAAGTTTAGATTTAGGAAAGACCTGGGTAAATATTTGTTTGGTAACGGGTGTTGATTTGTGGAACCAATTACAGTACCACGAAACGTAGTGGAGGTGGGGTCCCTCGATTGTTTCAAGCGTGGGTTGGACATGTATATGAGAGTGCGATTGGGTGGTTATAAATAGGAGCTGCCTCATATGGACCAATGGGCCTTCTGCAGTTACCTTTGTTCTTTTGTTCTTATCCGCACAGTAATAATATATAGAACTGTTAGACGGCGGCAACTCTCCTCACGCTGTCTCTGGCAACACAATTAGCTGGACGATATAAATCCTTCACTCCTTTGTCTCTTGAAACCAGCCATCACCTCTAGTTGCCACAAAATGTCACTGCTCCCACACACACATTGGTACACACAAAATTCTTAGAGCCCAGTAGGCTCAGGAGTCTGTTCATCGGTTAAGAGGCAGGACCAAAGAGCCAAAGCTCAACCAGGTGAGTACACACACACACATTTTATATATATAATTTATTTAACTGAAAACTCACACCCCAGAAGTGACTTGAACCCATACTGCCAGGAGTACTTTGTAACTGGTGTATAGGACACCTTAACCACTCGACCATCACGACCAGACAAAAGATGACGGTAGTCGAGGCTAATTCCCCATCATCTCGCCGGCACTCTGATGGTAATCTTGGGCATAGTATTTTATCAAATCACCTCATTCTTTGGGGCACACGTGAGGAATACAAATGCGAACAAGCCTGAATGGTCCCCAGGCATATATGCAACTGAAAACTCACACCCCAGAAGTGACTCAAACCCATACTGCCAGGAGCACTCTGCAACTGGTGTACAGGACTCCTTAACCACTCGACCATCACAACCGGTAGCCTTGGCTACCATCATCTTTTGTCCAGTTGTGATGGTCAAGTGGTTAATGTGTCCTGTACACCAGTTGCAGAGTGCTCCTGGCGGTATGGGTTCGAGTCACTAATGGGGTGTGAGTTTTCAGTTGCATATATGCCTGGATACCATTCAGGCCACCACTTACGGCTATCGTGTCTGTGCTCAATGACAGGCGGTGACACACTGAGGGCCGCAAGGCTCCGGACCGACCCGACCTCTCCGCCCTGTGACCCGTCACGTGACCTTACCTGGCCAATCACCAGACGGCTGACGTTTGGCTCCTTTGGCGGGAAGCTTCTTGCCTCGGCGCCATCTTGCAACACAAAAGGGCGTAAGCCACTTGTAACGCCAAAACTAAAACAGCAAATTCATCTCCCATACTATAACCCTGAATACCTTTATATGTACGAACATGTTCCCTGAGCATCAGAGAAGGTGCAGGTTGCAGAGATATGACTTTACGCCAGAATAAGAAAGATGTAGGGTGGGACACCGTCCCACCCTACATCTTTATCTTCATGTTAACATCATTCTGTGACTGATGTTAACTGGTGGTGGGTTTGTTCGTTTGCAGCCGTCTCCTT
Organism: Procambarus virginalis; assembly: GCA_020271785.1. NCBI lineage: Eukaryota > Metazoa > Arthropoda > Malacostraca > Decapoda > Cambaridae > Procambarus > Procambarus virginalis. The sequence continues at coordinate 5,557,481 of WNGS01005680.1, forward strand.
TTCGGACGAAGGATGAGACTACTGCTTTTCGGAGGGGTCCTTGGGTTGTTGATGCTTCTTCTTGTTGTTGATTTAGGGGCGACGACGATCGTGGGATGGGGTGCGCCCCGGCGTACCCGTTAAGGGTGAATCGCGAAGCCAGGAAAGGTGGAACGCCAAGCCAAATCGCAAAACGAGTGACGCCAATCACTAGAAACTAATATGCCATACGGCAAATAAACGCACAGTTAGACAGATGATTGGGAAGTCCCAGGAGTCCCTCAGGGTGACAAGCACCGGCCCCGCTCCACACACACAAAACCAGGTAGCAAAACCAAAACTCTGTCCTCAACTTAAACGCAAAAAGTCATCCGGTGTCCCCCGGCAGAGCAGAAGCCAGTTGCCCACCACGACTGAGGGCACACCAGGAGCCCACCAAGACCCGCCAACCCCCGGCACCTCTCGGCCAAGCCGGCCCCCGAACACCGTCACCCCGCCGGGAGAACCAGCCAGTACACGTCAAAAAAAAAAATCTATCAACAATCCTGTGACCCAAGGCGATATGTGCGCCAGGCGTCGTACAATCGAACCGCTGGAAAGGGATGCCAAACGGCAGTAGCAAAGCCAAAACGCGAAAACAAGACGTGACTAGGCGGTTCCCAGGCGGGAACCTGCGGAGGAGGTGTCCAGACGTCCGCTCGGCTTCAAGGTTGAACCAGGAGTCCTCTTGTTGATGCTTGGGTGGTTAGGCCGGGGGTGCATCATGTGTTGCGTTCGCCATTACCTGCGGACCACGACGTCGGGGTCGCGCTTTGCGTTGACCGGTTTCACTTCTTTCCTGTTCCAGGGTTCGGGTCTCCCAGGTTGTCCGCAGGGTTATTCGGTCCAGCCAGCCTGCAGTCTATACTTGTGCCCACGACGTTTGTAAGTTTGCTGCGCTGGCTGCCGTCTTCGGTAACATGTCTTGGGCTGACATTCGGACACGGTGTTTAGGAAGTCGAGCAGGGTCCTGGCCGCTCGCTGCCTGGTCAGTGTTCCGGGGCCCTGGTGGGGCCTGTGTCGCACTGGATCACCGGCTGCAGTCATTTGTTGTTGTTGTTGTTATAGATTCAGCTACTCGGAACAAGTTCCAAGTAGCACGGGCTATGGTGAGCCCGTAGTGGACTTACCTGGCACAGGAGCGGGGCTGTGTCGTGAGCGGTGCATTGCAGCCATTTGTCTCTACTTCGCGTTAAGGAGCAAGGGCCGACCGCCTCCCGGGTAAGTCCCTTTTGTTTTGTCTTTGGGTAAGTAGCTCCGGGGAGCGGATGGGGCTCTACTCAGAAAACCAGCGTTGAATGTAATGGAACGCCATTTTCTGGGTGAGACCCGGAGGCTTCCCCGGCATCCCTCCCTCCCTCTGGTCGGCGGCTTTAGTTAGTTAGTTTAGTTCATTTATTATGCACCCCATACCCATCCCGTGGGCGGTAGTGGCGGCTTTTTCACGGCTTTTGGCATCCAGCCTCAGAACTGGAGGTGGATAGCCGGCGCCAGGGTCAGGGACTCCTCTTATGTATTAATAAGACTCCTGGTTCTTATGTATTAAAAGTATCAACACAGGACAGAACGCGAAACAATGGGTATAAATTGGATAAGTTTAGATTTAGGAAAGACTTGGGTAAATACTGGTTCAGTAACAGGGTTGTTGATTTGTGGAACCAATTGCCGCATAACATTGTGGAGGTGGGGTCCCTCGATTGTTTCAAGCACGGGTTGGACATGTATATGAGTGGGATTGGGTGGTTATAAATAGGAGCTGCCTCGTATGGGTCAATAGGCCTTCTGCAGTTGCCTTTGTTCTTATGTTCTTCTTATGTCCTCCTTCCCCCTCCCGGGGAGGACGGGGCGGCGCCGGGACAAAGTGGCTCGTGTGGACAGTTCTATCCACTAGTTCGGCTTTCGGTAGCAATATTTTAACCTGAATAGGGGTTTGTTTTATAGTTCACTTATGGTATACATAGCTACCACTTTTTATTTTAATATTTTGGATTTTAATGCTTAATTATTAAGATTTTAGTGAAGTCGTCAGCAAAGAGAGCTGTTGTTAGTTTAGTTCATTTATTATGCACCCCATACCATCCCGTGGGCGATAGTGGTGTATGTAGTGTATGTACTTTACCTGAATAAACATATTTATTTATTATTTATTATTATTTGTTGATAGATAAATGCTTTCTACTAAAATCGATAGTTATAATAAGTTTCTATTCTGTGTCCACTAATGTTTCAACCCATGATTTAAGCCACTCTTCAACAGTGCGTCCTGTTAAAGGTTAGCACTTAGGTTATCTTGGTGCTTCTCGGTTAATTATAATCAGTCCTTTTTAAATTATTACATATAATAATGATGCTTTTCCTAAACAAAATTATATGCAGTAGTGTAGGCTTTGAAAATCTTAGAGAATGGGTTATAAATACATCAACAGAAAACGATGTGCCGCTGGAATATCTATGGGGTACACTACTGAAACTGGTTGGATATAGATTTCACAATTTCAAGACGCGATATTTATCATATCAGCACCATCCACAAGGATAGTTATGGGGTCCAACACCACCCACAGGATGGGTATGGGGTCCACTACCGCACACAGGTGGGCGGTAGTGGACCCCATATCCATCCCGTGGGCAGTACTGAATGCCATACCCATCCTCCTGTGGGCGGTACTGGACCCCATAGCCATCCTGTGGGCAGTACTTGACCCCATACCCGTCCTATGGGCGGTACTAGACCCCGTACCCGTCCTGTGGGCGGTACTGCACCCCATACCCATCCTGTGGGCGGTACTGGACCCCGTACCCGTCCTGTGGGCGGTACTGGACCCCATACCCATCCTGTGGGCGGTACTGCACCCCATACCCATTCTGTGGGCGGTACTGGACCCCATATCCATCCTGTGGGCGGTACTGGACCCCATACCCATCCTCCTGTGGGCGGTACTGGACCCCATACCCATCCTGTGGGCGGTACTGGACCTCATACCCATCCTGTGGGCGGTTCGGGACCCATACCCATCCTGTGGGCGGTATTGGACCCCATACCCATCCTGTGGGTGTTACTGGACCCCGTACCCATCCTGTGGGTGTTACTGGACCCCATACCCATCCTGTGGGTGTTACTGGACCCCATACCCATCCTGTGGGTGTTACTGCACCCCATATCCATCCTGTGGGTGTTACTGCACCCCATATCCATCCTGTGGGCGGTACTGGACCCCATACCCTTTCTCCTGGGGCGGTACTGGACCCCATACCCATCCTGTGGGTGTTACTGGACCCCATACCCATCCTGTGGGCGGTACTGGACCCCATACCCATCCTGTGCGCAGTACTGGACCCCATTCCCATCCTCCTGTGGGCAGTACTGGTCCCCATACCCATTCTGTGGGCGGTACTGGACCCCATATCCATCCTGTGGGTGGTACTGGACCCATACCCATCCTGTGGGCGGTACTGGACCCCATACCCATCCTCCTGTGGGCGGTACTGGACCCCATAGCCATCCTATGGGCGGTACTTGACCCCATACCCGTCCTATGGGCGGTACTGGACCCCATACCCATTCTCCTGTGGGCCGTACTGGATCCCATATTCATCCTGTGGGCGGTACTGGACCTCATACCCATCCTGTGGGCGGTTCGGGACCCCATACCCATCCTGTGGCGTTACTGGACCCCATACCCATCCTGTGGGCGGTACTGGACCTCATACCCATCCTGTGGGCGGTACTGGACCTCATACCCATCCTGTGGGCGGTTCGGGACCCCATACCCATCCTGTGGGCGTTACTGGACCCCATACCCATCCTGTGGGCGGTACTGGACCCATACCCATCCTGTGGGCGGTACTGGACCCCATACCCATCCTGTGGGCGGTACTGGACCCCATACCCGTCCTGTGGGTGTTACTGGACCCCATACCCATCTTTGGGCGGTACTGGACCCCATTCCCATCCTGTGGGCAGTACTGGACCCCATACCCATTCTGTGCGCGGTACTGGACCCCATATTCATACTGTGGGCGTACTGGACCCCATACCCTCCTGTGGGCGGTACTGGACCCCATACCNTTATTTATTTTGTTTTTGCTATACAAAATGAACTATTAACTGCAGTGGGGGGCGGGAAGAATACGACATGATCTTGGAGACTAGTATTATCAGGCTTGTGGAGATGTCAAGTAGAAATAATAATAAAATAATTAAAGTCACGTCTGATGATAACAAAAGCAAGCCATGATGGACTTTATGTTTTGTTAAAGTAATTTGATCATTCTATTTTTTGTTTACAGAAACATGTCATAGTATTTCAGATCCACTATTATAACATTATCATCTCTTCATTGTGTCTATTGTCAGCTGTACTGTAACCTCTCTCTGAAGCAGCCTAGCACTGTACCCACCACATTACTGAAGCCTAGCACTGTACCCACCACATTACTGGAGCCTAGCACTGTACCCACCACATTACTGAAGCCTGGCACTGTACCCACCACATTACTGAAGCCTAGCACTGTACCCACCACATTACTGAAGCCTAGCACTGTACCCACCACATTACTGAAGCCTAGCACTGTACCCACCACATTACTGAAGCCTAGCACTGTACCCACCACATTACTGAAGCCTAGCACTGTACCCACCACATTACTGAAGCCTGGCACTGTACCCACCACATTACTGAAGCCTAGCACTGTACCCACCACATTACTGAAGCCTAGCACTGTACCCACCACATTACTGAAGCCTGGCACTGTACCCACCACATTACTGAAGCCTGGCACTGTACCCACCACATTACTGAAGCCTAGCACTGTACCCACCACATTACTGAAGCCTAGCACTGTACCCACCACATTACTGAAGCCTAGCACTGTACCCACCACATTACTGAAGCCTAGCACTGTACCCACCACATTACTGAAGCCTGGCACTGTACCCACCACAATACTGAAGCCTGGCACTGTACCCACCACATTACTGAAGCCTAGCACTGTATGCAGCACCTTTCACTGAAGCAGCCTAGCATTGTATCCATAACCTGATTGCTACATGTCTCACTTCAGCAAGCCCAATTCCACAGATGGTTTAGGTTAGGTCACTGAACAGTGGTCTGCACTGTAGTTCACTAAGCATCAGTTATATACTGTTCTTCACAAAGCGGCTGGTGGTTCATTGATCTTAACTAAGCAGACGGTGTATATTGCAGTGCGGTGGGTCGGGGGAAGAGTGTGGAGGCGAGGCGGCTACAAAGCGGGGCCAGGGTGTCCTCTGACCTGGGAGAGCTGAGTGGGCTGTACTCTGTGATGGCGGACCTCCAGGTACGTAAGCCTACATATCTGACTTCAGACCTCCATTTATACCAGTGGAAGATGGTAAAGAAGTTTCAGATATGCAATTTTTGCAAAAAATGGATTTAATTGCACAACAAACCTGGCGTTTCTGTACGGCCTGTGGGTCCTTATGCAGGTCGTGTGTTTTATTCGCTGTATTGCCACTCAAACAATTAACACCGGTAATGGACTATTAATAATAGGTAACGTTAGAATTTTTCTGAAGCTTTTAATTAATAGTCAATATCATTATGGATGTAAAGTTTTGACATTGCAATATTTATGATTGGAATTGTCCCTATAGTTCTGTTTTACTTCATATCGAGCACATCACAGTGTTCAATCATTTGCAAAATAGTCATCAGCGGTTTGGAAGATGTATATTACGGTTTGAGTACAGTGGCGGCGGCCAGTATTGTGTTTTTTGGTTTAGGTCATTTATTGTGCACTTCAGACCCATCCTCAAATGTTCCAGAGACACATAATGGGGTCTGGATTGTAAATGTCGAAAATGAAAATTAAGACGCGTTCTCTGTCAAATGTGGTATATTAATAAGTTATGTTCTGACACAGGAGACCACGGGCGTAACGGTCGGGTTGGCGACACAACCAGTTAGCATCTGGAGACCTCCGGCAGGAGGTGATAAGGATGCCTCGTCCAGGAGGGGTCAGCGCTGCCTCGCCCGAGGGAGTGGGGGAATCAATAATGCCTCAACAGGATGTCGATGTTGTTTCTCCCTTGTGCGCGGCCTCAATGCTGCCTCGCCCAGTCGATGTCAACTTTGCTTCGCCCGAGACGGTATACCATAGGGGTCTTTACTAGCGTTTCTCAACTGAGGTTACCCAAATCCTAGGGTTTAGGGGTTTTAGTGATAAATAGCCCAATGCTAATCATGTTCAAATGTGTTTTTGAAGAGTTTTAAACGGTGCCTGAGCTGAAAGATGAATTCCAGGATTGCTTTCAAGAAAACAATAAGCTAGATTTTGTCAACTGGTTTGATGATGATGAATAGTTTCAAAGGCTCACCTACTTAGCAGACATTTTTCACCACATGAATCAGTTGAAAAGTCACTGTAAGGTTCTGGAGAAAATATATTGACTTCAAATGACAAGTTTCATTGATTTAAAAGAAGAACGAATCTTAGAGAAAATCATATTGCAAAAGGAAATCTTGAAATATTTCAACTACTGCTCCCTTTCAACACAAGTTTATGATTGGCTGAGGGATCCATTCTCTGAATCGTCTGTTCATCGTCATGAGAACTTGACTTAAAGAGAAGAGGAGAAACATTATGATGTGAAATGTGATCATACACTCAAGCTGAGACTCACTGACCTGTCCCTGGATAGTCATCTGTGAAAGATGACTATCCTGGCATTGATAGGAAAACAATAAATACATTGCTGCAGTTTTCAACTAATTACACGTGAGCAAGAAATCGTCTCCCTTCAATTGGTTATGAAAGCCGTGTGTGTTTATAGGAAGTTCAGTCACGAAATTAAGTATTTGTGTACCAAAAGACAAGCTCAGGTTTCACATTTGAGAAGCAAATATCATTATCTAAATTGGCTTAAAAAAATAACATTTTCTTAACCCACATATTTGATCATATTGCCTTGATTTATCTTATGATTTACCAACATTGTCAGTGTTTATTTGTTTGTGTTTACAGATATGGTCTTTTTATAAATATTGATATATAAATATTTATATTTGAGATTAATAAATATATATAGTATATAATCATTTTTAAGCATGGTTTTTTTTTGAGACATGAGAAATATTTTGAGGGTTCCTCAAGGGTTCCTCATGGGAGGCCTTGTCGACGACCGGGCCGCGGGGACGCTAAGCCCCGGAAGCACCTCAAGGTAACCTGAAGGTAAGGGTAGACAGGTTGAGAAACGCTGGTGTATAAGACTACCGCAGACACTGCCTGGGCCGCACCACAGCCCAGCCCTTGGTACTGGAGGTGAGGCTTATATTGTCTTCTTGGTCAATCGTCTTCTTGTTGCCTGTATCATATTTACTTTGTCATATCGCTAGCACATTCCATTTCGAGTCTCACAGCACCCCGTCCTACCAACTAATACGTCTCATTTTATACGATTGTGGTTGGGGTTCCTGCATTATAGGTTTGGTCAGTACTTTGTGGCAAATCAAGAGAATGGGTTGCTTAGTGAACAAATCCACAAGGACCGTGACGAGGATTCGAACCTGCGTCCGAGAGCATTCCAGACACTGCCTTAATCGACTGAGCTACGACATGGTCAAAAGGAGTTGAAACACAAACCTCGGAGGTTTGTGCCTCGGAGAGGCTGCAGGATCCAGTAAGTTCAGTAGAACTTCGGTTTCAACTCCTTTTGACCATGTCGTAGCTCAGTCGATTAAGGCAGTGTCTGGGATGCTTTCGGACGCAGGTTCGAATCCTCGCCACGGCCCTTGTGGATTTGTTCATTTGATGCACCATGCAATTGTGATTTCTGTGTGAGTTGCTTAGTGTTACATGTCATCAGTATATATTTTCATCACCAAACATAAAAAATAAATTAGGAGAAGTATTTTTTGACTTATAAAATATATTATTGATGAATATTGACAATAAATTTTCTCTCCCATGGACAGGTGGTCAAGATATGACGCCATTCTTACAGTCTTCACCTCTACCCACGGCCGCGCTAGGCTGTTTCAGCTCCCATATCCATGTATCATTCTCCAGCTATACTCTTCTGCTCTCTGTATAACGAAAAATACGGAAAACATTGTATAGAGTTGTGTATTTTGTAATCACCCCAGATGGAAGGAACATATTTTGTAATATTGGCTCAGTCATGTAAATAAATATTATATTGAGGCTATATAAGTCAGGTGTTTGTACTACCGCACTCCCAGTTTTGTGCACAGTCCGGTGTTGTTGTATAATGTGAACAACTTTGTTACAAATAAATGTTGATCACTGCATTTGTCCTTTCATTGTCATGAAATACTGACGTATGATATCCAGCAGCGCACAATGCGCAAACTCTCCCAGTCAAAAGTAAGTATACAAATAACCGCGCAACGATTCATGACAACTACACAAAGGAAATTATACACATCAAAGGCAAGGAAGGTAGTGGGGCTCAGTCCTGCTGATGGTATTAAATAAAATTAAGTCCTCGGGTAATGCTCGTTCAAGCTGCGCCAGACGACAAAGATGTATTCGTAAATTTGAACGTAAGATGAATTCAAAATGTGTATCTTTTCAAGCATAAAGTATTAGTATTGTTGTAAGTGTGTGTGTACAGTTGGGCCGTGGTTAAAGTTAGTTAGGTGTTTAGGTTTTGTTGGCAATTATTTTTATTCTGCCGGGTGAAGCGCTCAGCCTCGTGATTCACTCATTATCAGTTGAGAAGTGTTTTCCATTCGTAAGTATTGTTTGGTGGCTGGATTTGAGAACATTTGGCTATTGTTGATAAGGACGGGGCTGGATTAATGGATCTTAATTTTGTTGTTGTTGTATATATACAAGAGTTCTTACATTGGAATATCTGATGGCAATATCGAAATTCTGTGGTCAAAATAGCGTCTCATTGTTCAGTGTCGCCCAGGCGGAGCCGTGAGGAGGATGTCTGCTGGGCGTTGTCTTACAATTGGTGAGGTGGAATCCGTCGTTCGCATCCCCATAGGACCCCTGGGGGTCATCTGGTATCTGCCTAACAGTTCGTATACCTGCCGCAAGGCACAGTAGTCTTCCAGTCTTGTTTTTTTCAGATTCAGCTACTGGGAACTGCAAGTAGCACGGGCTATGGTGAGCCCGCTAGTGGACTTAACCTGGCACAGGAGCGGGGCTGTAACTGCTCCTGGGTTTCCGCTAACAGGCGATGTGTATATATGTAGCCACAAGACTTTGTGTTTAGAAGCAGGCGATGAGTCACAATAACGTGGCTGAAGTATGTTGACCAGACCACACACTAGAAGGTGAAGGGACGACGACGTTTCGGTCCGTCCTGGACCATTCTCAAGTCGATTTGTGTTTAGAATTACTGGCTGTTCATGCCCGTGCCACCTCTTGGGTGGTTTAATCTGAATCAATCAATCTTTGTGTTTATCCCCAATATTTCACCACCCTATGTAGAATATTTCCAAAAACATTTAATGTTGCTATTACAGAGAGTAATAACACTAACGTAACATAAGTGTGTTTCCTACCTAGTGCTTTAGACTCTCACTGTACCTTGTGCTACCCACTCCCTCAATATATGTGCCTAAGCCATTCAACTTCACCATTGTAATCTTATGGAGTGCAAATTTTACTACAATGTATGAAGAATTAATCTTCAAATTATGCTACAATGTACCTATTGACAAGTGCAGGCGAAGAGTCACAATAACGTAGCTGAAGTATGTTGACCAGACCACACACTAGAAGTTGAAGGGACGACGACGTTTCGGTCCGTCCTGGACCATTCTCAAGTCGCTTATTGACAAGTCTCGAATTTTACAGAAATGTACTTATTAATTTTCTTAAAATTTTCTTAATATGTATCTGTTAACATTCTTCAATTTTTTTTTACAAATTAGCTACTTAAAAATATCTGTTAGATTAAGGACCTGCCAGAAACACTATATGCGTGTTAGTGGCTTAGCAAGAATATAAAAACATCAATCCTATTTACTCTTATAAACCTAATGTACCTTCTTGTATGTATATATAAATAAATGTATACATGAGAAAATCCGTAGGAGCCGTGATGAGGATTCGAACCTATGCTAAGGGTGCTACTTTCCTTGAAGAACTTAATGTTTCTTTCCTTAAAGCTGCACAGTTGTTGTTGTTATAGATTCAGCTACTCGGAACAAGTTCCAAGTAGCACGGGCTATGGTGAGCCCGTAACTTACCTGGCACAGGAGCGGTGCAAGTAGCACGGGCTATGGTGAGCCCGTACAGGACTTCTGTAAAGAAAATATCAAGAAACTTGCTTTGTGTGTAGTGTCCCTTTCTTCTACCCATTCAGTACAACTGTAGCAAAAAAAAAATACAATTTTGAGTCAATGTTTGGAACAACATATATGCCAATCTTTAAGATGTTTGCTCGATCACTTGCGTCAAACTTTTGGCTATTAGCTCAGTGTCTTGTTTGAAAATTCCTTGAATCAATAACCGCAAAAAAAATAATAAAATCGTCTACAATCTACATCTTGAGAAACCTAGACCATCCCTTCCCCCGCATCTCTTTCCTCGTCATCCCTGTCCCCTTTGTCCAACCACTTGGGCTGAACGGTAGAGCGACGGTCTCCCTTCATACAGGTCGGCGTTCAATCCCCCGACCGTCCAAGTGGTTGAGCACCATTCCTTTTCCCCCCGTCGCATCCCAAATCCTTATTCTGATCGCTTCATGGTGCTATATAGTCGTAATGGCTTTTTCCTGATACAGTTCCATCGAATCCTCAGCCCCCCCCCCCTTCTCTCTCCTCTACGTCCCCCGTCCTCCTTCTCCCCTCATCTTCCCACTCTCTCCTCATCTTAAATTTTGACTTTATATACTATTTTCTTCTTTGCAACTCTCACCCTTACTCATTATCTTCACTAACCAGAAAGAGTTCTCCTTAACCCCTTGGTTCCCCAGCGTCATCCCTCTCCTCGGCCTCCAACTCCCATTTATGCCATTAGCCTGCCTACATGCAGCTCTTCCAAAAATCTTGCATCAATCAACAAAAATCAACTCGACAGGAAGTACCACGCTATACAATACTACACCCCGTGAATACTCTGGTCAGCCTTCACCGCACATAATCAGACAACAGTAAATTATCTTCCCCAACCATATCTAAGATAGTTCCTCATCTTCAAGTTCAAGTATGTTTATTGAGACAAGAAAGAAATATATCTCAAAGAGATAGAGTAGCTTAGGCTATTTTCACCTTGGCAACTCTATAGCTGTCTTTCTGATTATCTGAAATTAAATATCCTCAAACGGCATGGATTCCACCGAGTTTGTATTCACCGGAAATGCTAGAATTCAACACTTCCATAACAGTAATCTGCAACGTGTAGTCATTGAGAGAATTCGCCTTGGCTATAAGCACGTCTGGCATGGTAGTGAGGCTGAACCACTATTACAATATTCAACTTGTAAACACTGATAAACCTTTAGGGCATTCACTTGAACACTATTATGTTGAATGTGAAACTGTAAAAAATTAAAGCCTATTGTACCACAACTGTGTGACTATTTCACTAAATCCGGTGTAGTCGACGACATCCTAACAATTTATCCTAAATTTGCAGACGATGAGTCACAATAACGTGACTGAAAATATGATGACCAAACATATTTTGGAATCTTAGAAGGAATCCTTCTTTTCAGAAGGATTCAGAAGAATAATATATATATGTATGTATATATATATATATATATATATATATATATATAATATATATATATATTTATATATATTTTGGTAGCAGTCTTTCCTGTAGACATATATTATTAAATATGACCGAAAAGTAATTAATAATTCTAACACGAATTTTCTCAATATTTCTTATGTTTCTTTTCACTGTCGATGTTAGAATTATTAATCTTACTTTTCGGTCATATTTAATAATATATATATTATATATATATATATATATATATATATATATATATATATATATATATATATAATATATATATATATATATATATATATATATATATATATATATGATGTGCTTCAGCCTACGGTTTTGACCTATTGTCATGTGTATGATGCTCTGTCCTGTGTAACAGTGAATACAAGCATTATCCTCACTCTAATAAGACCTAATTGAATTACTCGGATTAGGGAAAATTGAAAGAAATTTTTATCAATAAAGATGTCAATAATAAGAATGCAACTACATTACCCTTCCTGGTTTATACTCTGACTCATACTCAAACTGCGACAATAACAACGCCCAACATTGAATTCTAGTATAGTCATTAATATAAATTTGTTTTCCGAACAATCCTAGTAAGGGTTTATGGTTCTAGCAGGAAATTTCTTACCCAGAAGAAAATGGTGTGTGGTGGCGAGTGCCTTACCGCTGCGCCACGGGGACGGCTACTAGAGCTATACCTCGGGTAAATTCAGGTAAATATAGAACAGGGCAGCGGCACTGTTGTGTATACCTAAGCTTGTTAATAATTGAATAAAAAAAGAATTAGAATTAGTAGTGCATTGCTATATGTACCAATCAGGTGGTAGTACACTCGGGTTTGTTGTCGACTCGCAATCAAGAATTCCTGGTTCAAATCCCGGGCGGGACAGAAATGGTTTGGGACACGTTTCCTTTCACCTAATGCAGCTGTTCACCTAGCAGTGATCAGGCACTCAGGAGTTACTCAGCTGGTTGTGGGGTGGCAGCCTGGGCGGGGTCTGTAATTCGGCCTTGGGGTGGGTGGCACCTCGATATAAGCCTCATATATGCTCTATTATACACTCCCCTCCATCACAATGAATTATTATTATTAAATTATTAAGCTTGTTAATAAAAAAATGAATGTGTGCAAAAGTTGCCCCGCAGTTGTCTCTTCTACCCTTATAATGTCTTTACTGAGAGCGTTGACTATTATGTAGTTTTTATTATTAGATTATTATTAGATATGGTATGCATTAAACTCTGGTTGTTATACTTGTAAATAAATGTAAGAACTTGCGTAAATAAATACATTTATATAGTATTGGAATACATTTAGGCGGGAACCGTACCATCCCTGAGATAATTATGCCAGGCGGCGCCAGCTGGTTCATTTTGCCATTATGAGTTTTGATACAGCACTTGTTATTACTATTTTCAAACCCACTTTTAAAGAGTCTAATAAAATATATGAAAGAGTATTTATGTAGTGCAAGCTAATAAGATGAGTGATTATATTGATTAAATCAAATAATTTAGATTGCTGGTAGTGAGAGTCTTGAGGCGCTAAAATGTAAACAGAAGTCAGGTGGCGGGAGGAAGGAACCTGTGTCTCCTGCCACGGTCTGTGTTCAGGCCATAGTATCGTATCACAGTGCCATAGTATCTCACTAGAAGTGGCAGTAATTGTACTTTATAGGGTAATCGATAATTATTGTTGTTGTTATAGATTCAGCTACTCGGAATCAGTTCCAGTAGCACGGGCTATGGTGAGCCCGTAAGTGGAGGCTCTTTGGAGCCATTATCTGTACCAGTAGCTGATACTAGAGATCTGGCGATGGATGGGGGTCTTCATGCTGGTTTTCAGCCTGGAAAAATTAATCGATGGTTAGTTCTTAAGATATGTACTTGCAAGAGGTGAGGGGTGAGTGTGTGAGGTGGTGGACACCGGGGCGGCCAGAGGGCCTCGGGACAAGTCGGCCTAATTCTTGGTTTATTTAATATTTTTTTATTTATATGTGCAAAATTTCTTATATATCTCGCTTCATGCAGGTCGGTGTTCAATCCCCCGACCGTCCACAAGTGGTTGGCACCGTTCCTTCCCCCCCCACCCGTCCCATCCCAAATCCTTATCCTGACCCCTTCCCAGTGCTATATAGTCGTAATGGCTTGGCACCTTACCCTGATAGTTTGCTTCCCTTCCCGTCTCTTCTTGAAAAGCCACTAGCACGCATAGCGTTTCGGGCAGGTCTTTAATCCTAAAACAAGTTACCTATTCACTGCTGGGTGAACAGAGGCTACAGTTAATGATTGGTGCCCAGTCACTCTTTCCCGGCCAGAACCCAGGTGAAAGTCCTCGCAAAGTGCCGGGCGAGTGCTTTACCACTGGGCCACAGGGACACCTTCATGCTACCTGGCCACATGGCTGTAACATGCAAAGTGCTCCCCATAGTTAAAGCTATTCTGTCATACACCTTGTGCACCATGTATATAAACCATGTATTATATACAGCAGTAATCTCCTGAGGGGCTCGATAGAAAAGGGTATTTTATTATATGCAATGGTTGTTATGTGCTCTTTCATTACCAACTGTTATTATGACTAACAACTGAAAGGAAAATCCACATATGATATATAATAAATAAGGTTTCTGACTGAATGCTACATTTTGCAAATTGTCTATGGGAATATTTCTGTAAAGATAGAGGCATGGAAAGTTTTTACCCCTTATGAGTGAACTTGATGTCTTCTGCATTAGTGTGGGTTAGGTGTAAAGTATAAGAAGCTTGTTTAGGTCAGGAGGATGTTGGAAGTGAGGCAACTCATTAAAAACTCATTATTGGTGTAAGTTCACAGTTCCAGCCCCGCTCCTGTGCCAGGTAAGTCCTCTACGGGCTCACCATAGCCCGTGCTACCTGGAACTTTTTGTTCCCAGTAGCTGAATCTATTACAACAACATGGTATAAGTTGGGCACAGATGAATTGCCAGCCCTGTCCAGTAGTTAGTGTCTGCTGGATATCTGTCGTTAGTCATATTTCTTTTACAGTAGGTCTATTAGAACATTGATGAGTTAGGCCTAGGTCAGGAATAGGTATGTTAAGTATGGATGTATTTAAATATGTTGGCTATGGATATTGTAGGTAGTTTTTGACTAGTTTATTTTTTTTTTTTTTGCAGGGATGAAGTAGCAGATGTATTGCCAAACTGATAGCATCACATGTTCTCGACCATTCGGCAATGGGCTGATCATCTATGTACCTATCTTCAGGTGTTGTCTACACTCACAACAGTGGCATTTGTAGCAGTCCAAGGTATATGCTATATAGTATATATCTATTATATACAGGTATAATAAAATACTCTGTATAGTATATGTATACTGTACTGTATACAGTAGTTATATGTGCAACTATTTTTTAAATGCAGACTAATAGGATCATGGTAGAAATATGACCCTTCTTTATACTGCAGTGTAGCTTATCAGGGCAGAGTACAGTATGGTGTTTTGCAGCTTTCAATTTCAAGATTACAAGGTGGAAGCAAATTGCATTCCCGCTTGCTTAGAAAGGAATTTTTCACAAGCTGAAACCATATTTTGCTTGCAATAATTATTGGTTATGCCTGTTTGTATTGAATAGAAATTTAAAATAATTTCTTGATAAAAAGTAGGACTGCTACTGTATTAAAATTGAGCATTAAGAATATTGTATAATGTTTGTATCATGAGAGGGTTAGAATTTAAGTTTTTACAAATATTTCATAATGATATTTTAATGGTGAGATACGGTTAGCATAGAGCACTAAGATACCTGCTACAATTTACTGTAACTAAAAAATATACATTACTTCAGCGTTGTGTTAAAGGAGTATTGCTACATGATTTATAACAAATTTACTTTCAATAGGTAACAGTCTGGGAACATCAGCACAAAATGAAGACTCCTCGTGGTAAATCGGGTAAAGCAGCCGACACTGGCAAGCCCCAGAAGACCCTACTACACTTCTTCCAGCGGCAAGCTCAGACTAGCTCCCCTGTTGAAAAGGTCACTTGCCCAGGGTGCAGCCTTCAAATTCCAAAGAGCAAGATCAATTGGCACCTTGACCAAGACTGTAAAAGTAAATATGATCAAAAGAAAGGTGGCAAAAAAGGAAAGTCTCTAAAAAATAAGTTTAAGGCTGATCAGAAAAAGAACAAGGTTACACCAAGAAAACAAGCAGTGTTATCTGATAGTGAAGATGACATGGATGATGTGTGTGTTTTATATGATAATACAGATGCAAACCCAGGTGACAGTAGTACAGAGACTTGTTACATACCTTCAAATATGGTGGAAACACAGCTTTTTGAATTAGAAAATGACTCGGGTAGTGATTTTGAATCTGGAGTACCCCCACAGTCTGAGAGTTGCAATGAAACCCCTTCTCCTTACTTTTCTCCAAACTCTAAGCAGATGAAATCCTCACCAGTGAAAAGGCAGGAAAAGGTGATCACCTATGAAGTGCCAAAAATTCAGAAAAATGGTTTAGCTTTTCTGGAGGCAGATTGGGGGTCTCCAGAGACAACTCCGGAGGAGGTTAAAGATCCCCGAGTGATCAATGCACCCAAATTATTGCCGCCTGCTCAACGCACATGCTCTCCACAAACAAAATCTGGCTTGGAAGTTAAATTGATGCTGGAGGAGGACTGGAAATCTCCCTCCCCAGTGAATACACCGAAGAAAAAAGATACACTCAGGCAAGGTCAGAAAAAGACCAGTGAAGTGACTCTTGAGAACACTCAGACAAACATAGCGAGTGAGGATGAATTTGACACATCTTTTGTAATAAGCACACCCAAAAAGTTGACATTAAGTACAAAGTCGAGGTGTACGTCTGCGTTGGCGAAACACAAGAATAAAAGCTGTGCATCTTCTGATAAAGAAGCCAAGACAATATCAGACAATGATGATTTTGAAAAGGTAGCCACAATAATGAGCTCGCCTACAAGGACCTCTCCAAATAAAAGCAGAAAACCTATTTCTTGTGAACTAATAAAAGAAGAGAAAAACTGTTTCATGCACTCTCCATGTGAGAAACTCACGCCAAATGAAAAATTACTTGATCGCCAAACTCCCAAAAAAGCACCAGATAGACCTATTCTCAGCAAAATGTCAAATTCGTTATCGCCCAAATCCTTTGAAAATATAAAGAAAAATATAACAAAATTATTGGATAAGTCCATATGCACCAAAGTTGAACAATTAGATGAAAAGCAATTGTCTCATAAATTGCAAGCACTAGAATCAAATGAAAATAGTAATTTGTCAGAGAGTGAAAGAGAGAGTGCACTACTGTTCAGTCCTATTAGGAGCCCAGTAATTGTTACCCCAGTAAGGTCCCCCAGTCCACCGCTTAATGATTCAGATAACGAGGGAAGTACGATTCATGTCCGAAAGCTTTTCGCACTTACAAGTCCTGCGAAGTTAAGTTCTCTTGACATAAATGTAGACCCATCAGTCAAACAGTCTGTCAGTGGCCAGGAAGATGCATTTGATTTATTATCTCAGACATCTTCACAAATAAAAAGGAGATCTCATGGAAGTCCTTGGAAACATAAACAAGCTTTAAAAAATACAGGGCTCTTACAAAATTCATCTCAGAGTTTATCGACAATAGCACACCACAGAAAGAGACAATCTACACCCTCTCCCTCGGGCTCAGCTTCCACATCTCCGGCAAAGCCTGCAGAAGAAGAACAGGTGAATGATCCTGCGATGTTCCGCCACCATAAAGGATATTATTTAGAAAATTTTCTTAGAATTTTAGATACAGTTCTTTCTCAGCCCCAAGATGTAAAACTTTTAAATGTTGATGATCTGGATGTCATAAAGACATTCAAGGGTCTAGCATTACCAGCTCAAAAGCTTTATGTTCGATTATTTCAAAGAAAGATTAAATGGAATAGAGTTTCCAAGATTGAATACCGGGATATTTGTGAGCAAGACGATACTGCATTGTACGTTAATGAACTCACCTATGCAGGTTTTCTACATAACGGTAAGATGATTCATGTATTATATATACTGTATATCTACATATTATTATGTAAAAATTAAATGGATACCAATTTGCAAATATCATTATAATATATTTTACAAAGGAAATTTTAATAAAAAATGAGAGTTGTTACTCTCTGTGTTTTGGTTTTGATTTGTGTGAACTTACTGTAGTTTCTTTCAATAGTGAGAGGGAGGGAGGGAGGTAAAATGAATAAGGCTGTGGTGTGTTCTGTTTTGTATAGTTTATCGTATGTAAGTACTTTATCTGTGTGTGTGGGTACTTGCTTAAATGTGCTTGTGTGGAATTAGTTTCGGCTCCTATGTCCCACCTGTGAATAATTAATCATTTGTTTGACACCTAGTATTGTGATTCCCAGGACTTCAGGTATATTAATGTATATTTGAATTCACACTTCTATCTAAAAGTTTATCCTTGTATCTAATGTATTCTGTATGGTTTCCACATGTTTCCCTCGCCTGGTTCTGCCCCTTTCATATACCGCACTGTAATTTCTTTCTCTCTCTTTCACCTTGTTGGTACCTATGTATATGACTTGACCATGTTCTCTGGATATTCTTTTCCTAAGTAATGTGAGATTTCTCTTGCCACCTGTCCTTATATTTTAGTCTTTTGTCTCTTATGTGCTGTGAATATGGTGTATAGTATTCTGAAGGATTCCTTGTATGTAAATTTGCCACCCTTGTAAATGCCACTGAAGTTATCCTTATTTGTTCTTTCTTTTTTCTTGAATACCTTTCATGGTATGTATGCTAGTAACGCTGCCTTATCTTGCCTCAATAGTCCCTGGTTTAGATTTCCTGTATATTTCCTTTATTATAAAATCCGTACTACATTCATTATTTTCCAGCTGTATGGCATCTTGCCCATCCCCAGTTGTGTTGTAGGTTTTCATTAATGCCTTTTTCCAGGATATAATCTTCTTTAGTATTTGATCCCTGTGTTTCTTCTTCTGTCATCTACTTCCTCAGCCCCAGGTGGCAGGTGACAAAAGTTGAGGTGTAGCTCCTTCAGAAGCCACACTCAACTGCCCCAACAAGCAGTTGGAGTATCACCTTTCTCTTGTGGAGGGGCAAAGGAGGATGGGGGGTGATTTCGTGCTCCAACAACGTGGTGGGCAGTTGAGTGTGGCTTGTGAAGCCCCTTTCTTAACCAAAGGTGAAGAGATATACCTCGGTGTTCCTTTCCCTATGGATGAGCCCTGTTGTCCTTTTAAATCACTCTTTAATTTACCCTCCTGTTTGATTTATGTTGGGAAGTCAAGTCAAGATGAAGGGCAAATCTCAAGGTTTAAATATTGTTTATATATGATACCAATGACATTTTGATGCCAGATAAGTTTCTTGATAATGAAATGGTCAATCTTCTAGTATTATGTTTTCCAGTGTTGCTTGGTGACAAAAATTCTCTGTTTTCATATTTATGCTTCGAAAATTATAATGGAAAAATGTCTCATAAAAGTTTTCTCTGGACAGAAAGTGAAATGATTGATTTAAAAGAGGTACTTCAGCTGTTATCCAGTGAAGAGCTTCATGGACTTTGTAAACAGATGAAAGTAAGTTGTTAAAAATGCTACTTGTCTAGAATATATAAATATAAAACAGGTTGGCTCTTTACTCTAAATGTCAACAACAAAGATCAGGTCAGCCTAGTCTCCACATGAATCTTGAATTTAAATGATTTAATTTATTTAATTAATTCATTCACTCCATTCATCTCATTCATTCCACTGATTCCATTCATTCATCCCATTCATTCATTCAATGTATATGTACAGGAGTCTACAATGGGTTTTGTTTTGGTGAGTACTAAAACGTACTCAAAGCCGTGGAATGTCACTGAGAAAAATGAATATTCAGTGAGACTTTTGACATATGCATCTGACACATTCAGTCTTGTATCCCACACTTGCAGCATCCATAAATGTCACTTTACAATACTGTACCTTGCAAAGATTCCATGAATGTGCCAGATTTCTCAGTGCAGTGGGGGACGGTTGGTACTCAGTGCAGTGGGGACGGTTGGTACTCAGTGCAGTGGGGACGGTTGGTACTCAGTGCAGTGGGGGACGGTTGGTACTCAGTGCAGTGGGGACGGTTGGTACTCAGTGCAGTGGGGGACGGTTGGTACTCAGTCCAAACTGTCCTCTTAACTAATACTTCACACTTTGGATGCTATGGGCCTTCACAAACAAAGATAAGGATAACTATAACAAGTAGAGGGTCACAAATATCCATGTTTTCTATGTGTAGTTTGGTTAGGTTAGTTGGGTGGCATGGGTTCATGCATTTTAGTAGCCCTTATTTTGTATGTTGTGGCAAATCAAGAGATTAAGGTGCTCAGTCATCCATCTCTGCTCTGATATTCACTCTTGGCAAGCGTTAAATTGACTAGTGTTCTTGCAATGGTGCAATAGTTGCGCTAGCTACATGTTGAAGTATGTACAATGTATGCCGTCACTGGGTTACAATGAGGTGTTACCTTCAGGGGGTTTGTTGAGACATATCTTCAAAAAACCAGGGAGACTGCTCCTGCTAATCACCTTCACAAAAAGGTTGCCGTGGAAATTCTTATTCCTAAAATAGCACCAATTTCTTGTGGTCTTAGTTCTCACATACAATTTAGCAAGAGAAAACCACCTTAATTGTTGAGCCTATTTGTCATTTATAAGAATAAATAAATAAAAGAAATATATTGTAAGAAATGTTTGAAATGTAAGAAAAATGAAAATGGAATCACACCGCACCCGTGGAAGGGTGGCAGACAGTTGGCATGGGACTATACCTGCGTATCCACTCTGGCAACCACATGCATCAACCTCTCTGCCGGCCAAGCAGGAGCTGTGGCGACACACAGAGAAAGATACAAGTTAGCCAAGTACAGGGAATTAGATCATCGGTACAACTTTGTTCCAATAGGGTCAGAGACCCTAGGCCCATGGGGAGAGAGTGCAAGAAGATTTCTTAAGGATCTTGGTTCCAAGCTCATTGACATCACAAGAGACCCTAGAGCGGCAAGTTTTCTCTTCCAGCACCTGAGTGTCGCGATCCAGAGGGGGAATGCCCGCTGCGTCTTCGGTTCCTGTCTGGCGTCGCAGGAGTTCTAGGAAATCTACAACCTCTAGGAAGCGAACTTTTCCTTGTGTCCTCTCAATGTTCATTTTTTGTATAAAATCAGATATGTAACTGTATAACCTTGTATAATAAAGTGTACACCATAAAAAAGGGGGTGGTAGGAGAAGCGAACACTCTTACGTATTCAGAGTTAAATGGCAAGTTTTTCCCTGAATGCTCTGTGTTCCCTTCTTTGAGGCTGTGGGTCCCTATAATTGCACCAGAGGCGGTACCCCCTTACGGTAAGAAATATATAATACTTCTTTTCAATTTAATTTACATCCATACAAATAAAATTCTTCGCTGTCTGTTACATATATTGTAGTGGAAATGGCTTGTATGTGACTTAGGAGGGCAGTGTGGTGCGTTATAACAAAGACGGTGCATCATGACACTCGCTCTTTGGAACCTGGTTGCATATAGAGGAAGCCCTCATCAAATGTTCCTCACACCAACATTTAACCACTTGTAACATTTGCTATAAAAAAAGATAGTTGTTGGTTTGGCCTTCACACATTAGGATAGGTGTGTGGATTGGCTGATTACACACCATAATAATAATAATAATAATAATTATTATTATTAAAGTGCACCAGTAACCATTTTCCTTGGGAAAGGAGAA
Organism: Procambarus virginalis; assembly: GCA_020271785.1. Classification (NCBI taxonomy): domain Eukaryota; kingdom Metazoa; phylum Arthropoda; class Malacostraca; order Decapoda; family Cambaridae; genus Procambarus; species Procambarus virginalis. The sequence continues at coordinate 5,578,990 of WNGS01005680.1, forward strand.
GGCAGAAATCAGGACTAGACTTGGAAGGTTTACAAATTATAAATTTGAAATGTTTACTATTACCCATTTGTTCCTCTCTTTCAGACTTCCTTCAGATAGTGTAATTTGTTCATCTTTCTTGTTACTTTGAATTCCTTGTAATTGCATTCTTTTAAATGCTGTATAATTGAACGTTCAGTACTGAAGAGCCGACTCATTTCAGATTAGTGGTGTTGGGAAGAAAGAGGACATGGTTGCAGGTTTATTGAAGTTTACTAAACAACAACCAACCATTCTTTCTGCTTTTTCCCAAGGTCCTAAAGACAACTCATTATTTATGAAGAGGTAAAAACTGTATAAAATGCTTACTTTTTTACAATTTAAGATACTGTACTGTGCTCTATTTCATATTAAATAATTGTTAATATCCTTTTATTTTTTATAGTGCGTAAGATCAGACTGAAATAAATCTTTGTGTAAAATAACAACATGGGCATCATTCTGCATGGATTAGTGTAACTCACTACACATCCTTGAATAATGGGGTAAAACAGGCAAGGTGTTGTGAAAATAATCCAAGTGTACAACAATGTGTGGTTATGTAAAAAAGTATTAAATCAATTTTCCAGTACAATGATGATCAATCGATAGCCCCATCTATCATGAATTTTTTAACATAGTACAAATCTGAATATTTGCACAGTAGTTCAAATGCTTTTAGTTCAAAATAAAGTTCAAGTACAGTTAAAGCTCTGTACCCCAGAACACAGTACTTGCACCACTATTTCTCATTCTCATATCAGGTATAGACAAAATACAATCTCAACCTCATGTCATCCTTTGCAGACGTTACAAAAATCAGTATGAAAACTACTTTTGTAGAAGACATTGAAAAACTACAGTCGATATCAATAGTCTTCAACGGGGCAACAGAAAATAACATGTTTAGCAGTGATAATTCCAGATAATTAAGTATGGTAAAAATTAAGTACTATAACAAAATGCAGTGTATAAGACATAATCAGATCACCCCACAGAACGAAAACAACATGGAAAGGATCTGAGAATTGCGTTGTCAGGTTACCGAATATTTAGTGAGCAAATAGTTCGGTCGATAGAACTTTGGCCTCTCACGTGTGGGATCTGTGGTTCGAGTCTCCTAGCACCCAGGGGATTGTAATGGAGCATAATAAAGAAAACATGACATCAGCCAGGAATCCTGGGATTCCACGACAGTGCTCTTACTGTTCAAATCACTTGTGTTTTCTTGCCTTGATTACTACTCAGTACTCACTTCCACTTTCTAAGCTGGAGAGATTTGTGAAATAAAGCAAAAACAGCAGAAAAAGTGTATATGACACACAGACTCAATGAAGTGCCTAAAGATTTGGGACCATCTCAAAACTCTCAAAAAGTACTCTCTAGAAAGGAGATGAGAGAGGTATCACATACTGTACTACAGTATATACATGTAAGATATTGGAAGGTCAGGTCCCAAATTTGAACAGAAAAATAGTAACAACCTGGAGGAAACATTATGGTAGGAAAGGCAAAATAAACCTAGTAAAGAGTATAGTTGCCACAGGTACAATCAGAGAACACCATGAATATCAGAGGCCTGTGGTTATTCAGTATACTCTCAACAATTGTAAAAAATACTCCCGGTACAAAAGTGGACATGTTTGAGAAACAACTAGACAAGTTCCAGCAAATAGTCCTCGACCAAGAGTGTTTTAGTTGATACGTGAGCCTGCAGGCTGCTGCAAGTGACATCATTTCGGGCCTTGTTTTCACTAGTTGAGCTGGTGCCAGGCTGGACTTTGATAGTAAAACAACTGCCAGAACTCACTACAGGTAATATGTAATTATGATTAGCAACTTGCCCCAAAGCCCCAGTAAGTGTTAAGGTAGAGAGGTACTTGGCTTTAAGTGGAGAAAAGATAGGCATTTTGAAATAAAAGTTTTCAGGAGTTAGATAAGTTATAAATTTTCCACAGGCTTCTCCACTAAATACTAGAAGATGGATAGTCATAAATACAAACAATAATAATAATCAACCAAATACTGTGTGTATTAATTCCAGCCTTACATCCACAGAGCTAAGGCATCTCTAGGTCACTGTTGCCTTATAAATAAGACTGTGCGGAGAGTATTCATGAGAGTGTTAATGTTGTACGCACTGCCTCGCTACGACGACGACGAGGAAGGTGGCCAGCAGTCACAGCTAACCACGTTGCTCATGGTCAACATGGGCAAGGTGAAGTTCCCTCACTATGACATCATCAGGAACCACTCTATTTTCCAGATCAGAGATGATCTCATCAGGTATACAGTGACCCCCCATGTTTGTACTGTACTGTATCATCAAATTGTTATCATCATGTTTTCTAATAATCATCAACTTGAGGTATCTAGTAGCCTTTATTGGGGGTTAATCAAGTAATGTATAGGGGTTAATCCTGGCTCCCTTTCTTTTCACCAGGCTTAATAGGGTGGTGGCCTGTGAGGTTTGGCTCTGTGGCTTAAAAGTCTTGGCCTTCCTTTTTGACAGGCCCTTTTTGAGCACGTAGTGCTTGGCGAAGTCTGCTAGCCATCATTGCTCTGTTGTTCCCCACCTTGTGTTTTGCAGAGGTTTACTTTGTGTAGTTTAGGACACCACTTCTATTACCAGCTTCCTTCGTGGTCTGTTTTGTCATTTACAACATAAGCTGGAGAAGTTTCAACTATCCAAAAGGAGTGGCTCCTCTACAGGCTGTATTTTACCTGCATGGGTATTTTTCCTGGGTTAAGGGTGACTTTAGGACCTGACTTAGTTCATGTATTTTTCTCAGGGCAAGCTCAGGGGTAACAGTAAGTGTGCAAGTTATAGTCTTGTAAGTGTGCTTCCTCAGAGCCCCTCAGATTGCAAATTTTCAGGTTTCTGTTGGACGAAGGTTTTTGATGAAAACAAGATCCATCTCTCTTCAAGTCCCCTTTGTAGATCATTTAACTTGATCAGCTATCATGCCGTTATTAATCCTGAAGTTGGAAAGCTTTTTCAGTTGAATGATTTTGCTCACTCCATTGTAGCAGCTTCAGTCTTGGCTTTTAGCTTATCACATCTCATCTCTGTACCTCTTGCAGCTCCTCTTCCCTCACACTGAGGATTAGTAGACCACATTATTTTAATCATCTGATCCTTGCAAATGAGCAACAATAATTAGGTTAACTTTCATCCTATCCATGTGGATAATTTGAATTCAAATAATGATGCAAATTCTGTATATACAGCAGCTCTGTTATCTTTTAAATTAGACATGTAAAGTACTGACAAATTATTAAATGAAGACATATAAATATATGGGAACTTTCTTGGGGTTTCATCTTTATATTTTCAGATTTGAAAGTTGCTCCCAGATTCAGGCAGATGTGCAGGAATGTATGGAGAGTCAGAAGTGGGAGGAAGCTCTGGAGCATTGTGACCTGGCCAGGACATCGTACCAGCAGCTGCTCAAGAATACACAGCTCATGTAAGCCTATTGGAAACTCTTGTTACTGAAGAGTGTGCAAGTTGTTTTATTACTGGCAGTTTTGATGTGATTTTGGAGGCCTTTTTGCGTGCTATATCTCTTTTTAAGATTATGAAATATAGAAAATATAGAGACCCGTAGACTTTATATCATTTTGCTCTTATCATAACATTGAGGATGCTTTTCAGTTTAGCAAGTCGTGCAGTACGGTAATACACAAATTAATTATATTTTTTTGTTCCTGCCACACACTAATGCATCGACTCTTGATTTATCATGTTTTAAATCACTGTCAAGCCATTAGCATTAAATACAAAGCCTCACTGTGTCCATCAAACTGGTTATTCTAAAAAAAAAAGGCATGTAAACAATCAACTTGTATGTGTCTATAAGTCAACTATTTTAATTCACAAAATTAAATGACATGAGGTAATTATGTACAGTACAGTACTTCAAGAGTATTTGGGTGAGATATTGTGTGTCTTCCTACCACGCAGTACCACCTATTTGTCACTTTTCTATGCTCGGTATTCTTATTAGAAATGTAGTACAGCATATACTTTGAATATATTTGTGGTATAACATGAGATCCTGATACTTCTCAGGTCACCTTTCCTACCTGTTCTTACAATATTACCAAACATTATCCTCATCTTCCTGTTTTTGTTCTTGGGCCACCCGAAGTGTTTTGACATTCTGTCTTTGTGATTCATAACTTGTCATCTGTGCCTTTTCAATTTGTCTATTTTATCTGAATGTGTTCACATGTTTGTTGTTTATTATGAAAAAGCAGCGTCTTCACATTTGTCTATACCTTTTTTCAGTTAATTGTCACGGGTGAATTCTTGCCTTTGGAGTTATAGTAACATTGAATTTTAATTTTGTTTAATGTTTCATTTTTAATACACTGGGGATATGTATCTTAAATTTCTAGCACCAGTTAAGTTTTTTAGTTTTTTATATGGTTGTTATTCACTAGCTGTAAAAAACTCTACTAAATCTCTGTGCAATGTTTGTATTAAACTTATTTTAACAGTCCTGTATTATAATTTTAGCTTTTAAGTAAAAAAAAACACACCACACATTATACAATATATAATATAGATATAAAATATATATATATATATATATATATATATATATATATATATATATATATATATAATATAATCTTGTCTAACACACGCCCTCACACACACACACACATCCTCTGGAAGTAGTTCGTAGCAGCTGTCTAACTCCCAGGTACCTATTTACTGCTTGGTGAACAGGGGCGTCAGGGTGAGGAAGAAACTCTGCCCATTTGTTTTTGCCTGGAGATTTTGCCGGGGATCGAACCCGGGCCTTTAACTTGCGACCCCCCAAAGCACTGTCCACTCAGCCGCGAGTCCGCTAGGTCTGTGCGTGCGTGCGTGCGCGCGTCTCTACACACACAGACTCTTCAGGAATCTCTACACCAGTTGACTGACAGTTGAGAAGCGGGACCAAAAAGTGGAAGCTC
>WNGS01005680.1:5626659-5633347 GCA_020271785.1 Procambarus virginalis
AGGCTGGCTTTCGCGGGTAATTTCGATGATACAGTCGTTGTGGTCTTAAACTGTGAAGGGTTACGAAGCAAGGTGCATCACTGTTGCATATTCAACACCAAACTTTAACCAGAAAATGCACTTTTTATCCCTCGGGTCAGATTCACGAAGCAGTTACGCAAGCACTTACGAACCTGTCCATCTTTTCTCAATCTTTGGCGGCTTTGTTTACAAATATTAAACAGTTAATGAGCTCCGAAGCACCAGGAGGCTGTTTATAACAATAACAACAGTTGATTGGCAAGTTTTAATGCTTATAAACTGTTTAACAAATGTAACCAAAGCCGTCAAAGATTGAGGAAAGATGTACACGTTCATAAGTACTTGCGTAACTCCTTCGTGAATATGGCTCCTAGCATCTGTCTCTTGTAAGATATTGGAGAGATTTACCAAAGAATAGCAGAATATTACGAGATGGTAAATTTTGTGGCTGAGAAACAGCTTGTCTCAGTAAGGGAGAGTCTTATCCAACTTATTTAACATACATTTGCAATACATTAACCTAAATCAGACGAGTGAAAGAGAGATGCTTAGACTACACTTTCCTAGACTTCCAGAGGGGCTTTGATTCAGTCCCCCCACGTCGAACTTCGGTAATAATGGTTGGAGAATTAAGCTAGTATAACAGTAAATATAAACTGAGTTATATAAGTGTAGATTTGATACATGATGCAGCAGACTATATGTGTAGGTAAGAAATATACACTATATATAACAGCTAATAGGCAGACTGATTTGAGCATAACATAAACATAAAGAGATTTATTTACAAGTTTAACTAGAAAGGGTTAAAGTCTAGACATTCTTTTATACTAGGGCGGTTACCTGGCACTGCCCCGGTCTGGCTGTCTGTATATCTGTCACCCGGCTATCTATATCGCTATACCATGGGATATAGCGATGTAGATTTGATTTTTTTTTATTTTTCCCCGGGATACGACTGCCAAATCGTTTAACAATCAGGTTAAATTCACTGCTGGGTGAACAGAGGCTACAGATAAGGATTGGTGCCCAGTCAATCCTCCCCGGCCAGGATACGAACCCAGGCCAAAGCGCTCGGGAAGCGCCGGCCGAGTGTTTTACCACTGCGCCAAGGAGACTTATATAGACATTGATATACAAATTGTAACATTCTAAAATATATTATTCTATCTCTATTATTGAAGCAGCAACACAGACTCAACAGTTATATTAAATACTGAAGACACAGAAGGAATGAAACGGCTGCTATTATATTTGGAATTTAAATGTGCAGAATGCGTGAATTGTTTCTGTCAGAGCTCGGAAACTATCTCATACTGTGTAGGCTTGTCTCTCCCCCTTCCACCCCTCCCCCTCCTCTTCCACTCCTCCCTCTCCCCTCTCATCATCTCCCCCCCCCTCCCCCTGTTCCACCACCAGGAAGAGTATTTGCCTTTGATAAACGATAGCGCCTGCTCTCTGGAATGAGAAGCCTGCTCCGCTTCGCTGTTTTGCAAACGGGGAGAGAGGCCACCAAGGAATATATATATATATATATATATATATATATATATATATATATATATATATATATATATATATATATAAGGACGTCATCACGTCATGGACGACTAGGGCCATGTCGTAGCTTAGTGGTCTAAGGCGTGTGCTTGTGAGTACTTAGAGCATAGGTTAGAATCGTCATCACGGCTGCTGCTGATTTGATCCTAATATATGATAACTTGGTGGACACGGAACTGGAGGAGTCCTGGCCTGAGTGGGGGATTGAACCAGGGCCTGCACAGGTATTCAGAGAAGGGTCATGGGTAAATAAGTGTTCCTGAAAGTGTGGTAAGAGAGTTGTTGTACCTAGGTAGTACCAAGGACAGTACCTAGGTGGCCACCATCAGGCGCAACAGTATGGTCAAAACTCAAGGAGAACAGTTCGTATTAAGCCGCTAAGGAAACTGTAAGTACATGCTCACCTCTCCCACCATGAGGATACCTAATCAACCAGGCTGTGACTCATACGTCAGGCTGTGAGCAACCGCGTCCAAAAGCCTGGTTGATCAGTCCAGCAACCAGGAGGCCTGGTCGATGACCGGGCCGCGGGGACGCTAAGCCCCAGAAGCACCTCAAGGTATCCTCAAGGTATGAGGTGTGTACTCAGTCGACCTCACACTTCCCGACTTCTTCCACCTCACACCTCATATTCCTCGCCCTCAGTTAGTACTCATCACAGTTCTTCAGTTGGTGATTCCCTGTATACCTCAATACCTACCGCCGCTCACCTTCACCCTCACAGCCGGTCTCTCGTTGGCTAAGGGACCAGAAACAGCGTCTACATATTGCTCTCAACAATTGATGTCATAACAACGTGGTCTCTACACACACATACCAGTCGCGTTATCCCAGGCAGCAGCAGGAGCAAAACACATTTCTCTTCCCCCCTCACAAATGGAGGTATATATTTATCACCTGATATGCTGTTCAGTCGGTTCTTCAGTGACACTTCGTGTAGAGCAAGTTCTCCTCGTTCTCGGTACTCTTCCCTCCTGTCTCTGTAGTCCCAGCTTCACAGGTTCTCAAGCTGATCTTTCAATTCTCCTTCCTTCATTGTCTCTTGTTCCTTCTCCCTTCATTCTCTTCCGTCAGCACCTTCTCTCTCTCTCTCTCTCTCTCTCCTCTCTCTCTCTTCTCTCTCTCCTCTCCTCTCTCTCTCTCTCTCTCTCTCTCTCTCTCCTCTCTCTCTCTCTCTCTCTTCTTCTCTCTTCCCGTATTGAAAGCCTGTCTATATTAATTCTGATTTGGGAAAATTTCACACTGCTTCTGTTTAATATATTACGGTCATATTTATATTTTGGCGAATATAACATCGTACTTAAATATTTCCTTCCACAGAACTTCAATTATTAATAGATATATTCTGTATTACGTGTGTGAATCAGCTCTGTCAATTAATGTCTGGGCTATTCCGGTAAACTTTTTTTTTAGAACCTTCTAATACTTACATAGTCGCTTTAGTCAAGAAGCTACTCTAAGTGGCCGTGTTGTGCCTTTTATTAACAACAACCGCACAACATGGCCTCTCTTCACAATGTGCGGTCATAACCTGGTCTCAGTTGTTACACTGGGTGGTTCCCAGGGCCTCCCCGTCATCTAGGGAATGTCACCACTCTCCCTAGTAAGGTGACTTCACTTGGACATCCGGGCTCCCTAGATGCAGGCGAGGAGTCACAATAACGTGGCTGAAGTATGTGGACCAGACCACACACTAGAAATGAAGGGACGACGACGTTTCGGTTCGTCCTGGACCATTCTCAAGTTCGTTGTCTTGAGGTAAGTCGATTGTCAAGACAATCGACTTGAGAATGGTCCAGGACGAACCGAAACGTCGTCGTCCTTTCATTTTCTAGTGTGTGGATTGGTCAACAGGGCTCTCTAGACTTTGAATTCAATTGGCTTTGGAATCTGCATATTTTCGGTATCAAAAGTCGTAATTTAAAAACCAAATACGTGTAATCGCCCTGAATTCCGCTCAGAAATTAACGCTCAAGAGTCATATTTTCGATAGGCATCGTAAATGAAACTGCAGGGTGATTTGGGCAAAATCTGACTAATCACCTTTGTCACTAACTTCGCATTTTTTCGGAACCAAAAGTCGTAATTTAACCTCAGGTAAAGTGCCCTCGATTTAAATTACGACCTTTGTACCGAAAATAGCAAATTAGTGAAAACGGCAATTGGTCAGAATGGGCCAAACATGATCCTGCTCCGACTACACCAGCTGAGTGATACAGTCCGACCACACTCATTAGCTACGGGCTCACCATAGCCCGTGCTACTTGGAATTCATTGTTCAGGTAGCGAATCTTAAACAACAACAACAACCACACTCAACCTCCCATTACATCCCTCACCCAAGATGCGTATTTGCCCCCCACCCTCCTCCCCTCCCCATTAGAGTAAAGGATCTGGGTGTACTCATGTCGGAAGATCTTACCTTCAAAGAACACAATAAAGTAGCCGTCACAACTACAAGAAAAAGACAGGTTGGATAACAAGAACTTTTCTCACAAGAGATGCTATACCGATGATGATACTTTTCAAGACGCTTGTGCTCTCTAGAGTGGAGTACTGCTGCACAATGACAGCCCCTTTCAAACTGGAGAAATTGCTGACCTGGAGAGCGTGCAGAGATGATCCTTTACTGCTAGAATCCACTCAGTAAAACATCTAAACTATTGGGACCGACTAAAGAGCCTAAATCTGTATTCTCTTGAGCGCAGACGAGAGAGATACGTAATAATTTACGTGGAATATGTAGAGGGGCTGGTCCCAAACCTACACACAGAATAACAGCACATGAGACCAGAAGACATGGCAGGATGTGCAGAATACCCCGTTGAAAAGCAGAGGTGCAACAGTACTGTGAGAAGACACTCTATCAACATCAGAGGCCCGAGACTATTCAACACGCTTCCGCCACACATAAGGGGCATAACTGCGCCGGCCTCTCACAGTGTTCAAGAGAGAACTGGAATAGCACCTCCAATGGATACCTGATCAACCAGGCTGTGATTCATACATTCGCGCGTCTAACAGCCTGGCTAACCAGTCCAGCAACCAGGAGGCCTGGTCGACGACCAGGCCGCGGGGACGCTAGCCCCAGAAACTCCAAGGTAACTCCAAGGTAATTCCAAGGTAACTCGTTACCTGGGGCCAGAAGAGGAGCTTAATAAAGTCCCCTTCAACGACCTTCCTGATAATTTGACCTTCCTGATAATTAATGCCTCGCGACACCCCGCCCCCCACCCACCCTCACCGCTAGACCAAGACATTGACTTTATCAAGCATTTTAAAACATAAAGCAGAGTATTTACATTGAAATTGCAGCTCGCTGGCGATACTTCTCCCTGACTGCGTAAAGTTACGAGACAAACAATGGGTAAGGAGTCAACAACTGGCTCGGGTCTGCCATAGCACGCTCCCACGTGAGGCTCAACCTGATTGGGTGCACCTGTTGTTTGGGTGCAGCCAATCACAGGGCTTGGATCGGGACCTCAAAATAGCGGCTACACTTGCCAGAGAGAAGAAAGGCAATATATGTTAACAGAAGGAAGGCCTTGTTACACACACACACGCACACACGATTGACGGTTGAGAGGCGGGACCAAAGAGCCAGAGCTCAACCCCTGCAAGCACAACTAGGTAGTACAAACATGAAAGCGACTGAAGAAACTGAACCTGATGACGTTAGAAAAAATGAGGGAGCGGGGAGATATGATAGCAGCATACAAAATACTCAGGGGATTGACAGAGTGGAATAGACGAAATGTTCACACAGAATACCAACACACAAGGAGGATATGGGTGGAAGCTGCAAACTCAGATGAGTCATAGAGGTGTTAGAAGTTTTATTTTAGCGTGAGAGTAGTGGGGAATGGATTAACTAAAGGAGCGGTTGTGGAAACAAACACTATTCATAGCTTTAAACCTAGGTATGATAGAGAAGAACAGGAGTCATTGCTTTAAACAACCGATGGCTAGAAAGGCGGGATCCATGAGCCAACGCTCGATCCTGCAGGCACAAATAAGTGAGTACAGACATAACTTGAAGAACAAGAGACACAATTCATGCTAAGGAAACAAATGTACCGAAAAGATATTAGAAAGTTTATTTTGCAGAGTGGTAGACGGTTGGAACAAGTTAGCGAAAGGTGGTGGAGGCCAAAACCGTCAGTAGTTTCAACGCGTTTATATGACAAAGAGTATGGGAAGACGGGACACCACGAGCGTAGCTCTCATGCTGTAACTACACTTAGGTAATCACACACAGGGTTGATAAAAATAAACTATTTAACACGGTGGTACGCGAACAAGGGGACACAGGTGGAAACTAGTACCCAAATGAGCCACAGGACGTTAGAAAGATTTTTTTTTTCAGTGTCAGAGTAGTTAACGGTGGAATGCATTAGGCAGTGATGTGGTGGAGGCTGACTCCATACACAGTTTCAAGTGTAATATGATAGAGCCCATAGGCTCAGGAACCTATACAAGTTGATTGACAGGCGGGACCAAAGAGCCAAAACTCAACCCCCGAAGCACAACTAAGCGAGTACAACTAGGCGAATACACAAATATATATTAGAGAAAATAATTCGGAGGTCAGTACGTTAGACAAGCGACGGTTAAACAGGCGGAGTCCAAGAGCTGGAGCCAACAGGCACAAATAGATAATACACACACACACACACACACTCCACACCTATGACAAAAACACTCAGTAATTAGTGGAAATAAAACTGAACCTAATTCAAAAATTCAGTTCATCTCCGAAATCAATTTTCAACTGCCACCGTTCACCCCCCCCCGCACCCACCCACACCCCCCGGTCTGCCAAAATGGATATTATCCAAAATAGGAATATATGCTTTTTGCCGTATCAAACTATTATCATTATATATTTTTTTTCAAATTCGTATTTGTTCACATAGCCAGGAAAGCTTTGTGAAGCCTTGCTGATTGTTGAAGTCGCTAGGGAAATATCTTTCAAATATATATATTTTTTTGTCTGCCCTCCTCCCCCCCCCCTCCTCTATTGGCAGTGTTTTTTATGGCTATAAGTTAGAGTGTTTGTGTCAGTGGATTGTTTTTTGACAATAAAGCTTGTTCAGTTGTTAAAATA
>WNGS01005680.1:5719974-5730796 GCA_020271785.1 Procambarus virginalis
GGCTTCTCCCCCTCCCCTACCCCTTCACTGTCTCCCTTCCCCCTCGCAAACTCATTCCTCTATGTCTTCCCTCGTACATATCTCCTCTCCCTCCCTACACATGCTCTCCACCTTCACATATACTTTGCGACTAAATCATTTTAGAAAGAGAAAGAGCAGCTGATTGATCTCTGCTGCGAGGTCGCCAAGATACGACAGGAGAGAGAAGAAAACCCCGAGACAGTCCAAAAATATGCCACGAGACAAGTGCAAGAGAGAGACATAAAGAGATGAACTATGAGGACATTCTAAGACAATATAATATACCTTCAATATAATAAAACAATGCAAGAGGAGATATGATCACAACGTACGAGATAATGAAACGAATAGAAAATGAGGATAGAGATAATTTCCCCCCATGATTGAGAATGTAACAATGTGACACGTGTTGATGTTGGAAACACTGATGAGGCAGACATATGTTAGTGAACATTCTCGTCTGTAGTGAGAGTGGCAAGCGGATCTTCAAACAGAGGCGGTAGAAGCAGCCGTCATTCACAGCTTCCAGAGCAACTATGACACAGACTACCGCACCGTCGACACATTAACCACACCAGGTGCAATAGCAATCAGGCGGGACTCTAGAGCTGGAGCTCGCACCCCGTAGATGCAACTTCGTCAGCCCAGTAGAGTATACGTCAAAATGCAACGTTCTATTAGGAGGACACGTTGACATGTCAAGTATAGATGCTATGACAATGGTCCCCCTTCCTGTACGAGGTTACCTGTAAATGAGTAAGATTTACAGGTATACATTTACATTTATACAGGTACATACATACATACAGGTACATTTACAGGTATAAACACCCGTTCTTACATATACCTGTGTTATCCGGTGTTAAGTGGTAAGCTGTGTGTTACTGGGTTGTTGAGGTTAGGGTAGGTTAGGTTAGGTTAGGTTGTTGAGGTAACTTTCATTTCTGCCTTAGACTATCTCCCCCACCCTTTTCAATCCACCTACCTCCCTCCACCCATCTGTCCTTCTCCCTACACCTCTTCATCGCTACCTCCTCGCCTCCTCCCTCCCTCCAGTCAGCAGTATTTAACTCCGACAATAACAATTAGTTATCAGAATGGGTTAACTTGGGGAATTTATGGAGGGAGAAAATACTCCGAGACGCCTAAATTTATGTTGAAATTCTTTTGTTCTTTTGGCTTAATGGCCATGATGTTGTTGTTATTGTTGCTGTTGTTGTTGGTGGTGGTGTTGCTGATGTTTCTGCTGTTGAGTGTGTGCATGCGTGCGTGCTTGCTCTCGCGCCTGTGTTTGTAATTACCTAAGCGTAATTACCTAAGTGTAGTTACAGGATGAGAGCTACGCTCGTGGTGTCCCGTCTTCCCAGCACTCTTTGTCATATAACGCTTTAAAACTACTGACGGTCTTGGCCTCCACCACCTGTGTGTGTGTGTGTGTGTAGTCACGTACATGTGCTTGTGAGGCTGAGATGTTTCTGTTAAGCCTCATGTTTCAACCACCAGTTGTTCAGTACAGTGCGTTTTTCTCACTCATTTTCCTCATTATATTTACATTTATAATTGAGTGAGGAGTCAGCATCGAGATCTTTCTCATCGAATCCATTTTAATTCATTTAGGACACTCCGAGGAAGATTCACTCCCCGACCGTCCAAGTGGTTGGGTACCATTCCTTCCCCCCGTCCCATCCCAAATCCTTATCCTGACCCCTTCCAAGTGCTATAAAGTCGTAATGGCTTGGTGTTTTCCCCTGATAGTTTCATCTGTGATTCATTTGTGTCACTAGATTACATGTAATGTTCCCTCGTTGTGCTCCTCACTTTAAACACTGCTTCTCTATCAAATTGGTCAATTTATCCTACAATCTTGCATGTCGTTATCATGTCTGCTCTGTTCTATCCTTCAATGTGGTGAGGTTCAGTATTGGAAGTTAGTGATCATTCCTGAGCTCAGGGGTCTCAGCAACGAACTTCGGTGCATAACGTGGTTTGTTTTGCGTTGTTTAGGTATGGTTGGCATGCCTGGACAGCATGCTCAAGAGTAGGCAGCATACTCACATCCTCAAGATCAGTTAGGTTAGGTTAGGTAATTCAAGATCGGGCAGCATACTCAACATCAGGCAGCATACTCAACATCAGGCAGCATACTCAACATCAGGCAGCATACTCAACATCAGGCAGCATACTCAACATCAGGCAGCATAATCAAGATCGGGCAGCATACTCAAGATCAGGCAGCATACTTAAGATCAGGCAGCATACTTAAGATCAGGCAGCATACTTAAGATCAGGCAGCATACTTAAGATCAGGCAGCATACTCAAGATCGGGCAGCATACTCAAGATCGGGCAGCATACTCAACATCAGGCAGCATTCTCAAGACCAGGCAGCATACTCAACATCAGGCAGCATACTCAACATCAGGCAACATACTCAACATCAGGCAGCATACTCAACATCAGGCAACATACTCAACATCAGGCAGCATACTCAACATCAGGCAGCATACTCAACATCAGGCAGCATACTCAACATCAGGCAGCATACTCAACATCAGGCAGCATACTCAACATCAGGCAGCATACTCAACATCAGGCAGCATATTCAACATCAGCCAGCATACTCAACATCAGGCAGCATACTCAACATCAGCCAGCATACTCAACATCAGGCAACATACTCAACATCAGGCAGCATACTCAACATCAGGCAGCATATTCAACATCAGCCAGCATACCCAAGATAAATCAATATAACTCCTGGAATTAAAGTTTGAAGGATCAGATTCGCAGAAAAATTCCTACCAATAGTCTTGGTCCTGGAAGGCTGGAATATATTCAGGAAATATTACCACTGGAAGTATTTCCAATGTAAATTCCAGGGAAGTATTACCCATGGAAATGTCTTGGAAATATTATGAAAGGAATATACTTTAAGATTGTCGCCAGCGAAATTCTTCTCAAAGACGGGAATAAATATAAACTTCCGATCTTGAGTATATATATATATATATATATATATATATATATATATATATATATATATATATATATATATATATATATATATATATATATATATATATATATATATATATGTGTGTGTGTGTGTGTGCACAGTGAAATCCCATTAACGTGATGTATCGAAAGAAAAACAGTAGGAGCCATGAGGAGGCTTCGAACCCGCACACTTGCATGTTGTCGTGGTGACCAATACACCACGACACCGAAAAGCACTGCAACCTGGGATTCCACTGAATCCTCTAGGGGGTCCTGAGACCATAAGCCAGAGCGCTTGGGGAGGAATGCGTGAAGCTCTTGATTGGGTCTCATTGAGAAGCCTCAGGACACCTAGAGGATTCAGGAGGTCTGAAGCTTCGAAATTATTAGTTATAATCAACAAAATACGAAGCTTGTACTGAAAAATAGGTAACAAAACACTAATTATACAACAAAAAGAACGAAACACAACTTACCTAAATTGATCAAACCAAGTAAGAGTTGACAATTATTAAAAAAAGACAACAAATACTAATTTATAATTATAATTATGACCGAAAGAGTTAAACAAATTAATACAAAAACATAAAAATTATTATCCT
The DNA here is from genome assembly GCA_020271785.1 of Procambarus virginalis. Taxonomy (NCBI): domain Eukaryota; kingdom Metazoa; phylum Arthropoda; class Malacostraca; order Decapoda; family Cambaridae; genus Procambarus; species Procambarus virginalis. Next base: position 5,723,594 of record WNGS01005680.1, read on the forward strand.
CAAGTGGACTTCAGGTTTATTTTCGTCAAAACGAATACTATTGGGTCTTAATCTATATGTAAAAATAGGGTACCCATTCCGTTGTGCTCTAATATCGTATATATGTACAAATGTTCCAGCTGTATGTTTGGAAGTTCCATTCGGAACTTGAAAATCTGGGTTCTGGAGCACATAAAAGATAGCAGATAGCACAAAGGGCTATCTTTTAGGACTAGCTTACCCATTACCTAAGCCAACATTTTCAGAGAGTAGGAATCACTATTATGAAGCGGACCGTTTATTGCCTGAGTCCAATTTTAAAATCTTTGATACATACATGAATGGTCAGTCTGATCTACGTTGTTGTTGTTAAAGATTCGCTACATGGAACAAAAGTTCCAAGTAACACGGGCTATGGCGAGCCCGTAACTAATCTTGTTGTAGTGGACTTTTTATATATCAGAGAGCTGCGGACTCTGTTCAAATAATAATGTTTCTATGTTAAATAATAACATAGTATACAGTTGTGTACTGTGTAAACCATTCTCAGTGGCTTCGTCTTATTTTTGCTTGTGCTCCATGTAGACTTCCATGTATTTATTTACTTATTTATTTACTTATTTATTTTTTTTTAGTTTCCCCTTGTTCTGAGTTGTCGGTGCTCAGTTTGAGGGACGTCTTATATAATAATTATTTCTGATTAATTGATGTACTGAGTATAATGTTAATTAATATTTGGTGTTTGTTATTGTTCATCATTTGTGTTTTTATAATATGTTTAATTAATAATCTATAATGTTTTTTCTTTGTTTTCTTTTGTATAAGTTGTTTTTAATCAGTTCGATCATAATTGTAATTTCTAATTAGTATTTGCTGTCATTGTTGAGTATTTATCAACTCTTACTGTATTTGATCGATTTACGTAAGTTGAGATTTGTGTTTCGTTTTTTTTATTGTAAAAGTGGTTGTATTTAAATTTTTTGTTCTTGTGGTAAGTAACCTTGTTCAGTGTAAGTTTCTTGTTTTGCTGTTAGCTTATAAGTCGACATTCCTGTATTATATATATATTGATATTTCTTATACTGAAATATATATATATATATATATATATATATATATATATATATATATATATATATATATATATATATATATGTCGTACCTAGTAGCCAGAACGCACTTCTCAGCCTACTATGCAAGGCCCGATTTGCCTAATAAGCCAAGTTTTCATGAATTAACATATTTTCTCAAATTTTTTTCTTATGAAATGATAAAGCTACCCATTTCATTATGTATGAGGTCAATTTTTTTTTATTGGAGTTAAAATTAACGTATTATATGACCGAACCTAACCAACCCTACCTAACCTAATCTAACCTATCTTTATAGGTTAGGTTAGGTTAGGTAGCCGAAAACGTTAGGTTAGGTTAGGTTAGGTAGGTTAGGTAGTCGAAAAATAATTAATTCATGAAAACTTGGCTTATTAGGCAATTCGGGCCTTGCATAGTAGGCTGAGAAGTGCGTTCTGGCTACTAGGTACGACATATATATATATATATATATATATATATATATATATATATATATATATATATATATATATATATATATATATATATATACTGTATATTAGTCAAGAGAGGGAATGCTAGAAATGTGTTTTGTTTAATAAGACGTTGGCTTAAAGAGAGAGAGAGAGACGTTAAGTGGCAAGCGCCCTCATCGAGTAAGCTCCATAGCTACTTGCTGTGTAGGGCTGGTGTGGGAAGGGCTGGTGTGGGTAGGGTTGGTGTGGGAAGGGTTGGTGTGGGGGTGTGCTATATAATGGTAGATGGTCTGAGGGAGACGGGGTGGAGGGTTTCATCGCGGGAACCATCTTCCCCAAGTTTCTTGCTACTAAAGACAACGGTTCATTAATTTTTATTGTTTGGTTTGTTTATGCCTACTTACGCTATGTTCTTCCTCTGTTTCTGTCCTCGGGACTGATGCCTCACGGCGCGACGAAGGCACGACACGGGGGACGTGATAATAACAATGAATTAATTCTTCAGCGTGAGGCAGTGTGGCTCTAATTTTGAAAAAGANGTACTGTGAAGGCTGGACCCAGTGGCCGCAAGTGTAAAGTTACTTCAACGTCGTTAACGTTAATTCAACATTAATCAACGTTACTCTTGGATGTTATGTCCACAGACGACGTGCATTCAACAAAGCTCCTACGAGTCCTCTTACGAGATTATGCCTCTTACCTTTATCATTGCGGCCTAGTTTATGTTTACTAAAGAGCTCAGTATCCACATGCTGGGCGAACGACGTTGAATCAACGTCGATAACGTTGATTCTAAGTTACTGGTGCATGTTTTGCCCAGTGGGAGTTGACGAGCTTCGAAGCGCTATGAGTACGTCAATAACAATAATAATAATCTTGGGTTGAGGACGCCCTCGTAGCACTTCCGAGATCGTAAACTGCGTAGTCGCCTGAGCCGCCGTGGTCGAGATAAGAGGTACAGGCATCAGTATATAGTTCTCAGGACCACAGTACTGCCTCAGGGCATCAGTATATAGTTCTCAGGGCTACAGTACTGTCTCAGGGCATCAGTATATAGTTCTCAGGGCCACAGTACTGCCTCAGGGCATCAGTATATAGTTCTCAGGGCTACAGTACTGTCTCAGGGCATCAGTATATAGTTCTCAGGGCCACAGTACTGTCTCAGGGCATCAGTATATAGTTCTCAGGACCACAGTACTGTCTCAGGGCATCAGTATATAGTTCTCAGGACCACAGTACTGTCTCAGGGCATCAGTATATAGTTCTCAGGACCACAGTACTGCCTCAGGGCATCAGTATATAGTTCTCAGGGCATCAGTATATAGTTCTCAGGGCCACAGTACTGTCTCAGGGCATCAGTATATAGTTCTCAGGACCACAGTACTGTCTCAGGGCATCAGTATATAGTTCTCAGGACCACAGTACTGCCTCAGGGCATCAGTATATAGTTCTCAGGGCATCAGTATATAGTTCTCAGGGCCACAGTACTGTCTCAGGGCATCAGTATATAGTTCTCAGGGCCGCAGTAGTCTCAGAGACCGTCGCTCCACCGTCCAGCCCAAGTGGTTGCAAGGAAATGTTGTTCAACAATGATAAACTGTAATTGGTTAAGAACGTTGTTTGCTGACATGTTAAGCAAACATGCGTCACCCGGACAATGTGTACCTAGTCGTGTGTGTGTGTGTGTGTGCGCGCAGCAGCACGCACGCCATGAGAATGGAGAGAGAGGAGGAGAGAGTCAGCTTCAGTTGCTGGAGCCTCCAGCAGGTAATCTTCAGTGATATCAGCTTCAGTAGCTGGAGCTTCCAGGTTGTGGCTGTGAAGAGCAAGGTTGTTGACCAGACCAAACACTAGAAGGTGAAGGGACGACGACGTTTCGGTTCGTCCTGGACCCTTTTCAAGTCGATTGTGGACTTGAGAATGGTCCAGGACGGACCGAAACGTGGTCGTCCCTTCACCTTGTAGTGTGTGGTCTGGTCAACATACTTTAGCCACGTTATTGTGACTCATCGCCTGCAAGAGCAAGGTTGCTGTGATGACTTGCCTCCACACATGTGAGTGTGATCATGCTGTGGTATAGCGCGGGTAGTTGATGAGTTGGCCAGATGGCGGGCAGATGTAAACACGGTACAAATTCCCACGACAGTTGCTGTGCATATTTTAATTGTAGCACAATGCTATTCATTAGTTTTCGCAGACACTGGAAAGCAGGCATAGGTTAAATGTTTATAAATTTTCAGGAATAATTCATATGACTTAAGCGTTATAATTTACTCATCCTGACCTTACCTACCTGACTTGATCTAGCCTGAAATAATCTAACCTGACCTGACCGAAGCTAACCTAGCTTAACCAAGCCTAACGTCATGACTTAACCTGACGTAACCTAACTTAACCTAGCCTAACATAACCCTACCTAACTTAACCTGGCCCTAACATAACCTAACCTAACTTAATTCAACATAAAACAACCTGACCTAACCTACCCGTCAACAAGCATGAATTCGGCCTATTCAGAATTCGGTTATGCAAAGCTTATCATCGCGAGACTGAAAAGCATTTAGCGAAAAGCTGGATTTATTGGGATTTCCTGGAAATGGCCGGATCGGGAGGTTCCCAGTTGAAACATTTTGTGAGGAATAAAATTTTTATTTGTGTTTTTGGTTATCGTGATCAAACCTGGGGAGGATTACCTTACGTGATGTTGAGGATGTTGCACAGTGTTTGCGGATGTTGAGGATGCTTGTGCTATATTAAATGTGGCTGTTGTTGGGGATTTCCAGGTGAGGTATTTGGACAAGGCTTTTGTGCTAAAGATAGAGAGAATTGATTTAGGTGTGTGTGTGTGTGTGTGTGTGTGTGTGTGTGTGTGTGTGTGTGTGTGTGTGTGTGTGTGTGTGTGTGTGTGTGTGTGTGTGTGCTTGCGTGGGTATTTACTATTTGTGTCTGCAGGATCGAGCTACTGGCTCTTGGACCTCCCTTTCTAACCATCGGTTGTCTAATGTACTGACTCGGAACTATTTTCCTCTTATATCTACTCCATATATTTTATACCAGACTACTAGCAAATGGAAACCCGGGGCCCAGGTACCGAAGCACGATCCTCAGGCCCTTTTAAATGTACACACACACACACACATATATGTGTGAGTGTGTGACCAAAGAGCCAGAGCTCAACCCCCGGTAGCACAACTAGGTAAGTACACACACACACACACACACACACACACACACACACACACACACACACACACACACACACACACACACACACACACACACAGATGCAGAGATGCAGGCTGGAGTGAAAGGGAAGGTACTCCGGTGGATAGAGGAGTACCTAAGCAACAGGAGACAACGAGTCTGTGTGAGGGGTGAAGTCTCAGATTGGCGAGACGTTACAAGTGGAGTCCCGCAGGGGTCAGTCCTTGGACCTATACTGTTTCTGGTATATGTAAATGATCTCCCAGAGGGTATAGATTCGTTCCTCTCAATGTTTGCCGACGATGCAAAAATTATGAGGAGGATTGAAACAGAGGATGATAGTAGGAGGCTACAAGATGACCTAGATAGACTGAGTGAATGGTCCAACAAATGGCTGTTGAAGTTCAACCCAAGTAAATGCAAAGTAATAAAACTAGGCAGTGGATACAGGAGGCCAGACACAGGATACAGAATAGGGGATGAAGTACTTAATGAAACAGACAGAGAGAAAGATCTAGGAGTTGATATCACACCAAACCTGTCTCCTGAAGCCCACATAAAGAGAATAACGTCTGCGGCATATGCGAGGCTGGCTAACATCAGAACGGCGTTCAGGAACCTGTGTAAGGAATCATTCAGAATCTTGTACACCACATATGTAAGACCAATCCTGGAGTACGCGGCCCCAGCATGGAGCCCGTACCTTGTCAAGCACAAGACGAAGCTGGAAAAAATCCAAAGGTATGCTACTAGACTAGTCCCAGAACTAAGAGGCATGAGTTATGAGGAAAGGCTGCGGGAAATGCAACTTACGACACTGGAAGACAGAAGAGTAAGGGGGGACATGATCACAACCTACAAAATCCTCAGGGGAATTGACCGGGTAAACAAGGATGAACTATTCAACACTGGAGGGGCGCGAACAAGGGGACACAGGTGGAAGCTGAGTACCCAAATGAGCCACAGAGACATTAGAAAGAACTTTTTCAGTGTCAGAGTAGTTAGTAAATGGAATGCACTAGGCAGTGATGTGGTAGAGGCTGACTCCATACACAGTTTCAAATGTAGATATGATAGAGCCCAGTAGGCTCAGGAAACTGTACACCAGTTGATTGACAGTTGAGAGGCGGGACCAAAGAGCCAAAGCTCAACCCCCGCAAGCACAATTAGGTGAGTACAATTAGGTGAGTACACACACACACACACACACACACACACACACACACACACACACACACACACACACACACACACACACACACACACAGCCTGTGGGGGCCTGGTAGCCTGGTGGATAACCAGGCTACCAGGATATAAAACCTCAATTCCATGCTGTACAGGCATATTGCCTACCAGGATTCGTAATTCTGTGGCGCGGGTTCGATTCCCGCACCAGGCAGAAACAAATAGGCAGTTTCTTTCACCCTGAATGCCTCTGTTACCTAGCAGTAAATAGGTACCTGGGAGTTAGTCAGCTGTCAGGGGCTACTTCCTGGGGTGTGTGTGTGGTGTGGAGAAAAAAAAGTAGTTAGTAAACAGTTGATTGACAGTTGAGAGGCGGGCCGAAAGAGCAAAGCTCAACCCCCGCAAACACAACTAGGTGAATACACAGATTCGCGCGCGAACACGCGACGAGAGTCCGTGCATTAGAAGGTTGGAAAGGCGGGGTCCAAGAGCTAGCAGCTCGATCCTGCATTCACGAATAGTAAATGCAAATAGTGATACACACAGTGTGGGTGGGAGCCTCGCTCTACTCTACAAGAACGTACAGGTAAGTAGAGACCCACAAAGGGGATAACGTCTTGCATATTGCCTTGTTTCATCATTGAATTAAACGTTTGCCAAGACAATATTCTTGGCGCTGCATGAAGCGCGCGTTCTCTGGCGGCGGAGGAGAAAACCTCAGCATCTGATGTTGGTGTGCAAGTTCGACTTAACTTTTTCCTCAAATTCTCATTGTTTCTGAGAAGACGGCCATTCAGTTTTACTGCGGCTTAAACCTTTGAAATGTGAACAAGCAAGTGCCTCCGTGTGCAAAGTTTATGGTGTTTGTGTGAAATTCGTGATAACAAGACCTGAATGTCGCGGCAAGATCTTGCTTTTGACTAGTTATATGTTGACTGTGCCGTTAATGTCGACTGACTTCATTTATCTGGTTAAGCTTGAGACATATGGATATAGAGGCATGTTATCTGGGTATGGTTCGAGGCGGTGATTACAGTGAAGGTTGTCAGTTGCTCACACACTAAACACGCACACGGATAATCGCGAATACATACACATTTGCACGCACACACAGTGTGGGACACAGTGGACAACCCTCGGGGGTCTTATTCCTAAGGCCCCGGGTTTGATTCGCGGCCGAGGCAAAAACAAATGAGCAGAGGTTCAGTTGATGCTCCTGTTCACCTAGCAGTAAATAAGCACCAGGGAGTTAGACAGCTGCACGGGTTGTCTCCTAGGGATGTGTGTGT
>WNGS01005680.1:5783881-5799850 GCA_020271785.1 Procambarus virginalis
GGGACACAAATGGAATGCATTAGGAAGCGATGTGGTGGAGGCTGACTCCATACACAGTTTCAAGTGTAGATATGATAGAGCCCATTAGGCTCAGGAAACTGTACACCTGTTTGATTGACGGTTGAGAGGCGGACCAAAGAGCCAGAGCTCAACCCCCGCAAGCACAACTAGGTGAGTACACAGGTGGAAACTGAGTGCCCAAATGAGCTACAGAGATATTAGAAAGAACTTTTTTAGTGTCAGAGTGGTTGACAAATGGTATGCATTAGGAAGCGATGTGGTGGAGGCTGACTCCATACACAGTTTCAAGTGTAGATATGATAGAGCCGAATAGGCTCAGGAAACTGTACACCTGTTGATTGACGGTTGAGAGGCGGAACCAAAGAGCCAGAGCTCAACCCCCGCAAGCGCAACTAGGTGAGTACAACTAGGTGAGTACACCTCCACTCACTCACACACCTTCCCTCACTCACACACCTCCTTTCACTCACACACCTCCGCTCACTCAAACACCTCCCCTCACTCACACACCTCCCCTCACTCACACACCTCCCCTTACTCACACACCTCCCCTCACTCACACACCTCCCCTCACTCACACACCTCCCCTCACTCACACACCTCCCCTCACTCGCACACCTCCCTCACTCACACACCTCTCCTCACTTACACACCTCTCACTCATACACATCCCTCACTCACACACCTCCCCTCACTCACACACCTCCCTCACTCACACACCTCCCCTCACTCACACATTTCCCCTCACTCACAGACCTCCCTCACTCACACACCTCTCACTCACACACCTCTCACTCACACACCTCCCTCACTCACACACCTCTCCTCACTCACACACCTCTCACTCATACACCTCCCCTCACTCACACACCTCTCCTCACTTACACACCTCTCACTCATACATCTCCCCTCACACACACAAATCCCTCACTCACTATTGGTCGCTGGGAGGCAGCAGAAGCAGGTGCTCCCCTTGCAGCCGGAGCTGTCCAGCAGGCCGGTGGTGCACCTCTTCCTGCTGGTGATGCACCAGCCTCCAGCGCGCCTGCATGAGGGCCTCACAATGCACTTTGGACGGCAACACCTGCACTGGTAGCCCTGACACCCGCCCTTCACCTCTTGCTGGCTGGAGGAGCACCTCTTGCTGCTGCAGGAGCCCTCGGCCCTCTTACACTTGGGTCTAATCTTACAGTCTGCGGCGCAGCACTTGCAGCCTCGTCCACCGCAGCCTTTGGCGATCTCTCGCTGCTGACGGGAGCACTTCTCCTTGCATTTACCAGAGTACTTCTTGCAACTCTTTTGACTTTGCAATCTGAGGTGTATACAAGGTTATTACCAGGAAGTACTCTCATATGTCGCTTAATTAATTTATATTTACCTGCAGATGTGTCAAACAGCTGCAGTTAAATATTTATATGTTCACATGGTAAACATTTAAATATTTATATGTTCACCATGCACAGTGAACATATAAAAGAGGAAAGAATAATGAAAGAAATAATCCGTAAAGGAGTAAGAAGCACTACTCCTAACCAAAACATAAACCTGATAATATTCTACAAAACCAAGAAGACTTCCGAATTCCTTATCAAAAACATATATATATATATATGTATATATATATATATATATATATATATATATATATATATATATATATATATATATATATATATATGTTTGATAAGTTGTTTTGATAAGTTGTTTTTTTGATAAGCTGTTTTTGAAGATGGCGTTTGACATGCCATCTTCAATCCGGTGCCCCTAGGAATCACATGAGACAAGCCCATAACATCACCCTAACAAGAGAAATGTTGAACAAAAATACATGCATAATAGACAAAACCAAGATGCATGAAGATTACAAATTCTTGAAGCAATTCACATAAGAACAGAACAACCTACCATGAACACCCAAATCACAGAACTATTTACTCTACCCACCATGAGAGTAAGGACAAGACCAGAACATAACGATGCCAACACAGAAGACATTGTTCAACATAACAGGCCAATTACACTGGATTAATCTTTGTATGTAGATACGAGCTGCCTCGTGTGGGCCAATAAGCCTTCTGCAGTTACCTCTATTCTTATCTTCTTATGTTTCACCCCACATGTATCCCCCTATGTTTTCACCTTTATTGTCTTATCACCTGACCCAGTGTGGGTATAAAATCAACCAGCATTTGTAAAAACTCTTCACTTGAGAATGAACCATGGAGGTTCGAAACGTTGTGCAAATTGTATAAATAAGTGTAATACATTCTACAGTAATTCACCTCTTTTCTTCACCCTGAAATTACGAAAATGAGTTTTGGAGAACTCCTATTTCAGCTAAGCCCTGATGCTAAGAAAATAGTTAGAGGGCTAGAAGCCCTAAATCAGAAAATAGTAAATACAGAATATGCGGTCATATTCAATGAGACATATATATATATATATATATATATATATATATATAAATATATATATATATATATATATATATATATATAATATATATATATATATATATATATATATATATATATATTAGTATATTTTGGTAGCAGTCTTTCCTGTAGACATATGTTATTAAATATGACCGAAAAAGTAAGATTAATAATTCTAACACGAATTTTCTCGATTTTCCTTATGTTTCTTTTAACTGGTGACGGTAAATGAAAAATCAATTCTCCAAAATTCATTTTTTTTTTATTCTAGTCTGACGCGGCACTTGAGCGCGTTTTGTAAAACTTATTACATTTTCAAAGACTTCAGTTTATCCACACACAACTTTATGACTGAAACAGCATTTTGACTCTTATACCTGCATTTGGGTGAGGTGATGTAATACAATAGTGGGGTGAAAAAACAAACTTTCAACAAAACATAGAACACGGAACAATGGGTAGTTGGGTAACAGATAGAAGTTGGGTAACAGAACTGCAGAAGGCCTATTATCCCATATTTCCTGATGTTTCTATATTGGAGCGGAGTCTTGAAGTGGGTAGAATTTAGTTGTGCGTTAATTGGCTGTTGATTGCTGGTGTTGACTTCTTGATGTGTAGTGCCTCGCAGATGTCACAACACAGAAATCATTGATAGATACAGCGACAGCAGGCGGCTTGACATCTGCGAGGCACTACACATCAAGAAGTCAATATATATATACATATATATATATATATATATATATATATATATATATATATATATATATATATATATATATATATAAATATATATATATATAGCCTCATATAGGTGGGGTGAGGGAATTATGAGGCAAAAGCACTAAGCCAGTATGACTATACAACACCTGGGAGGTATATGGGGACAACAATTTACGGGCTCATATATAGTTGGTGCTACATTGACTTTTCGTTCTGAGTAGCTAAATCTAAAATAATAACATTGGGACAAGGAACGGTGCCCAATTTTCCCCAGAACATATTACTCCCTTCAATATAGCATGAGAACGGATTAAATTGTAATCTTCTGATCAATACTACACTTAGTGCCGGGCAACACCCACTCTCCCCCTTCCCGGAAAATACTGCCAGTGGCAGGTTAACTGATAAAGTCATTTTAGGTTTGAATTTGTTTAAAAGTATGACTATTCTTAACTGCTGCTGGATTTTAAACACTATACAGGCATGCAACTCCTTTTCCGTACAGAAATACAACATTAAACTAATAATAAATAGAGAACATTAAGACCGTGGAGGACTGACCTAGACGACAGCAGACGCAGGAAGCCCCTTTACACTTGGTGCGTCCCGCAATGACCTTAGTGGAACACTGACCATTGGTACACCTTCCTCCGGCTCTTGTACACTTCTTGCTCCTCCCACACTTTCTCTTCGACCCTGAATTTTGCCTCGAAGATGTCTCCTTCTCCACCTTCGTCTTTCCTGCCTTCGTCTCTTGGAGCGCCAGTTGTTTGGCCATCTTTTCCGTTTTCTTTGAAGATTTGCTGCCTCTCTTAAATGAGTTTTTGGACTGGGATTTGATTTTTCTCAAATGCCCCTTTTTGTTATTATTCATTTTCTTTCCTTTGTTGGTTTTCTTCTTTTTGGTAATATTCTTTGTCTTTTTGTTCTTTTTATTTGTCGTTTTAGTCTTACGTGTTTTGTTTTTCCTTTTCTTTTCTTTCCCCTGAAGTCCTGTTTTCTTTCTAAGTGTTTGCTTTGTTTTATTTTGTAGCGCTTTCTTCAACTTCTTTGATCGTTTTTTCTTCATTTTTTCCTGTTGAATTTTTCTTATTTTCTTTGGCTGTATTTTCTTTACTTTCTTCGTAAGATTTTTCTTCGTGTTCTTTGATAGCTTTTTCTGCGTTTTCCCTGGTCGAAATTTATCTACTTGCTTTGGAAATGTTTCCTTTGTTTTCTCTGATACATTTTTCTTCTTCTTTGGTAGTGTTTTCCTTGATTTCTTTGGTTGCGTTTTCTTAGATTTATTTTGTTGCGTTTTCTTAGATTTCTTTCGTTGCATTTGCATAGGCTTTTTTGATAGAGTTTTGTTAGTTTTCTTTGATCGCATTTTTTCTGTTTTGTTTGGTTGTGTTTTCTTCGTTTTCTTTAACATCTTTTGCTTTATTTTCTTTTTCAGCCTTTTCTTTGTTTTTCTAGTGTTGTTTTTCTTTGTCTTTTCCGTTAAGTTGTTAACCTTTGTTTTCTTTGAGTTCCTCCTGGTGTGTGTTGCCTCAACGCCGTTTGATTGTAATTCTTTCTTAAGTTTTGCTTTGTTCTTTAAATTCGTCGCCTTGACTATTCTTGGTGCTGCAACACTTTTCAATTTGTTATCTCTTTTACTTGTTTTTCCTTCACCCTTTTTTAGATTTTTCACATTTCTTTGTTTCTCGAGATTGTTTATTGGACTCATTTTTAGGCTCGTCTTTTCACTCATTTTCTTCATCTTTCTTGGCGTTTCAGTCTCTCCAGATTTTAGCGTTCTGTTCTTGTTGTGTTCAAGGCCCCGTTGGCCTCCTGCCTTCCTTACATCTCCGCGTTCTTTCTTTCTCTTTCTTTTGTCTTCCCCACTCTTCATTTTACTCCCGTCTGAGTGTCTTTCATGTTTGTACTTCCCTTATTCTCTTTCATGGCTTTTTCGTTAATTTTCTTATTTTCTGTATTGTTGGCTTTCCTGTGTCTGCTTTCTCTTTGCCTGACTCCAGCATTTTTTTCTCGTCCTTCTTGTTTGAGGTTCTTGGAGATAGTTTGGGAGTCACTGTGGAGCTCTCCCGGCAGTGATGGTCTGCTGTTATTCCTCTGCTTCCTTGTTCTGTGATTGCTGGCTTTATCTCCGGGTCTGCTGTTATCTCCGGGTTTGCTGTTATCCCCGGGTCTGCTGTTATCCCGGTACCTGCTGATATTCATTTGTTTTTTTCTTTGGTGACTTGGTGACTTCCGTTCCTGTTCTTCTCTTTCGAGCGTCTTCCCTCGAGGTTGATGAAGACCTTCAGAATCCTCCGCTGCCTCTCCTCTCTTACGTCTGCCTTCCAGTTGTGTTGGTGACTCTTGTGTTGACCCCGGTGTTGACCCCAGTGGTGACCCCGGTGGTGACCCCGGTGTTGACCCTGGTGGTGACCCTGGTGGTGTGTGGAATATTCAAAATATGGTGTAATCTTGTTGGTTAGAGTTTTCAAAATATATTATACCCAGGGGCCTGTTGAGGTGTTTAAAATATAGCATAGTCTGGTGGTGTAGGGGTGTTCAAAAGGTGACGTAAAGTGGTGTGTGTTCAATGTATTGTGATCCTGACAGTGTGGAATGGTCAATATGAGGTAAATCCTAGTTTTGTGAAAAAGTGTTTAATATACAGAACTTTAAATATTTTTACATCTGGCGCTGCTGCTGCTGCTAAAATAATTTGTTATTACTCATGCAAGCAACTCTCCTGTTGAAATGAGTATATTGCACAATATGTGAGTAGACCTGCACATGTGTGAGTCAGGTGGCGTTGGACTTACCAGAGAAGCAGCATGTCTCTCCGGGTCCACAGTCAGACTGCTCCAGTGGGCGGTCCTTCCCGCCCTCCACCCACTCACATTGCCGCCCACCAGCACCACCCACACACCGCCCCTCCGCTCCGATACAGCCCACGCCCACAGTCCCCTGCAAAAGCAAACTCGTGAGAGAAAACTTGTTGTTTACCCATTTGTGATTATCATATAAAGTAATAGAATAACGACCTCACGCAGCGACCTCTTGCGTCTTGCTCCATCTTCCCATAACCTTGCCACGGCCTTGCCAGACACGGACACCGTGTCCTCAAGCATCCCCACATGGCTTAATACCTGCACGACGCCTTCCAAGAGCGATCCACTCTATCGCCACGTCTTAATGATGACTCACACCTCACACTGTCCTCATTCTTTGCCAGAACCTTCACCAACAAATGTTTCTGTGCAGCTGCCACACAGTCCACACCTGTTATAGTACTGGGCTGACCTACCTGGAACTGGGCTGACCTACCTGGAAAGGGGCTGACCTACCTGGTACTGGGCCACAAGGACGAGGAGAAAGAGAAGATAAGCTGGCGTGAATGTAGCAGGAGAAGAAGGACGACAAGGGATGGTCATGGTGGAGTTATTAAGGCAGGTGAGAAGTCTACCCCTTGGGCTCCAGCGGGCCAGAATTTCCAACACAGCTGGCTCTAGTCTCCACGGTTGGCACTGGTCTCCTCCACAGCTGGCACTGGTCTTCTCCACAGCTGGCCCTGGTCTCCTCCACAGCTGGCCCTGGCCTCCTCCACAGCTGGCCGTGGTCTCCTCCAAAGCTGGCCCTGGTCTCTTCAACAGCTGGCCCTGGTCTCCTCAACAGCTGGCCCTGGTCTCCTCAACAGCTGGCCCTGGTCTCGTCCATAGCTGGCCCTGGTCTCCTTTTCAGCTTGCTCTGGTCTCCTACACAGCTGTTGGGATATCCTAGTATTTATGCAGTAATATTTGTATATCACTGCACACTAGCCAGCAGGCAACGAGCGCCCTTAGTAAACAACGAAAGCTAGAAGCATTGTTACGTTACCCATATAAAGCCCTCACCGGGGAGTCACTGAAGTACCTGGAGGCTACCAGCCTCTCTACGGGGTCATCTTATATTATACAATAACTAGTTTGGGCACCATAACCACATTATGTCACTTATAGTGTACAAACCGCGCTTCAATACTATCTAGACAGGCTTTTAAAATAGACGAAAGATTTACAGATGCAGTTGAGTTCTGAAAAGGTAGGATTGGGAAATAGCGAAACCAGAATGTGAGATAGAGATGGGAGTACTGATTTTTTTTATTTTTTGTATGGGCTCTAAAGCCAAAAATTCAATGCATAAATATATTAATAAAGAAAATTGGACTTTGGAATTCATTCCTAAGTGGGTTATTATTATTTTCCAAACGGGAATTTATTTTCTAAGAGGGTTAGCCATGAGACATCTATTATTAATCTTCAGGTGTGTCTTTCACGGACAAACCTTCCATAGGAAGAGATTAAAAAACAATTTACATTTTTTTAAACTCTAGAGAATGTAAATTAAGCTTTATCTAGAGTTTAGGGACGCAATTAAAATATACAAATATAGACAAAGGTATAACAAAGATGATATTAATAAGGTGTTAAATATATAAACACAAAATACAACGCGAAATATTGGATATATATTGGATATATTTAGATGCAGAAAAGACCTGGGTAAATACTGGTTTGGAAATAGGGTCTCGATTTATGGAACCAATTACCAAGTAACATAATTGACACGAGTTTCCTGGTTTGTGTCAAGCGTATGTTAGACATGTATGGATGAGTTTTGGTGGATATAAACAGGGGCTATCTCCCATGGCCAATATTACGGGGATATTTATTCCCGTGCCACCTCTTGGGTGACTTAATCTCCATCAATCAATTAATCAATCATGGTCAATAGTCCTTCTACAGTAGCCTATTTTCGATGTTCTTATTTAAAATGGTTATATACAGTACAGTATGAGCATAGTAAGCTCAGTATAACGGCTATAATGTATAATGGGACGCCTTGTGATATCCAACTGGTTTGGGCACTGTATGTAAAATATTTTGAGTGTACAGAGAAGGATGACTTAGTAAACTAAGAAAACTTAATTTATATTCCATTGAAAGGTGTAGAGTCAGAAGAGCATGATTGAACCATTCAGGTGGACTCACAATCAAGAGACTTGGGCTTAATTCCAGAGCAGAACAGAAACGATTGTCCACGTTTCCTTAAACCTGATGCCACTTTTCGCTTAACAGTAAACAGGTAATTTTGAGTTAACCAACTGTTGTGGTTGAAGTCGTCAGTTGCAGCCCAGGAGAACCTCGAATATATATATCAGGTAAATACTAGATACGAAACATTTGATTCAGATAGTAGAAATTAAGAGTTAGAAAAGAGATGGACAGGTTATACTGACAGCAGGTTTTACCGTCAGGAGCTGGTTGTTCGTGATCGGGAGGCGGGGATCAGAGCTGCAGGTTGACTGGTGAGCGCTGGGGACACATGTGAAGCCTCAGATACCAAACGGTTCTCATTACACGTTATGACGATAATAACATCACACACTCACCAGTAACACAGGTGTGGGTGTGACAGGTGACGAGCGGTCTATATATGGGCCACACCTTCCCCAACACTCTGAGCTGAAATAATCCATGGCTTCCTTACCTTTGCAACGTCACCAAGTGATACGAGCTTCACTGATATTTCAGTGCATCTTGGCTCTTCTGCAGCGACTGTGTGTTGTTCAATTAAGTCTATACAACAGCTTACCAGCGACGCGGGACAGGTTGAAATAGAGACTGAGGCTAACCGCAGGTCAAAGACCCCAACCTTTGTTTGTCTCTGGTTAGATGTGGAAGGTAACACATGTTTGGTGTTTGCTGGCGAGGTGAGCTAATGACTCGCGCACCTGCATTACACACACCTGTTGATCAACCTTCATGTCTTCTTATTATATTCCAAAATATATTTAAGCGTTAATATCAAGTCTGAAAACGATTAAGTGCGTTTGTGTGTTATAATTCAGAAAGTTTGACGGCAGGTCAAAAATAGATTAATGGCGTTGGCTTATTTTATGATCCAGTGCGTTAAAGTACACTAATAGAGGGAAACTGAGAAAAACCAGTGCAGTACTTTATAACTGCTCGGGGAGTGAGACCTTCGATACCTGGCACAGGTGACTTCGGTCGTGTATGTCACCACAGTCGCGTTTGTGTTTTGGAACGCTAATATCAAGTACAGACGATAAACTAGAATACAAAATGTTTCTCTGCTGTTGATATTGATGTTATAATTATGTGTTGTTGTTGCCAGGAAGGACGGTGCTTGTTCTTTCTTGAACTCAATAATTTGTTTGGTTTGTTGGGGTTGGCAACGACAGTGATAAAATTGAAGGGTGTGAGATGGGAGTATGAGAAGGAGGAAGGAAGTTCAGTGATGGTCAAAGAGAAGGTTGTTGGGGTGGATGGTGAGGGAAGGGGTGTATAATATGGCGGGAAGATGGAACATGGTGCTTATGGGCCCACCTCTTGGGTGGCTTAATCTTCATCAATCAATCGAACATGGTGGAAAACCTGCTTGCTGAGGTGATGGAGTCCACGGGATGTGGCGAGTACGAGAATAAGAGGTATTGAGAGGTAGAGTTGAAGGGGTTGGAGTTGTTTAGTAAAGATGTGAAATGGATAGTAAAGTAGTAAAATAGGACTTGCCTCAAGTATGCTTAGTCTGGCCGTCCGAGTAACGCGTACATTATCTATTGTCAGATAATAATGGTTGTTCGGAAACCAAATTCCAATTTGAACTTAAACCTTTGAAGTACTCTTCAACAGTAAACACATATTTTATGGAACTTACCATTTTATAAAAAAAAAATATATTTATATATTTCAGTTAATGCAATCTACGTTAACAAAAGCTAAATCAAATAAAAAATAAACGAAAAATCACGGAAAATAATTGTCTCCCCCAGACACTGACCAAAGAAAGTGACCGCCGCGGACGTAATCACAATCGAGCGCCGCTTGTCAACATAACATCACTCACAGCACCGTTGACGGTCTCAACACTCATGTAGTCACTGCCATGAGGTGAAACTTCACCTAAAGTGCACTTACCATACAGCACTCAACCTACGGGAGAGAACCTGCAATTAAGTAAGAAACCGCTCCGGTGACGCCATCCAAAGCCTCCCACCGATGGGATTCTCATCACAACTAGTAGTTATCAAGGGAAGAATCTCAGGCACACTGCCCTGATAACTACTTTACATCAAGTAGTTATCAGGAACACTTTCCTGATAACTACTTTACATCAAGAACACTGCCCTGATATATATTTTACATCAAGAACACTGCCCTGATAACGACTTTACCTCAAGAACATTTCCCTGATAACTACTTTACCTCTAGAACAATGCCCTGATAATTACCTTAAGAACACGGCACATATGAAAAAGAAGCAAAAATTCTTGAACAAAACGAGACAGTATTCATTATAATAAAACATTATCTGTATTGAAACCATGAATCTATTTTTTTTTTATAAAAAGAAACCCAAATACAAAACAGACAAATGCAGAACAATACAGGAAGACATACAGGGAAAACATAACAAGGCAATAAACCATGAACACATGAAAAACATCACATAACAATACCCAAAAGTGAAGGAAACATGGTACATAACAGGAAACCCAAAACGGGCACTGGATACATACAAAAACAGAATATTACAAAGAAATAACACAAGAAAGAAATAACATAAATAACATAAAACACAGCCACACCCAGAATAATAAGGGCAGAAATACAAAAAGCTAATACAACCACAACCAGCCAACCACCCAAACACAAGCACATACGGTTTAATTTTTTTTTTTTTTTGTTATAAAGGATCCCAAGTACACAACAGAAAAAGCACAATAACAGTACATGAAGACATTCAGGGAAACATACAGGGAAAACATAGCAAGGGAATACACCATGAACACATGAACAGACTAAACATACATAAATCCAAAAGTGAAGGAATCATGATACAAAACAAGAAACCCCAAACCGGACACTGGATACATAACAAAGGAAAAACACACACACACAAAAAAAAAACAAGAAACAAAGCATAAATAACATGAAAATTTACCACACCCATAACCACCCAAACACAGGCACACATTTGGACATAAAACATGAGGCCACGCAAACCCCAAGCACAGAGGCAAAAAACAATAAGAAACATGAAAGAAAAAAAACACAGGAAACAAACAACACCCAACAAGCACACGCAGGAGCCAGGAATAAACACCTACGCACACCCAAACGCAGGCACAAACATAGCCAGTCATACACACCCAGGCATAAAGACAGAAGCACAGAAACACCCCCAACCCCAAGGACTACACATATTATCAGGGTACTCCTGCACCGGAAAGCGCAGGCAATAAGCCTCCCAAACCGCCATCAGCATATCAGGTACTGGACGCCAGGAGAGTCACACGGCCGAATCATGAAATCCGGCACCCCACTAAAAATTTCTTCACCCGAGGGACCCAAATGGTAGAAGGGTCACACGGGACAGGACGCACCCGGACATCATAATTGACCGCCAAGGAATTCGAGTCGTCCAACACTACCTCGGCGGGCGATAAGAGAGGGAGGGGCACCTCCCCAGGGGGCCGAGCATCGGGAAGCGCACCGGAAAACGCACGAGGCGGCTCACAGGGCTGCGCACAGGGGGGATCCGCAGACGCACCGGGGCCCCCTCTCCCAGGAACAGGAGCAGAGGCCCTCCGACGCTCATCCTTCTTCAAGATCACGACGAGGTCTCTGTCACAGGGGTAGCCTCCCACGGAGGGGAGCCAACAGCAGAAGGCAAAGGGTAACACAGGAGGCAACTCAGAGNACGGGCTGCTTCCTGGGGTGTGTGTGTGTGGTGTGGAAAAAAAAAAAAAAAAAAAAAAAAAAAAAAAAGTAGTTAGTGTAGTTAGTAAACAGTTGATTGACAGTTGAGAGGCGGGCCGAAAGAGCAAAGCTCAACCCCCGTAAAATACAACTAAGTGAATACAACTAAGTGAATACATAGCCAGTCATACACACCCAGGCATAAAGACAGAAGCACAGAAACACCCTCAACCCCAGGACTACACATATTTATCAGGGTACTCCTGCACCGGAAAGCGCAGGCAATAAGCCTCCCAAACCGCCATCAGCATATCAGGTACCGGACGCCCAGGAGAGTCACACGGCCGAATCATGAAATCCGGCACCCCACTAAAAATTTCTTCATCCGAGGGACCCAAATGGTAGAAGGGTCACAAGGGACAGGACGCACCCGAAATCATAATTGACCGCCAAGGAATTCGAGTCGTCCAACACTACCTCGTCGGGCGATAGAGAGGAGGGGCACCTCCCCAGGGGCCGAGCATCGGGAAGCGCACCGGAAAACGCACGAGGCGGCTCACAGGCTGCGCACAGGAGGGATCCGCAGACGCACCGGGCCCCCTCTCCCATGAACAGGAGCAGAGGCCCTCCGATGCTCATCCTTCTTCAAGATCACGACGAGGTCTCTGTCACCAGGGTAGCCTCCCACGGAGGGGAGCCAACAGCAGAAGGCGAAGGGCTTAACACAGGAGGCAACTCAGAGCCTGCCACTGCATCCTCATCCATGGCAGCACACTCATCCGCCCACGCACGAGGGGGCGACACAATCCGGGAACGCTTCGGAACAGGTCGAAGGTCATCAGAACTATCGCCCCCCACAGGAGGCACCCGAGAAGGGCCAGCGGCGGGGCGCCCACAACCGGGAGCGCACTACTGCACAGAAGGGCATCCTCAACAACATGGGTGATAAGGCCTCTATCCACTGGGGAGACCGGAGTCGGAGAGACGACAGGCGCAATAGCTGACAAGGAAGGGGCCCGCATAGGGGAGGGACCCCTCGAGGACAGCAGGACGGGCAGAGGAGCAGGAGCGAGCACCGGTGAAGAATCCGTCGGAAGCGAAGGGGTAGGCTGCGAGACCGGCGCCGCACACACACCACCTCCTCACGCACAGAGGGAGAATCCATAGGCGGAGGAGGAGCCGCACCCTCAGGAGGACTGCCGGGCGATGCAGGGGGAGCCACAGCAGCCAAAGGGACGTCAACATCCTCGCCCACGGAGTCCACCCCAACAGGGAGCGGCGGGAAATCATCCTCCCGGAACAGGTTCACAGGGGCGACAGCAGCCACCGAACACTCGGCAGCCTGATGCCCCAACAGGCCACACCAAAAGCAGGTACGTGGCTGCCAGGCATAGAATACCCGGACGTAGTACCCCAGAAGCCGGACCGAAGAACGGATGTCAGACCTTAGGCGCATCCCAAGGGTACGAATGTTCGTCCTCATACCCTTATACCTCCCTGATGACAGCGTGTGCACCCGCACACTGACGACTGCGCCAAACTGCTGGAATAACGCCGGAGTAGAACTTCGGGAAACTCCAAGGGCGCCCCGTGCACACACACGTAGGTCAGGGCACCACTACGGTCTGTAATGGTCACAGAGCCGGCACCATCCGGCAGCGGCAAGGAACGCCCCTCGTAACGGCGGAGGAAA
Source organism: Procambarus virginalis (assembly GCA_020271785.1). Taxonomy (NCBI): domain Eukaryota; kingdom Metazoa; phylum Arthropoda; class Malacostraca; order Decapoda; family Cambaridae; genus Procambarus; species Procambarus virginalis. The sequence continues at coordinate 5,797,492 of WNGS01005680.1, forward strand.
GCACGATACACCCCCACCTCCGCCAACTTGATAATAACCCGGTGAGCAGTTACCAGCTCCACTCCGTAAACGTCGTCGACCGGGACATGGAGCAAGTCACACATGACAAGCTCAACTAAAGGGTAGCCAACGCGGCCTGTAAACTCCAGTCCCACGGAGTTTACTCTCGTCACAGGAGGGAGAGGGACTCCCATCGCAATCGTGTGCCGTCAACACCCTCACTCAGGTACTGATACTAGACCAATCATTTCAATTTGTGGTAAGTGTACTTGGCTTTGTTACACGTTGCTTTTTCAATAATTTCATAACTTTCTATAATTTTTATGGTGTTGTGTATTTTGTGCTTTCCGAGTGTAACATTTTATGAGTTTTGGATGACTGTGGATTACGTGGTGTCTGGTGGTCACAGTCACTCTCTTAATTGGTTGTTCATCCATCGGTGTAATTACTCGTGTATTTCACCTAATTCTCGTCCCCAGAATATTTCTCATTTTCGGCAGATCACCTCTTTGTACCCTGGTACTTTGGTTTGTCTTCGGGACACGTACCCTATCTTCTGTAATCCGACCGAAGGAGGATAAAGAGGGCCAAAGTTCCTCTAGCACAGACTACGCGATTGAGTTTTTTTTTTTATTTTTATTTTTACATGCAAACATGCAAATTAAGTACAATAAAAAACAAATATACACATATGACAAAACAAAGAGAAAAACAAAAAAAAAAAAAACCAGCAGCCAGAAGGGCAGACAGTACAGCTTAACAAATTACAAAACTCGAAAAAGGCATTTAAAATACAGTACAAAGGATAAACAAATGCAAAACAACAAAAAACACAGGATCAAGTCAAACAGTACAGTATAAACCAAAAATCAAGATGGATAACACATAAGCAAAAGAAAACCATCGTTACACAACAAACAAAACAAAACACCGGCCTGAAGGACCGAAAACAAAACAAACGAATGAACAAAACAGAAGTAATACAAAAATGCAATAGTAACATACACCACACCCTAATCCACCCAAACCAAAACAAAAAGCTCATACAACACATAAGCAAATAATAAATAAACCATAGGGCACGTTAACAACAATGCAAGTTAAGACATGAAGGCCAAGCACACACACACCCAAACACCCGCTACGCCACAAACCAAAAGGTGAGGCATGGGCACATACTACCAGAAGGCATACAAAACAGCCAGCAGGGCACACAGCACACACGAATAGAAGCACTCATATAGTCACATATTTGCTCGGAAACACGTCCCGATGGAAGCGTATATGGTACGCCTCCCAAAGCAACCACTGCCAAGGGTCCTGAACGTCCACTGGGGACTCCATCATATCCGGGACATTGGCCACAAACACCCGCAAACTCGGCACCCAAACCGTATCGCACCGGAACCGTGTGACCGGTACATGGTCCCACACCTCATCGCCTAAAGGTATCTCCGCAATCCGCGCCCAGTGACCCGACGGCATCACAGACGTCGGCGGCCAGGTCGTAGGCCCAACGGTCAACCTTCGAGGAGGGAGCGCGCGAGAAGGCACCACCACAGGGGCCACAGCATCCACGGGCACACCACCGGACGACCGCGGGGGAACCGAACCGCACACGCCCTTCCTTAAGGTCACCACCAGTCCACGCCCGGACCCACCATCCCCACCCACTCCGGCAGCGGAGGTCACCACACCCCACCGCGGAGAAGCCCCCGGCGGAGAAGGAACAGCAGGCACACCCGAGACACAGACACCAATGTCAGCAGGCGCATGGACGTCCGCCACCACTAACCGCGAAGCTAGCACCGTACCCGGGACCACTGCATCCACACCCGAGTCCGCACAGTCACTAAAGTCCCCAACATCAGCCCAGGGAGACGACGAAGGCCTGGATCGTTTGGGCACCGGCCTGAGATCGTCAGAGCCGGAAGCCGACCCAGAAACATGGGCACTACGAGCCGGACGAACTGACGTCCGCCGCAAAACGGCAGCAGCCTCGACCATAGGGGGAACCGGACCACACACAACCGAGGACCCCACAGCCACTGCCGCACCCATCACAGCCGGGATCCGAGGCGAGGATGCAGGGCCAGGCGCAGCAGCTGAAGACAGGTGATCAGGCGGTGAGGAGGGCGCAGCAGAAAGGCCCACTGGAGCAGCAGGGACAGGAGCAGGAGCAGGATGATCCACCGATAGCATCGCAACATCCTGAGGAGGGCCGCCGACATCCGGGGGAACGTCAGGGGACGCCGGGGGAACCGCAACAACGAGCTGGTCGGGCTCCGCATCCCCGGAGTCCTCGTCCAGGGGAAGCGGAGGGAAATCTTCTTCCCGAAAGAGGTTGATAGGGGCAACC
>WNGS01005680.1:5800850-5812455 GCA_020271785.1 Procambarus virginalis
ACATATATATATATTATATATATATATATATATATATTATATGTATATATATATATATATATATATATATATATATATATATATATACACACTCGCCAATTCACACACCCGACCAACTTGTCCAAACGACGGTAAACAGGCCAAATGGGATAGCCCCATAGTGGAGAACATCGCCAAAGCATTGCTGGACGTAGCTTCTCAGAAGGACAGAGCGCGTCTCCTAGCTGTGCAAGCCCCCCATGCTGGGGACTTCCTGTTGGCAGTCCCTAATTCCGCCTTGGGCACCCGCCTGGATCATCGGGCCCTAAGTATTGGTGTTGCTCTGCGCCTTGCCGCCCCTATCTCCACCGAGCACCGGTGTATTTGCGGCCAGGCACGGGCAGACCAATACGGCAGCCATGGTCTCATCTGTCGTAAGACACAGGGAAAGATTGCCAGACACGAGGCAGTCAATGACATCATCAAGAGAAGTTTGGCTACAGCTGGGTGTCCAGCACAAAGGGAACCCCAGCTGTGCAGACCTGACAACAGCCAAAAACGCCCAGATGGAGTCACCCTGCAGCCATGGAGGGAAGGTAAACAGGTCGTATGGGATTACACCTGTGCATCTACATTGGCTGATACCTATTTACGTTACAGCTCAGCGGAGGGAGGTGGGGCAGCCACCTTCAGGGAGACCCAGAAAATCCACAAGTACAGAGACCTAGAACGTTGTTACAGGTTCGTGCCGATAGGCTTAGAGACTCTGGGCGCCTGGGGTAAATGTGCACTCAAGTTTTTAAAGGAGGTTGGTGAGGAACTCATTGGGAAAACTAGAGACCCACGAGCAGCCAGTTTCCTATTCCAGCGCCTCAGTGTCGCAGTACAGAGGGGAAATGCGTGCTGTATCCTGGGTACGCACCCAACCTCCGAGGAGCTGGACGAGGTCTTCGAACGCTGATTGTTTAATTGTTATATATTGTGTGTGTGTGTGTGTGTTCTCTGTAAACTGTAGCATTGCAATAAAATAAAACAAAACATACAAAAAAATAATAGGGGTGGTAGGAGAAGAAAAGAATTAAGTATTCAGTGAGAATCCACAAGATCTTCTCTGAATGCTCTTTGTTTTCTTCTTCGAGGATGTGGGTCCCTGCAATTGCACCAGAGGTGGTACCCCTAATATATATATATATATATATATATATATATATATATATATATATATATATATATATATATATATATTATATATATATATATATATATATGGATCATATAGCCAATTATTTCTAAAATCTTAGTAAATCGCGTCTAGTGCCATGCTTGCGTTATGCATATTAATATCATAAACTATTCATACTGCAACTATGCAAGGACTTCTCTAAATTAGTTGATTACCCATTAATTGTTGAACTGTTCGAAATCCATTGATTGTTTCTGTTAGCTTATCAATTAATGACATTTAGATAATTAATTGATAATATACGGAAAAATATTGATTTTGTTTTTAATATTAAAATGTGCATTGTCCCAGTCTTCTTGAACTGCTTTTGTTTCGAGCAGCTTTTTACTTCCATTCTCAGGCTCAAAACTTTAATTTGCCTTTGTCAAGCCCTGCACTTTTGTGTAACACCGTCAGGCCTAGCACTTTTGTACGTCTTTGTCAGACCAGCTGTGTTTGTTTTTGCTTGACAACAATTATTTTTTTATATATATATTTTTATTCAAATATATAGCGGTAAAACTTTCCATTTGTAATTTTTTCAGTAACGCGTGACTCATATTTATGTCCAACACCGGGAATGAGCCTCTTGGCTAATCTCGTCAAGGTTTATTTTGTTGATTATTTTATCAACACAAATATTTATTAACTCATCTCCCAGATATCACTTTCCTCGAGTTATTAGGAGAATGGAGGAATGGCGCAGTTCCGTCACAGGAGGCAGAATGGTAATGAAATGTGAAAGACAATTCGTGTAAAGGGTTGAATTAAATGTTCCAAGAAGTTTCTTAAGTGGAGTCAAGATACTCTCTGTAATTAGAGGCGGGACTCCTCCCATAGCTGAGATGAGAAACATCTCATCTCAGCGATGAGATGAGATACATCTATAAGAGGTAAGAGACCAGTTTCAGAAGGTTCATAAGTGCCATGACACCCGCGGCACACATGACACTACCAACCTCCTCTGTGTATGTCAAGGTCCAGGAGATGTGGACCTCTTGGTCAGGGTTACTCAGTAGTCAAAATATTGAAGTTCTTGCGAGGCAGGATCAAGTATAAATAATATTTGGGATTTACGGCTCGTGCTCGGTGATGATATGGAAAATTGGTTCACTGAGAATTATATAACTATATATAAATGTAGTATTTTCCTTTGTAAATATATAGCGTTGTTGCCTGCTGCTGTGGTGGCAGTAAATATGATCTTTATATTGTATATTATTTAATAAAGAAAAAACAAAAAGTTAGGCTGTAGTACTAGAATATGGTTACCAAGTGAATGATGAAGCAAACTTGGCAAGCTTTTACATTTATTTTTCATATCTGTATTTAGGGTAAAAACTTTAATCATTTCCCTTTACCAATGCTGCTGCTGGGCAAGGATAATAATTTCCTCCCATCCCTTAACACAGGGACTTGTGGAACTAATTAAAACAAAGGCAAACCAAACCAAACATTGCTGGGCTCAGCAAATTCCACAAAAACAACATTTGAGAGGGGAAAAATAATAAAAACCAATTACTGAACTTTTTAATATCACTTGAAAAAAGAACAATTCAATAAAATTGGAAATGTGTTTTTGTGTGACTAATATTTAGAACAAAAAGCAATAAAACCCCAGCCTTGAAATTATCAACCAATTAGCTAAACTTCATTTGTTGGAAAATTAATGTAAACAATTAAAAAAGATAATTTAGGACAATGTTTGAAAGATAATCAACTAACTGTGAATTATGCGCTAAGATTTTATGAAAATTATCTGGAAGAAACTCCATGCGGAGGATTAGATAAGCCTTCCACAGAACCAAAGCCTCGCTTGATCTAATTATCTGCTGCTATTTGAAATAATGTGTAACATTTCTTTGAGATCTCTACATATTGTATCATATACAATAATACTTAAATTGAAGTAAAGCTGGTGTGAAATTATTATTCTTTTATCAGCTCAGAAAAATCTACCATTTTACATATAGTCAATTTCATTCTGAGTAACAAAGAAATTAATTTGAAACAAAAAATTTATTCAAACATGTTCACAACTGCACACCCCACCCTAGACAAAAAACAAACCAACCCAACACATTTCTCCTTGTTTACATCTCACAGGAAACAAGAATAATTGCAGCAATAATAAAGTTAACACTGAAGATGAACATTTTAACACAAAAGCTAAAATAAGAAGGAAGTCAACCTTAACCTTCACAACCTCACGGTTATAATATTCTTAATAAATAACATGAACATCTATTATATTTTAAAGAATTATAATAGACCGATTCACTCAAGATGTTGATCAACCAGAAGATGATGATCCATCAGTGGAAGATGATGATCCATCAGTGGAAGATGATGATCCATCAGTGGAAGATGATGATCCATCAGTGGAAGATGATGATCCATCAGTGGAAGATGATGATCCATCAGTGGAAGATGATGATCCATCAGTGGAAGATGATGATCCATCAGTGGAAGATGATGATCCATCAGTGGAAGATGATGATCCATCGGTGGAAGATGATGATCCATCGGTGGAAGATGATGATCCATCAGTGGAAGATGATGATCCATCAGTGGAAGATGATGATCCATCGGTGGAAGATGATGATCCATCGGTGGAAGATGATGATCCATCGGTGGAAGATGATGATCCATCGGTGGAAGATGATGATCCATCGGTGGAAGATGATGATCCATCGGTGGAAGATGATGATCCATCGGTGGAAGATGATGATCCATCGGTGGAAGATGATGATCCATCGGTGGAAGATGATGATCCAACGGTGGAAGATGATGATCCATCAGTGGAAGATGATGATCCATCAGTGGAAGATGATGATCCATCAGTGGAAGACGATGATCCATCGGTGGAAGATGATGATCCATCAGTGGAAGACGATGATCCATCAGTGGAAGTTGATGATCCATCAGTGGAAGACGATGATCCATCAGTGGAAGACGATGATCCATCAGTGGAAGATGATGATCCATCGGTGGAAGATGATGATCCATCAGTGGAAGATGATGATCCATCAGTGGAAGATGATGATCCATCAGTGGAAGATGATGATCCATCAGTGGAAGACGATGATCCATCAGTGGAAGACGATGATCCATCAGTGGAAGATGATGATCCATCGGTGGAAGACGATGATCCATCAGTGGAAGACGATAATCCATCGGTGGAAGATGATGATCCATCAGTGGAAGACGATGATCCATCAGTGGAAGACGATGATCCATCAGTGGAAGATGATGATCCATCGGTGGAAGACGATGATCCATCAGTGGAAGACGATGATCCATCGGTGGAAGATGATGATCCATCAGTGGAAGACGATGATCCATCAGTGGAAGACGATGATCCATCAGTGGAAGACGATGATCCATCGGTGGAAGATGATGATCCATCAGTGGAAGACGATGATCCATCAGTGGAAGACGATGATCCATCAGTGGAAGACGATGATCCTTCAGTGGAAGACGATGATCCTTCAGTGGAAGATGTTGGTCCTTCAGTGGAAGACGATGATCCTTCAGTGGAAGACGATGATCCTTCAGTGGAAGATGACGTGGTAGATCCTTCCAACAAGGCTATTTCATTCTCTACTTGTTTTATCTCCTCTTCTACCTTCCCTTTCTCAGCAATAGTTGTCTCCTTTGCCTGTATTGTTATACCGAGCGCCCAGGCCACTGTCACAAGCAGCTCCTGTGTTGCAGCCACAGTTCCGCTGCTGATGTCCACTGTCAGCGTCTGAACAACCTTTATCTGAGCTCGTAAGTCAACAGTAAACGTCTCTATCTCGATGGTGTTCCTGATCTCTACAGCGGCGACGACTTTTTCCATAATACTGACAAGATCACGAATATCATCGATGGCATCTCGTTTTTGTCTCCTGAGAAGTGGGGTTTCTCTTGCAGGTCTGTTTAACAGGCGTCGACTTCGGAGTGGGGTCGTGGTGGAGAAGACGGTGGTACTCAGAACATTGACCAAGAGGTTATACAGTTTTAGCAGGGCGTCCTGCGCGTCCTGTAGGGCGCTGGTCGCATTGTTCAGGCTGTCGTCTAGCCTCGTTAAATTTCCTAATATTTCATACAGTGTCAAAATAGGATCGATTGTGGTTGTCGTGATTGCAGTTGTGGTGGAAGGTATTGTTCCTGTTGTGGTATTTAGTGACGTTCCTGTTGTTGTGGTATTTAGTGACGTTCCCGTTGTTGTGGTATTTAGTGACGTTCCCGTTGTTGTGGTATTTAGTGACGTTCCCGTTGTTGTGGTATTTAGTGACGTTCCCGTTGTTGTGGTATTTAGTGACGTTCCCGTTGTTGTGGTATTTAGTGCCGTTCCAGTTGTTGTGGATGGTGATGACATTCCCGTTGTTGTACCTGTAATATATATATATATATATATATATATATATATATATATATATATATATATATATATATATATATACATATATATTTGTATATGTTATAGATCAGTGCATTATTGATATTATCATAAACTCACTTCTTCACCTCCCCTCACTCATACACCTTCCCTCACTCACACACACCTCCCTCACTCACACACCTCCTCTCACTCACACAATCCCCTCACTCACACAACTCCCTCACTCACACACCTCCCTCACTCACTCACACACCACCCTCACTCACTCACACACCTCCCTCACTCACTCACACACCTCTCCTCACTCACTCACACACCACCCTCACTCACTCACACACTCACCTCCCTCACTCACACACACACCTCCCTCACTCACACACACACACACCTCCCCTCACTCACACACCTCCCCTCACTCACACAACTCCCTCACTCACACACCTCCCTCAGTCACACACCTCCCCCTCACTCACTCACACACCTCTCCTCACTTACTCACACACCACCCTCACTCACACACCTCACTCACTCACACACTCACCTCCCTCACTCACACACACACCTCCCCTCACTCACTAATGGTCGTTGGAAGGCAGCAGAAGCAGGTGCTTCCCTTGCAGCCGGAGCTGTCCAGCTGGCCGGTGGTGCACTTCTTGCTGCTGGTGACGCACCAGCCTCCCGCGCGCCTGCAGGAGGGCCTCATAGTGCACTTTGGGCTGCAACACCTGCACTGGTAGCCCTGACACCCGCCCTTCACCTCCTGCTGGCTGGAGGAGCACCTCGTGCTGCTGCAGGAGCCCCCGGCCCTCTTACACTTGGGTCTGATCTTACAGTCCGCGGCGCAGCACCTGCAGCCTCGTCCACCGCAGCCTTTGGTGATCTCGCGCTCCTGGCGGGAGCACTTCTCCTTGCATTTACCAGAGTACTTCTTGCAACTCTTTTTGACTTTGCAATCTGAGGTGTATACAAGGTTATTAGCAGCAAGCAAAGCAATCTGAGGTGTTCACAAGGTTATTAGCAGGAGGTACTCTCATGTGTCTCTTGATTAAGTTATATATATACCTGCAGATGTGTCAAACAGCTGCAAGTAAATACTACTCTACTTATATGTCTGAGGATCACTTCTCTATCACTCCTCCACTGCCCGTATGCCCCAGACCACTACTCGACTACCTGTATGGCTAAAGGTAATATCTGTCAAATACGAATTTCACATAATTCGTCTCTATAACATTTAGATGTTCATAAATAAACTTGGCGGGAACAAGAGGCGGAAAACCACATCTCACACGTTTAAGAAAGAATGTATAGATGCCTGAAGGGTTATATGTGAACATATTCCCTGGAAGAACATCAGAAGAGAGATAGTTACGAGGGTTGAAATAGCCTAAGCTACTCTATCCTTTTGAAATCAGTTGCCAACTATTCTCTCTCTTCTTGGAGGTTGTCATGTAAGTATAAGGTGATCCTCGAATGTTAAATGTGTTATTATACATATTTATATATATATGTTTTAATGTGGGATGCCTAGGCTGTTCCTTCAAAATAACTAAAAGATTAATTCTCTCTTAAGTGTTGTTTCAGATTTACTACTGCCTCTAAACTAATACTTTTCATAAAATAGATTCACTAGTTTAATGCAGCTCATATTATGTAAGTTACAGTAAGTAAACTTTAGCGTAGTCGTCGTCCTGTGGTAAACCCAAACTTTTTTTATACAGGTTCAGTATCACTGAGCATCCAGTCCGTTCTCACATAAAAAGATGTACTGAATTTCCCAAATTTAACCTAACCGATGGAGCCACGCACAGAAACAGCTGTTGTTTGTGATAGTCAGCACACCATATTTTGTCCATTGGAGATTTTGACGTCAAGATGTAATATATATAATATGGAGAGGCTAGGTTATGGTGAGGAGCCACCATCTGTGGTAGACGGGTTTACAAGGTAGATGAGGCTGTGTTGCGTAGCCTCGTACAGAAGGAGTGAGGGAATTATGAGGCAAGAGCACTAAGCCAGTATGGCTATACAACACTTGGGAGGTATATGGGGACAACAATTTACGGGTTCACTATAGCCCGTGCTAAATGGACATTTTGTTCTGAGTAGCTAAATCAAAAACACCAACATAGGGACAAGTATGGGGCAAGGAACGGTGCCCAATTTCCCCCAAAACTTATTACTTCCTTCAAAATACTTCATTCCTCTCCCCCTTCTCGGAAAATACTGCCAGTGGCTGGTTAACTGATAAGTCGCTTTGGGATTGAATTTGTTTAAGAGTATAACTATTTGTAACTGCTGCTGGAGTTTAAACACTATACAGACTTGCAACTCGTCTACGTACAGAAATACAACATTAAACAAATAATAAATAGAGAACATTAAGACCGTGTTGGACTGACCTAGACGACAACAGACGCAGGCAGCTCCTTTACACTTGGTGCGTCCCGCGATGACCTTAGTGGAACACTGACCATTGGTACACCTTCCTCCGGCTCTTGTACACTTCTTGCTCCTCCTACACTTTCTCTTCGACCCTGACTCTTGCCTCGAAGATGTCTCCTTCTCCGTCTCTCCTGTCTTCTCTTGGCGCGCCAGTTGTTTGGCCTTCTTCTCCTTTTTCTTAGATTTCCTGCCTTTCTTAGACGAGATTTTGGACTGGGATTTGGTTTTGTTCAAATGCCCTTTTTTGTTATTTTTCCTTTGCTTTCCTTTGTTGGTTTTCTTCTTTTTGGCAACATTCTTTGCCTTTTTGTTCTTTTTATTTTTCGTTTTAGTCTTACGTGTTTTGTTTTTTATTTTATTTTCTTTCCCTTGAAATTCTGTTTTCTTTCTTAGTGTTTGTTTTGTTTTATTTTGTAGCGTTTTCTTCAATTTCGTTGATTGTTTTTTCTTCTTTTTTTCTTGTTGCATTTTCTTAATTTTGGGGGGCTGTATTTTCTTTACTTTCTTTGTAAGATTTTTCTTCGTGTTCTTTGACAGTGTTTTCTTCGTTTTCCCTGGTCGCAATTTATCTACTTTCTTCGGAAATCTTTCCTTTGTTTTCTGTGATAGATTTTTCTTGTTCTTCTCTGGTAGTGTTTTCTTAGAGTTCTTTCGTTGCGTTTTCTTAGGTTTTTTTGATAGAGTTTTGTTATTTTTCTTTGATCGCATTTTTTCAGGTTTCTTTCGTTGCGTTTTCTTCGTTTTCTTTAACATCTTTTGCTTCATTTTCTTTTGTAGCCTTTTCTTTGTTTTTCTAGCTGTCTTCTCCGTGGAGTTCTTACCCTTTGTTTTCTTTGAGTTCCTCCTGGAGTGTGTTGCCTCAACGCCGTTTGATTCTAATTCTTTCTTAAGTTTTGCGTTGTTCTTTAAATTCGTCGTCTTGGCTTTTCTTCCTGGTGCTGCTGCAACACTTTCCAAATTGTTCTCATTTTTACTTGCTTTTCCTTCACCCTTTTTTAGATTTTTACTGGACTTATCCCCGGGTCTGCTGTTATCCCGGTGCCTGCTGATATTCATTTGTTTTCTCGTTGGTGACTTCCGTTCCTGTTCTTTCTCGAGCGTCTTCCCTGGAGGTTGGTGAAGACCTTCAGAATCCTCCGCTGTCTCTCGTCTCTTAAGTCTGCCTTCCAGTTGTGTTGTTGACCCTGATAGTAACCCCGGTGGTGACTCTGGTGGTGTGTGGAATATTCAAAATATGGTGTTATCTGGTTGGGTAGCGTTTTCAAAATATTTTATACCCAGGGACGTGTTGAAGTGTTTAAAATATAGCGTAGTCTGGTGGTGTGGTGGTGTTCAAAAGGTGACGTAAAGTGGTGTGTTCAATGTATTGTGACCCTGATAGTGTGGAATGGTCAATATGTGGTAAATCCTGGTTTTGTGAAGTGTTTAATACATAGAATTTTAAATATTACTGATATGGGTATATTGCACAATATGTGAGTAGACCCGCGCATGTGTGAGTGAGATGGTGATGGACTTACTAGAGAAGCAGCACGTCTCTCTGGGTCCACAGTCAGACTGCTCCAGTGGGCGGCCCTTCCCGCCCTCCACCCACTCACACTCCCGCCCACCAGCACCGCCCACACACCGCCCGCCCGCTCCGACACAGTCCACGCCTACAGTCCTCTGCGAAAACAAACTCGTGAGAGAAAACGTGATGTTTACACATTTGTGATTACCGCATAAAGTAAGAGAATAACGACCTCACGCAACGACCTCTTGCGTCTTGTTTCATCTTCCCATAACCTTGGCACGCCCTCTCCGACCTTGCCAGACACGGACACCGTGTCCTCAAGCATCCCCGCATGGCTTAACACCTGCACGACGCCTTCCAAGAGCCATCCACTCTGTCTTAAGTCGTCTTAATGAAGACTCACACCTCACACTGTCCTCACTCTATGCCAGCACCTTCACCTACACGTGTTCCTGTGCAGCTGCTACACAGTCCACACCTGTAATAGTACTGGGCTGACCTACCTGGTACTGGGCCACAGCACCTTCCTGAGCTGACCTCTCTGGTACTGGGCTGACCCACCTGGTACTGGGCTGACCTCTCTGGTACTGGGCTGACCTACCTGGTACTGGGCTGGCCTACCTGGTACTGGGCTGACCTCTCTGGTACTGGGCTGACCTACCTGGTACTGGGCTGACCCACCTGGTACTGGGCTGACCTCTCTGGTACTGGGCTGACCTACCTGGTACTGGGCCACAAGGACGAGGAGGAGAGAAGATAAGCTGGCGTGAATGTAGCAGGAGGAGAAGGACGACGACAAGGGACGGTCATGATGGAGTTGTTAAGGCAGGTGAGAGGTCCACCCCCTGCTCCAGCTGGCCAGGATCTCCAACACAGCTGGCTCTAGTCTCCACACCTGGCTCTGGTTTCTTCCACAGCTGGCCCTAGTCTCCTCCACAGCTGGCCCTCGTCTCCTCCACAGCTGGCCTCGTCTCCTCCACAGCTGGCCCTCGTCTCCTCCACAGCTGGCCCTCGTCTCCTCCACAGCTGTTGGAATATCGCAGTATTTATGCAGTAATATTTGGATATCACTACACACTAGCCAGCAGGCAACGAGCGCCCTTAGTAAACAATGAAAGCTAGAAGCATCGTCACGTTACCCATCTAAAGTCCTCACCTGGGAGTTACTGAAGTACCTGGAGGCTGCCAGCCCCTCCACGCCCTCATCATATAAAATGAAGTTCGCAAGACGGCAGAGTCAGAGTTACGCTGACCAGTCTACTTAACACACACATTTAACATTACTGTAGCTCAGGGTGGGTCGTAGAACTAATGTATCGCCAATAGTGTGCAGTGTGAGCCCTTGAGAGACCCAACTGTGGGATTGTACAGAAACATTTGGGCACCATAACCACATTATATCACTTATATTGTACAAAGCGGGCTTCAATATTACCTAGACAGGCTTTTAAAATAGACGAAAGATTTACAGATGCATTTTAGTCCTGAAAAGGTAGGATTGGAAAATAGCGAAACCAGAATGTGAGAAAGAAATGGGAGTACTGATTACTAGGGCTCTTAAAGTCAAAAAATCAATGGATAAATGTACTAAATAAAGAAAATTGAACATTGGAATTCATTCCTAAGTGGGTTATTTTTATTTTCTAAACGGAAATTTATTTTCTAAAAGGTTTAGCCATGAGACATCTAATATTATTCTTTAGGTGTGTCTTGCACGTGCAAACCTTCCATGGGAAGAGATTAAAAAACAATTTACATTCTCTAAACATTAGAGAACGTAAATTAAGCTTCTTCTAGAGTTTAGGGACGTAATTGAAGTAAACAAATGGATAAAACGGTATAACAAAGATGATATTAATAAGCTGTTAAATATATCTACACAAAATAGAACGCGAAATATTGAAAATTTGTTGGATATGTTTAGATGCAGAAAAGACCTGGATAAATACTGGTTTGGAAATAGGGTCTCGATTTATGGAACCAAATTACCGGATAACATAATAGACGCGGGATCCCGGGATTGTGTCAAGCGTATGTTAAACATGTATTGACGAGC
>WNGS01005680.1:5818701-5832430 GCA_020271785.1 Procambarus virginalis
AATATTTTTAACTATTGCTGAGTTTAAACAGTGTACAGACTTGCAACTCGTCTACGTACAGAAATACAACATTAAACAAATAATAAATAGAGAACATTAAGACCGTGGAAGACTGACCTAGACGACACAACGCAGGCAGCTCCTTTACACTTGGTGCGTCCCGCGATGACCTTAGTGGAACACTGACCATTGGTACACCTTCCTCCGCTCTTGTACACTTCTTGCTCCTCCTACACTTTCTCTTCGACCCTGAATCTTGCCTCGAAGATGTCTCCTCTCCGTCTCTCCTGTCTTCGTCTCTTGGCGCGCCAGTTGTTTGGCCTTCTTCTCTTTTTCTTAGATTTGCTGCCTTTCTTAGACGAGATTTTGGACTGGGATTTGGTTTTGTTCAAATGCCCTTTTTTGTTATTTTTCCTTCTCTTTCCTTTGTTGGTTTTCTTCTTTTTGGCAATATTCTTTGCCCTTTTGTTCTTTTTATTTTTGTTTTAGTCTTACGTGTTTTGATTTTCCTTTTCTTTTCTTTCCCTGAAATTCTGTTTTCTTTCTTAGTGTTTGTTTTGTTTTATTTTGTAGCGTTTTCTTCAGTTTCTTTGTTCGTTTTTTCTTCAATTTTTCCTGTTGCATTTTTCTAATTTCTTTGGCTGTATTTTCTTGCTTCTTTGTAAAAAATTTCTTCGTGTTCTTTGACAGCGTTTTCTTCGTTTTCCCTGGTCGCAATTTATCTACTTTCTTCGGAAATCTTTCCTTTGTTTTCTCTGATAGATTTTCTTCTTCTTCTTCTTTGGTAGTGTTTTTCTTGATTTCTGGTTGCGTTTTCTTAGATTTCTTTGGTGCGTTTTCTTAGATTTCTTTGGTTGCGTTTTCTTAGATTTCTTGGTTGCGTTTTCTTTGATTTCTTTGGTTGCATTTTCTTAGATTTCTTTGTTGCGTTTCTTAGATCTTTGGTTGCGTTTTCTTTGATTTCTTGGTTGCGTTTTCTTATTTCTTTGGTTGCGTTTTCTTATATTTCTTTGGTTGCGTTTTCTTAGATTCTTGGTTGCTTTTTCTTAGTTTTCTTTGGTTGCGTTTTCTTTGATTTCTTTGGTTGCATTTTCTTAGATTTCTTTGGTTGCGTTTTCTTAGATTTCTTTGGTTGCGTTTTCTTAGATTTTTTGGTTGCGTTTTCTTGATTTCTTTGGTTGCGTTTTCTTAGATTTCTTTGGTTGCGTTTTTCTAGATTTCTTTGGTTGCGTTTTCTTAGATTTCTTTGTTGCGTTTCTTAGATTTTTTGGTTGCTTTTTCTTAGATTTCTTTGGTTGCGTTTTCTTTGATTTCTTTGGTTGCATTTTCTTTGATTTCTTTGGTTGCATTTTCTGAGGCTTTTTTGATAGAGTTTTGTTATTTTCTTGATCGCATTTTTTCTGTTTTGTTTGTTTGCGTTTCTTCGTTTTCTTTAACATCTTTTGCTTCATTTTCTTTTGTAGCCTTTTCTTTGTTTTTCTAGCTGTCTCTCCGTGGAGTTGTTACCCTTGTTTTCTTTGAGTTCCTCCAGGAGTGTGTTGCCTCAACGCCGTTTGATTCTAATTCTTTCTTAAGTTTTGCGTTGTTCTTAAATTCGTCGTCTTGCTTTTCTTCCTGACGATGCTGCAGCACTTTTCAAACTGTTTTCATTTTTACTTGTTTTTCCTTCACCCTTTTTTACATTGTCACATTTCTTTCTTGTTCGTAGTTGTTTATTAGATTCATTTTTCGGCTCGTCTTTTTACTCATTTTCTTGATCTTTCTTGGCGTTTTAGTCTCTCCGACTTTTAGCGTTTTGTTCTGTTGGGTTCAAGGCCCCGTTGGCCTCCTGCCTTCCTTATATTTCCGCGTTCGTTCTTTCTTTTGCTTTTGTCTACCTCATTCTTCCTTTTACTCTCGTCTGAGTGTCTTTCATGTTTGTACTTCCCTTTATTCTCTTTCACGGCTTTTTCGTTCATTTTCTTATTGTCTTTGTTGTTGGCTTTCCTGTGTCTGCTTTCTTTTTGCCTGACTGTTGCATTTTTTTTCTCCTTGTTTACGTTTCTTGGAGATAGTTTGGGAGTCACTGTGGAGCTCTCCTAGCACTGATGGTCTGATGTTATTCCTCTGTTTCTTTGTTTTGTGATACTGGCTTTATGTCGGGTCTGGTGTTTCCCCAGGTCTGGTGTTATTCCCGGGTCTGGTGTTATTCCCGGGTCTGGTGTTATTCCCGGGTCTGGTGTTATTCCCGGGTCTGGTGTTATTCCCGGGTCTGGTGTTATCCGGTGCCTGCTGATACTTATTTGTTTTCTTCTTGCTGACTTCCATTCCTGTTCTCTCTCGAGCGTCTTCCCTCGAGGTTGGTGAAGACCTTCAGAATCCTCCGCTGTCTCTCGTCTCTTGCGTCTGGCTTCCAGTTGTGTTGTTAACCCCGGTGGTGATTCTAGTGGTGACCCTGGTGGTGTGTGGAATGTTAAAAATATGGTGCAATCTGGTGGGGCGGTGTTTTCAAATATATTATAACCAAGGCGTCTTGTTTGATGTTCAAAATATAGCGTAGTCTGTGGTGTGGTGTTCAAAATATGACTGACGTAATGTGGTGTGTTCAATGTATTGTGACCCTGATAGTGTGGAATGGTCAATATGTGGAAAATCCTGGTTTTGCGAAGTGTTTAATACATAGAATTTTAAATATTACTGATTGGGTATATTGCACAATATGTGAGTAGACCCGCGCATGTGTGAGTCAGATGGTGTTGGACTTACTAGAGAAGCAGCACGTCTCTCCGGGTCCACAGTCAGACTGCTGCAGTGGGCGGCCTTCCCGCCCTCCACCCACTCACACTCCCGCCCACCAGCACCGCCCACACACCGCCCGCCCGCTCCGACACAGTCCACGCCCACAGTCCTCTGCGAAAACAAACTCGTGAGAGAAAACGTGATGTTTACACATTTGTGATTATCGCATAAAGTAAGAGAATAACGACCTCACGCAGCGACCTCTTGCGTCTTGCTCCATCTTCCCATAACCTTGGCACGCCCTCTCCGACCTTGCCAGACACGGACACCGTGTCCTTAAGCATCCGCGCATGGCTTAACACCTGCACGACGCCTTCCAAGAGCCATCCACTCTGTCTTAAGTCGTCTTAATGAAGACTCACACCTCACACTGTCCTCACTCTATGCCAGCACCTTCACCTACACGTGTTCCTGTGCAGCTGCTACACAGTCCACACCTGTAATAGTACTGGGCTGACCTACCTGGTACTGGGCCACAGCACCTTCCTGAGCTGACCTCTCTGGTACTGGCTGACCCACCTGGTACTGGGCTGACCTCTCTGGTACTGGGCTGACCTACCTGGTACTGGGCTGACCTACCTGGTACTGGGCTGACCTCTCTGGTACTGGGCTGACCTACCTGGTACTGGGCTGACCCACCTGGTACTGGGCTGACCTCTCTGTACTGGGCTGACCTACCTGGTACTGGGCTGACCCATCTGGTACTGGGCTGACCTCTCTGGTACTGGGCTGACCCACCTGGTACTGGGCTGACCTACCTGGTACTGGGCTGACCTCTCTGGTACTGGGCTGACCTACCTGGTACTGGGCTGACCCACCTGGTACTGGGCTGACCTCTCTGGTACTGGGCTGACCTACCTGGTACTGGGCTGACCCACCTGGTACTGGGCTGACCTCTCTGGTACTGGGCTGACCTACCTGGTACTGGGCTGACCTACCTGGTACTGGGCTGACCTACCTGGTACTGGGCTGACCTACCTGGTACTGGGCTGACCTACCTGGTACTGGGCTGACCTACCTGGTACTGGGACCCACCTGGTACTGGCTGACCTACCTGGTACTGGGCTGACCTACCTGGTACTGGGCTGACCCACCTGGTACTGGGCTGACCTACCTGGTACTGGGCTGACCTACCTGGTACTGGGCTGACCTACCTGGTACTGGACCCACCTGGTACTGGGCTGACCTCTCTGGTACTGGGCTGACCTACCTGGTACTGGGACCCACCTGGTACTGGGCTGACCTACCTGGTACTGGGCTGACCTACCTGGTACTGGGCTGACCTACCTGGTACTGGGACCCACCTGGTACTGGGCTGACCTCTCTGGTACTGGGCTGACCTACCTGGTACTGGGACCCACCTGGTACTGGGCTGACCCACTGGTACTGGGCTGACCTACCTGGTACTGGGCTGACCCACCTGGTACTGGGCTGACCTACCTGGTACTGGGCTGACCTCTCTGGTACTGGGCTGACCCACCTGGTACTGGGCTGACCTCTCTGGTACTGGCTGACCTACCTGGTACTGGGCCACAAGGACGAGGACGGAGAGAAGATAAGCTGGCGTGATGTAGCAGGAGGAGAAGGACGACGACAAGGGACGGTCATGATGGAGTTGTTAAGGCAGGTGAGAGGTCCACCCCCTGCTCCAGCTGGCCAGGATCTCCAACACAGCCGGCTCTAGTCTCCACACCTGGCTCTGTTTTCTTCCACAGCTGGCCCTGGTCTCCTCCACAGCTGGCCCTCGTCTCCTCCACAGCTGTTGGAATATCGCAGTATTTATGCAGTAATATTTGGATATCACTACACACTAGCCAGCAGGCAACGAGCGCCCTTAGTAAACAATGAAACCTAGAAGCATCGTCACGTTACCCATCTAAAGCCCTCACCTGGGAGTCACTGAAGTACCTGGAGGCTGCCAGCCCCTCCACGCCCTCATCATATAATATACCATAACAAGTTTGGGCACCATAACCACATTATATCACTTACAATGTATAAAGCGGGCTGCAATACTATCTAGACAGGCTTTTAAAATAGACGAAAAAATTACAGATGCTGTCGAGTCCTGAAAAGGTAGGATTGAGAAATAGCGAAAGCAGAATGTGAGAAAGAGTAAAAAATCATTGCGTAAATGTATTAAATAGAGCAAATTAGATATTGGAAGTTATACCTAAATAGGTTATTTTAAGTTTCTAAACGGGTTAGCCATGAGACATCTATTGTTATTCTTCAAGCTTATTTGGCACGTGCTCGGCCACATTTAGATCTACAGTTCAGTTTTGGTCTCTGTAAAGAGAAGGACGCCAAAGCTAATTTCAGGAACTAGAAACCTTTCATATGAAGAGGTTAAAAGATAATTTACATTCTCTAAACTCTGAAGAATGTAAATTAATCTTCATCTAGTCTAGGGACGTAATTGAAGTAAACAAATGGATAAAAAGGTATAACAAAGATATTAATAAGGAGTTAAATATATCAACACAAAATAGAACGAGAAACATTGGATAAATGTTGGATATGTTTTGATGCAGAAAAGACCTGGGTAAATACTGGTTTGGAAATAGGGTCTCGATTTATGGAACCAAATTACGGGGTAACATAATAGACGCGGGATCCCTGGATTGTGTCAAGCGTATGTTAGACATCTATGAATGACCTTTGGTGAATATAAACAGAAGCTGACGCGCATGGCCAACATTACGGGATATTCATGCCCGTGCCACCTCTTGGGTGGCTTAATCTTCATCAATCATCAATCATGGTCAATAGTCCTTCTACAGTTCCCTATTTTCTATGTTCTTATTTAAAATTGGTTTATACAGTACAGTATGAGCATATTAAGCTCAGTATAACGGCTGTAATGTACAGTGTGACGCCTTGTGATACCTAATTGAGACTAAACAATAGTTTGGGCACCGTATGTAAACTATTTTGAGTGTACAGAAAAGGATGACTTGGTAAACTAAGAAAACTTAATATACATTCCATTGAAAGGTGTAGTCAGAAGAACATGATTGAACCGTTCAAATGGACTCACAATCAAGAAACTTGGGCATAATTCCAGAGCAGAACAGAAACGATTGTCCACGTGTCCCTAAACCTGATGCCACTGTTCGCTTAACAGTAAACATGTAATTGTGAGTTAGCCAACTGTTGTGGGTTGCAGTCATCAGCTGCAGCCCAGGAGGACCTCGAATATATATATTTTGGTACATACTAGAATACGAAACTTTGGATTCAGATAGTAGAAATTAAGATTTATAAGAGATGGTCTGGTTATACCGTCAGCAGGTTATACCGTCAGGAGCTGGTGTTCGTGATCGGGAGTCGGAGATCAGAGCTGCAGGTTGACTGCTGAGTGCTGGGGACACAAGTGAAGCCTCAGGCGCCTCTATGTTACCAAAACACTTATCAATACACTTTATGGCGATAATAGCATCACACACACTCATCAGTAACGCAGGTGTGGCTGTGACAGGTGACGAGCGGGCCATATATGGGCCCCACCTTCTTGAACACTGAGCTGAAATATTCCATGGCTTCCTTATCTTTACAACGTCACCAAATGATACGAGTTTCACTGATATTTCAGTGTATCTTGGCTCTTCTGCAGCGGCTGTGTGTTGTTCCATTGTGTCTATACAACAGCTTACCAGCGACGCGGGACAATTTGAAAGAGACTGAGGCTTCCAGGAGGTCCAGACCCCCCCCCCCACCCTTGTTTGTCTCTGGTTATATGTGGAAGTAACACATGTTTGTGTTGATGGCGAGGTGAGCTAATGACTCGTGCACTGTATTACGCACCTGTTGATCAACTTTTGTATCTTCTTATTATATTCCAAAATATATTTAAGCGTTAATATCAATCTGAAAACGATTAAGAGTGTTTGTGTGTGATAATTCAGAAAGTTTGACGGCAGGTCAAAAATGAATTAATGGAGTTGGCTTTTGTTATGATCCAGGAAGTTACAGTACACTAATAGAGAGAAACTGAGGAAAACCAGTGTTGTACTTTATAACTGTTTGCTCAGGGAGTGAGACCCCTCGCTATCTGACACAGGCCAGATATCGAGTCCAAATCGTTTAACAACCAGGTACCCATTTTACTGTTGGGTAAACAGAGGCTGCAGGCCAAAGCGCTCCAGAAACGCCAAGCCAGCGTCTTACCACTCCGCCACGGGGACTGCCTGTGCTCTCCAGTATAACAAATCTTATGCTTGAAGTGATTTTTGTGCTTTCTCCTCTGAGCATGCAATTCACTTCAATTTCAATTTCTGGTTTGCAGCTGTCGCCTATTGGTGTCTTACACCAGAAAAAGTAACGAGTGTAATCAGACAAAACGTAATGTAACAAAAGCACTACCTCTACCTTTCCTGCCAAATAATAAACCATAGTCATTAAACAGTAGGTTATTATATAGATTTTTTACAGCAAGTTATTCTAACACAAAGATAATGCGTGCAAATTATTTCAGTATGTTGTGAAATGCTATGATAAAGTAGCCCTTGTGATAGTTTTGAAATTTGTTCATAACTATGCATAACAATAAAAAAATTAAAATATACTAGGCTTTATATGTCAAATCTCACATACCTGGTTGATTGTTATGATCAACATGTAACTCCAGCTTGTTCTGCATTCCACTTAACCAAAATATTTAGCTCATCTCTTTAATTTTAGTCGGTAAGATAACGTTGGCCCTTTCCAGATGGTCATCAGTTACAGGACATCTGAGCAGAAAAAAAAACTTAATGCCTACACCAGCCCATAGAACAAACCATAAAAATTCGAGGAATCATTGAATGTATTGTACTCAAAAAAATGTTTTCAAACATGAAAGATATCTGGTAGACATCTGTTAGAATAAACAAAATTTTAACAGGGATTCAGCGAATAGTTCTCCTGAAAATTGTAGTTATTATGTATAGTTAAATTTAGGGATTATATTTGATTTAATTTATTCTATTTTAATTTCTGATTGATTTGGCCTTTATACTATATAATGACACAGATAGAACCTAGAAATTTGATACCAGTATTAGGACACTGGTACCATAATCAGCCCCATTTCTTGTCCACACTCCAAGAGCAAATATATCCAAGTTCAAATTAAAATTTCGACCAATATGCCAAACACACCATGCTATCGTACCAAAAAGTCTTTAATGAAGTAATTCCCAAGAAATGAGTCACTGAACATGGGTGTCCAATCACTGGTATTGGACACTTGGAAAAGGTAAAACATGTCACAAAAAATATAAAAACATCACCAAAGAGTATTGACAAACCCTGCTATGGTAAAAAAAATATCAGATCATAAGGCATACTTGATGCCGGAGTCTGATACCTCGGGATGCTAGCCTCAGACACCCACGAGCTTAGTGTCTTCTCTTGGTAACTTCCTTTCATTTCAAGACATCTACTGGGGCTGAACATACTGAATCATGCGAAAACCCCGCACTGAACAGTAATTGGTTTCCGCATACTTTATATTATATTTTCAGGTCTTCTTAAATACAATTATCTTTACAGGATTTCTTCACTGAAGATTTACGGTCCCTCTTAAACCCTCAGTGGACAGTCATTTTGGAAACCTTAACACCTTGTGATCTGGCAAATTTCCTCTCTCGTGATCCAGCTTTAAGGAATGTCACATAGACCTAGTGGCCACAATATCCAAGAGCAATGATAATTCAACACTGAATCAACATTATCAACTTCAATTTCGTATTTAATTAACAGTGATGACGTTGATTTAACGTCGAACCAATGCCACTCTTGGATATTGTACCTACTAGGGAGAGACATTTGTATACATACATTAATCTCTCTGCATTTGGACAATTGTAAATAGATTTTTAATTGCTGTAAATGCTAGTTCATTTAAGACTTCCAGTTTTCACCAGTGATTTATAATACAGTACAGTATTTAGCTAGACCCATTGACGATACTACTCCTTAGGTGGTATTCATTCTCATTTTATGTCAGTTTTTTAAACATTATCTTTCTTTTTGCTTCACTGTTTTTCATACACCTCTGTCTCTCTCTCTCTCTCTCTCTCTCTATATATATATATATATATATATATATATATAATATATATATATTATATATATATATCTATATCTCTCTCTCTATATAATCTATATCTATATCTCTCTATATATATCAATCTCTATATATATCTATCTCTATATCTCTCTCTATCTATATCTTTATCTTCCTATCTCTTCTATATATCGCTTTCTATATCCCTTTCTATCTTTATCTGTCGCTCTCTATATCCTCTCTATCTTATCTATCTCACTCTATATCCCTCTATATTTAGCTATCGCTCTCTGTATCCCTCTATCTTTATCTATCTATCTATCTCCCTATCTCTATCTATCTAACCTCTCTAACTCTCTATCCATCTCTTTAATATATCAATCTTTATCAACCTCTCTATCTATGTATCTGGTCACCTTGACACATGACTACAAACAATGATTAAAGAGACGGCCTGGGACTGGCTGGTACCGCTTATGTTAATATTAACACACCATTACGGTTACCCCAAGCCATCAGGCTATGCTCGCCCGAGCTGCAGCCTTCCACATCATATATATATTATATATATATTATATATATATATATGTATATATAATATATATAATAATAGTATAATATATATATATAGTGGCGTACCCTAGTAGCCAGAACGCACTTCTCAGCCGTACTTTTGCAAGGCCCGAGTTTGCCTAATAGGCCAAGGTTTTCAGTGAATTAATTGTTTTTCGACTATCTAACCTCCTAACCTAACCTAACCTACTTTATCGGCTACCTAACCTAACCTATACCTATTAGAGACTAGGTTAGGTTAGGTTAGGTAGGGGTTGGTTAAGTTCGTCATATATCTACGTTAAATTTTAACTCCAATAAAAAAATTGACACTCATACATGTAATGAATAGTGGTAGCGTTTATCATTTGCATAAGAAAAAAAATAGAGAAAATATAATTAATTCAGGAACACTTGGCTTATTAGGCAAATCGGGGCCTTGCTATAGTGGCCAAAAAGTGAGTTTCTGGCTACTAGGTACGACATATATATATAATATAATATAGTATATGCTATATATATATATAATATATATCTATATAGATCGTATATATATATTATATATATATTTATAATATATAATATATATATATATATATATAATATATATATAATATATATATATATATATATATATATATATATATATAATTATGTCGTACCTAGTAAGCCAGAAGCACTTCTGCGCCTACTATGCAAGACCCGCTTTGCCTAATAAGCCAAGTTTCCTGAATGTAAATATATTTCTCTCTAATTTTTTCTTATGAATGATAAAGCTACCCCTTTCATTAGGTTATTGAGGTCAATTTTATTATGGATGTGAGTTAAAATTAGCGTAGATATTGACCCGAACTAACCAACCCTACCTAACCCTACCTACCTATCTTTATAGGTTAGGTTAGGTAGGTTAGTAGCGCCGAAAAAGTTAGGTTAGGTTTATGGTAGGTAGGCTAGGTTCGTCGTAATAACAATTATTCATGAAAACTTGGCCTATTAGGCAAATCGGGCCTGCATATTAGGCTGAGAAGTGCGTTCTGGCTACTAGGTACTACATATATATATATATATATATATATATTATATACTATATATATATATATATATATATCTATATATATATATATATATATATATATAATATATATATATGGTTGTTAGGACTAAGATGGGATAGGATAGGTAATTAGGTGTTTTGGTTCTGTTGGTAATTAATGACATAGTAACTGAAGGTTGAATTAGTTACTCACGTGTAAGCGAGAGGTCTCCAGGCGCCACACAAAGACGTATTCCAACACGGGTCCACCCGGCCACCAGTTCCGCACACACGAACATATTTTGTTTATTTTCTGTGCAGTTGTAACTTCTGTTTGTTAGTTTCAAAAACTATTTTCGTTAGGCCAGTACCGCTGAATTTCACCAACGGTGTGGCTGACCACTGATAATAAATTGTTACAGAGCAAAACTGTAACATTAAAACACTTGTAAGGAATACAGCCCTCCCATATATGCTTGATGTGTTGTGTTCCTGAAGAATTAAGCTGATTTTAGTCACAGTTACAACTTATACGTCTGAGTTGTAAATTATACCATACGACTTGTTTCATGGCAAACGCATGTGGACCACGCATTTGCAGTCATATAGTGTTTGGTAGGTAATTGATAGTTATTGGGCTTGGATATTAGAGGTGGCATGAAATGGCAAACAGTATCCCGCCCTGTCATACGACACCGGCCAGTTTCTTCCTTGGTTGTAGGAGCGTGTGTGCCTGTCCGGGCTAGTGTGTTGGTGTGTGTCACGTGCGGCAGGGTGCACGGCATGGTGTGATGGTGTTTACACCTCACCCTCAAGTGAATTGATGCTCACCAGTAATATCCCGCCCTTCTGGAGGGAGCAGATAAGTAAACATATACTGTCGGGCAGCAATGTGCAGCTGCTGACGGTAAGGCCATCTCTCCCGCCCCTTGTGCCCGCGTCATCCCATCCAGTCAACTACGCGCCTTTTCATTAAATTGGATATTTTCATACTCATACCAGTGGGGAGGTTTGCCGACTTTTGTAATTGTTTCAGATGCATCTAAAATAATCTAATAAATTGTTGTTTTATAATAGCAATGCAAAGTGGTTTTTTTCAGTGTATGTCTAGTTCGGAGATTACATGTTGAGTTTGATATCTTGAGTCTCGCCGCCTGATGGGTCACGTCGCCGCCTCCATGGTGTTGTCTGACCCAAGCCTAGTGTGGGACCCTCCCTTGAAATGTCATCAATACTGCACTACAAATTACCTCATGCCAAATATAAATAGCTTCAGATAATAGCCCAACAGAACCAGAAAGGATAAATCCATACTGATGGTGTGAGGGTAAAAATGAGTTTTGGTCATAAATAAATATTAATAGAGGTACACACGAAAGAACATATGGTACTGCATCCCCCCAAGACTGCCGATTTACATATCACTATGTGTATGCTGCAATACGAACTCGATCAGACCCAATGACAAATCTTCATCTGGGAATGGCCATGCATTGACATTTACCTGATTACATGACTAACATTAAACCGAAAATTCCCGTAAAGTAATTTGGTTAATAATGGGCATCATATACAAACTACATCATACCCCCCGCCTGCAGGATTACTCACAAATGTGAGATTAGATGTAAATATTGGCAACGTCACGTGCCCCCTACGTAGGTACCGCCCCCGCGGTGGCCAGCTGAGCGTGAGCTAAAATCTAACTAGCAGCAGGTGCACACACAATAACCTGAGGTATCATGTTTGTGTACGAAATAACCCCTCATGCCGTGGAGGAATGTAACACGTCGGCATGAGACCCACGCGTCGGGCGCACAGGACATTATCGGTTGATGCCCTATGTTTGCCCCCGTTTATGCACTCATTTGTGTCCCGCGGCTGATAGCATCCTATGCCTAATCATATGTTATCATATGCCATATATACGCACATATACATGTGCTATAATAGGGGCTTATATAATATACTATACTATATAGTGGGGGGTCACCAACCCTCTGGGTTGCCAATTATAGGGACCCACAGCCTCATAGAAGAAGGGAACACAGAGCATTCAGGGAAAAAACTAGTCATATTCAACTCTGAATCCATAAGGGTGTTCGCTTCTCCTCCCTCCCCCCATTTTTTATGGTGTAACACTTATTAAGCATGGTTATACAGCTACATATCTGATTGTATACAAAAATGAACAGTTCAAGAGGACCACAATATACTGTTTTCAGAATATATACTATATATAATATACTATATATATTATATAATCTATATATATTATATATATATATACTATACATATATTATATATAAGTTAAAGTCTTGTGACAGGGAACCACCGTTCTGGTACAAATGTGGGGGACCCATAGCCTCGGAGAAGGAAAAATATACAAAGTATTCAGAGGGAGACCTTGTCCGGATTTGTCCTCACTGAACACTAATAAGGTATCTATCTACCCCTCCCCTAATGCTTTTTGTATGTACACCACACCTAATTTTTTGTTTTTTTTTGAACTTTGTTACAAAAAATGGAGTTACATATAGCCCGCCAACAAAGATGGGTTATCATAGGTTGTCGAGTTCCTCCAGCTCCTCCAGCTGGCGGGCCAGGACACCCTGGATGCAAGTGCCATTTCCCTACGTCTGTATCGCCCACGCTGAGGACGCTGGAAAAGAAAGCTGCAGCTCTAGGGTCCCTTGCTGTTCCAATGAGCCTAGAACCCACTTCCTTAAAAAACCTGGTCGCACTTTTACCCCAGGTGCCTAGTGTCTCAGAAGCAGAAGCTGGCGAGACATAAATTCGTATGTGGTGATCCAGTTCTCTGTACTTAGGATATTTGGCTGCTTCCCTGTAGGTGGCAGGCAGCGCCACCTGGTTGTAGTAACACTGAGGTCAATGTATGGTGTTAGCCAGGGTTGGGTGACCCCTATACGACAATAGATATATATATATAGATTATATATAAATATATAGTATATATTGCTGATCGGGATGGGCTACGACTAGACAGATACATTATGTGTGGGTGTGTGGTGGTGCTTGTGCTCGGGGTGTGTGATTGTGTGTGTGTGCTGTACCGTGTTTGTGTGTGGAGATAAGGCCTCGCATAGACGCGGCAAGCCATTATATCACTAAGAACTCTTTGACCGCCGACGATTCGACCTATGCCGTCCACGGATCCAACCCTAAACGTTACACTAGTACCCGTAACCCCCCCCCCCCCCGCACACAATGACACCGCACCAATGATCGTATCAATCGTGATCTAAACAGACGATCATTGGTGCGGTGTCACGGTACTAGGTGGTGACGTTTA
>WNGS01005680.1:5839634-5850681 GCA_020271785.1 Procambarus virginalis
CCTTTTCAGGACTAAAATGCATCTGTAAATCTTTCGTCTATTTTAAAAGCCTGTCTAGGTAATATTGAGCCCGCTTTGTACAATATAAGTGATATAATGTGGTTATGGTGCCCAAATGTTTCTGTACAATCCCACAGTTGGGTCTCTCAAGAGCTCACACTGCACACTATTGGCGATACATTAGTTCTACGACCCACCCTGAGCTACAGTAATGTTAAATGTGTGTGTTAAGTAGACTGGTCAGCGTAACTCTGACTCTGCCGTCTTGCGAACTTCATTTTATATGATGAGGGCGTGGAGGGGCTGGCAGCCTCCAGGTACTTCAGTAACTCCCAGGTGAGGGCTTTAGATGGGTAACGTGACGATGCTTCTAGCTTTCATTGTTTACTAAGGGCGCTCGTTGCCTGCTGGCTAGTGTGTAGTGATATCCAAATATTACTGCATAAATACTGCGATATTCCAACAGCTGTGGAGGAGACGAGGGCCAGCTGTGGAGGAGACCAGGGCCAGCTGTGGAAGAAACCAGAGCCAGGTGTGGAGACTAGAGCCAGCTGTGTTGGAGATCCTGGCCAGCTGGAGCAGGGGGTGGACCTCTCACCTGCCTTAACAACTCCATCATGACCGTCCCTTGTCGTCGTCCTTCTCCTCCTGCTACATTCACGCCAGCTTATCTTCTCTCTCTCCTCGTCCTTGTGGCCCAGTACCAGGTAGGTCAGCCCAGTACCAGGTGGGTCAGCCCAGTACCAGGTAGGTCAGCCCAGTACCAGGTGGGTCAGCCCAGTACCAGAGAGGTCAGCCCAGTACCAGGTGGGTCAGCCCAGTACCAGAGAGGTCAGCTCAGGAAGGTGCTGTGGCCCAGTACCAGGTAGGTCAGCCCAGTACTATTACAGGTGTGGACTGTGTAGCAGCTGCACAGGAACACGTGTAGGTGAAGGTGCTGGCATAGAGTGAGGACAGTGTGAGGTGTGAGTCTTCATTAAGACGTTAAGACAGAGTGGATGGCTCTTGGAAGGCGTCGTGCAGGTGTTAAGCCATGCGGGGATGCTTGAGGACACGGTGTCCGTGTCTGGCAAGGTCGGAGAGGGCGTGCCAAGGTTATGGGAAGATGGAGCAAGACGCAAGAGGTCGCTGCGTGAGGTCGTTATTCTCTTACTTTATGCGGTAATCACAAATGTGTAAACATCACGTTTTCTCTCACGAGTTTGTTTTCGCAGAGGACTGTAGGCGTGGACTGTGTCGGAGCGGGCGGGCGGTGTGTGGGCGGTGCTGGTGGGCGGGAGTGTGAGTGGGTGGAGGGCGGGAAGGGCCGCCCACTGGAGCAGTCTGACTGTGGACCCGGAGAGACGTGCTGCTTCTCTAGTAAGTCCATCACCATCTCACTCACACATGCGCGGGTCTACTCACATATTGTGCAATATACCCATATCAGTAATATTTAAAATTCTATGTATTAAACACTTCACAAAACCAGGATTTACCACATATTGACCATTCCACACTATCAGGGTCACAATACATTGAACACACCACTTTGCGTCACCTTTTGAACACACCACACCACCAGACTACGCTATATTTTAAACACTTCAACACGTCCCTGGGTATAATATATTTTGAAAACGCTACCCAACCAGAAACACCATATTTTTGAATATTCCACACACCACCAGAGTCACCACCGGGGTTACTATCAGGGTCAACAACACAACTGGAAGGCAGACGCAAGAGACGAGAGACAGCGGAGGATTCTGAAGGTCTTCACCAACCTCCAGGGAAGACGCTCGAGAAAGAACAGGAACGGAAGTCACCAACGAGAAAACAAATGAATATCAGCAGGCACCGGGATAACAGCAGACCGGGGATAAGTCCAGTAAAAATCTAAAAAAGGGTGAAGGAAAAGCAAGTAAAAATGAGAACAATTTGGAAAGTGTTGCCAGCAGCACCAGGAAGAAAAGCCAAGACGACGAATTTAAAGAACAACGCAAAACTTAAGAAAGAATTAGAATCAAACGGCGTTGAGGCAACACACTCCAGGAGGAACTCAATGAAAACAAAGGGTAACAACTCCACGGAGAAGACTTCTAGAAAAACAAAGAAAAGGCTACAAAAGAAAATGAAGCAAAAGATGTTAAAGAAAACAAAGAAAACGCAACGAAAGAAACCTGAAAAAATGCGATCAAAGAAAAATAACAAAACTCTATCAAAAAAACCTAAGAAAACGCAACGAAAGAACTCTAAGAAAACACTACCAGAGAAGAACAAGAAAAATCTATCACAGAAAACAAAGGAAAGATTTCCGAAGAAAGTAGATAAATTGCGACCAGGGAAAACGAAGAAAACACTGTCAAAGAACACGAAGAAAAATCTTACAAAGAAAGTAAAGAAAATACAGCCCCCAAAATTAAGAAAATGCAACAAGAAAAAAAGAAGAAAAAAACAATCAACGAAATTAAAGAAAACGCTACAAAATAAAACAAAACAAACACTAAGAAAGAAAACAGAATTTCAAGGGAAAGAAAATAAAATAAAAAAACAAACACGTAAGACTAAAACGAAAAATAAAAGAACAAAAAGGCAAAGAATGTTTCCAAAAAGAAGAAAACCAACAAAGGAAAGCAAAGGAAAAATAACAAAAAAGGGCATTTGAACAAAACCAAATCCCAGTCCAAAATCTCGTCTAAGAAAGGCAGCAAATCTAAGAAAAAGGAGAAGAAGGCCAAACAACTGGCGCGCCAAGAGACGGAGGAGACATCTTCGAGGCAAGATTCAGGGTCGAAGAGAAAGTGTAGGAGGAGCAAGAAGTGTACAAGAGCCGGAGGAAGGTGTACCAATGGTCAGTGTTCCACTAAGGTCATCGCGGACGCACCAAGTGTAAAGGAGCTGCCTGCGTCTGTTGTCGTCTAGGTCAGTCCAACACGGTCTTAATGTTCTCTATTTATTATTTGTTTAATGTTGTATTTCTGTACGTAGACGAGTTGCAAGTCTGTACACTGTTTAAACTTCAGCATAGTTAAGAATAGTTATACTCTTAAACAAATTCAATCCCAAAGCGACTTATCAGTTAACCAGCCACTGGCAGTATTTTCCGAGAAGGGGGAGAGAAAGGAAGTATTTTGAAGGAAGTAATAAGTTTTGGGGGAAATTGGGCACCGTTCCTTGCCCCATACTTGTCCCTATGTTGGTGTTTTTTATTTAGCTACTCAGAACGAAATGTCCATTTAGCACGGGCTATAGTGAACCCGTAAATTGTTGTCCCCATATACCTCCCAAGTGTTGTATAGCCATACTGGCTTAGTGCTCTTGCCTCATAATTCCCTCACTCCTTCTGTACGAGGCTACGCAACACAGCCTCATCTACCTTGTAAACCCGTCTACCACAGATGGTGGCTCCTCACCACAACCTGCCTCTCAATATTATATATTGCATCTTGACATCAAAATCTCCAACGGACAAAATATGGTGTGCTGACTATCACAAACAACAGCTGTTTCTGTGCGTGGCTCCATCGGTTAGGTTAAATTTAGGAAATTCAGTACATCTTTTTATGTGAGAACGGACTGGATGCTCAGTGATACTGAACCTGTATAAAAAAAAGTTTGGGTTTACCACAGGACGACGACTACGCTAAAGTTTACTTACTGTAACTTACATAATATGAGCTGCATTAAACTAGTGAATCAATTTTACGAAAAGTATTAGTTTAGAGGCAGTAGTAAATCTGAAACAACACTTAAGAGAGAATTAATCTTTTAGTTATTTTGAAGGAACAGCCTAGGCATCCCACATTAAAACATATATATATATATATATATATATATATATATTATATATATATATATATATATATATATATATATATATATGTATAATAACACATTTAACATCGAGGATCACCTTATACTTACATGACAACCTCCAAGAAGAGAGAGAATAGTTGGCAACTGATTTCAAAAGGATAGAGTAGCTTAGGCTATTTCAACCCTCGTAACTATCTCTCTTCTGATGTTCTTCCAGGGAAATGTTCACATATAACCCTTCAGGCATCTATACATTCTTCCTTAAACGTGTGAGATGTGGTTTTCCGCCTCTTGTTCCCGCCAAGTTTATTTATGAACATCTAAATGTTATAGAGACGAATTATGTGAAATTCGTATTTGACAGATATTACCTTTAGCCATACAGGTAGTCGAGTAGTGGTCTGGGGCATACGGGCAGTGGAGGAGTGATAGAGAAGTGATCCTCAGACATATAAGTAGAGTAGTATTTACTTGCAGCTGTTTGACACATCTGCAGGTATATATATAACTTAATCAAGAGACACATGAGAGTACCTCCTGCTAATAACCTTGTGAACACCTCAGATTGCTTTGCTTGCTGCTAATAACCTTGTATACACCTCAGATTGCAAAGTCAAAAAGAGTTGCAAGAAGTACTCTGGTAAATGCAAGGAGAAGTGCTCCCGCCAGGAGCGCGAGATCACCAAAGGCTGCGGTGGACGAGGCTGCAGGTGCTGCGCCGCGGACTGTAAGATCAGACCCAAGTGTAAGAGGGCCAAGGGCTCCTGCAGCAGCACGAGGTGCTCCTCCAGCCATCATGAGGTGAAGGGCGGGTGTCAGGGCTACCAGTGCAGGTGTTGCAGCCCAAAGTGCACTATGAGGCCCTCCTGCAGGCGCGCGGGAGGCTGGTGCGTCACCAGCAGCAAGAAGTGCACCACCGGCCAGCTGGACAGCTCCGGCTGCAAGGGAAGCACCTGCTTCTGCTGCCTTCCAACGACCATTAGTGAGTGAGGGGAGGTGTGTGTGTGAGTGAGGGAGGTGAGTGTGTGAGTGAGTGAGGTGTGTGAGTGAGGGTGGTGTGTGAGTAAGTGAGGAGAGGTGTGTGAGTGAGTGAGGGGGAGGTGTGTGACTGAGGGAGGTGTGTGAGTGAGGGAGTTGTGTGAGTGAGGGGAGGTGTGTGAGTGAGGGGAGGTGTGTGGTGTGGTGAGTGAGGGAGGTGAGTGTGGTGAGTGGTGAGGGTGGTGTGGGAGTGTGTGAGGGAGAGGGTGTGTGAGTGAGGAGGGAAGGTTGTGTGAGGGAGTTGTGTGAGTGAGGGGATGTGTGAGTGAGAGGAGGTGTGGAGTGAGTGAGGGAGGTGGTGTGAGTGAGGGAGGTGTGAGTGAGGGGAGGTGAAGAAGTGAGTTTATGATAATATCAATAATGCACTGATCTATAACATAACAAATATATATGTATATATATATATATATATATTAGATAGATATATATATAGATAGATATATATATATTATATATATATATATATATATATATAAGGTACAACAACGGGAATGTCATCACCATCCACAACAACTGGAACGTCACTAAATACCACAACAACGGGAACGTCACTAAATATATATACAACTGGTATATCACTAAATACCACAAAACGGGAACGTCACTAAATACCACAACAATACGTCACTAAATACCACAACAACGGGAACGTCATAAATACCCACAACAACTGGAACGGCACTAAATACCACAACAACGGGAACGTCACTAAATAACAAACAAGGGAACGTCACTAAATACCAAACAACGGGAACGTCACTAAATACCACAACAACGGGAACGTCACTAAATACCACAACAACGGGAACGTCACTAAATACCACAACAACGGGAACGGCACTAAATACCACAACAACGGAACGTCATTAAATACCACAACAACGGAACGTCACTAAATACCACAACAACGGGAACGTCACTAAATACCACAACAACGGGAACGTCACTAAATACCACAACAGGAACAATACCTTCCACCACAACTGCAATCACGACAACCACAATCGATCCTATTTTGATACTGTACGAAATATTAGCAAATTTAACGAGGCTAAACGAGAGTCTAAACAATACGACCAACGCCCTACAGGACGCGCAGGACGCCCTGCTAAAACTGTATAACCTCTTGGTCAATGTTCTGAGTACCACCGTCTTCTCCACCACGACCCCACCCGGACGTCGACGCCTGTTAAACAGACCTGCAAGAGAAGAGCCACTTCTCAGGAGACAAAAACGAGATGCCATCGATGATATTCGTGATCTTGTCAGTATTATGGAAAAAGTCGTCGCCGCTGTAGAGATCAGGAACACCATCGAGATAGAGACGTTTACTGTTGACTTACGAGCTCAGATAAAGGTTGTTCAGACGTTGACAGTGGACATCAGCAGCGGAACTGTGGCTGCAACACAGGAGCTGCTTGTGACAGTGGCCTGGGCGCTCGGTATAACAATACAGGCAAAGGAGACAACTATTGCTGAGAAAGGGAAGGTAGAAGAGGAGATAAAACAAGTAGAGAATGAAATAGCCTTGTTGGAAGGATCTACCACGTCATCTTCCACTGAAGGATCATCGTCTTCCACTGAAGGATCATCGTCTTCCACTGAAGGATCAACATCTTCCACTGAAGGATCATCGTCTTCCACTGATGGATCATCGTCTTCCACTGATAGATCATCGTCTTCCACTGATGGATCATCGTCTTCCACTGATGGATCATCGTCTTCCACTGATGGATCATCGTCTTCCACTGATGGATCATCGTCTTCCACCGATGGATCATCGTCTTCCACTGATGGATCATCGTCTTCCACTGATGGATCATCGTCTTCCACTGATGGATCATCGTCTTCCACCGATGGATCATCGTCTTCCACTGATGGATCCTCATCTTCCACTGATGGATCTTCCACTGATGGATCATCGTCTTCCACTGATGGATCATCGTCTTCCACTGATGGATCTTCCACTGATGGATCATCGTCTTCCACTGATGGATCATCGTCTTCCACTGATGGATCATCGTCTTCCACTGATGGATCATCGTCTTCCACTGATGGATCACCGTCTTCCACTGATGGATCATCGTCTTCCACTGATGGATCATCGTCTTCCACTGATGGATCATCGTCTTCCACTGATGGATCTTCCACTGGTGGATCTTCCACTGATGGATCATCGTCTTCCACTGATGGATCATCGTCTTCCACTGATGGATCATCGTCTTCCACTGATGGTTCATCGTCTTCCACCGATGGATCATCATCTTCCACAGATGGATCATCATCTTCCACTGATGGATCATCATCTTCCACTGATGGATCATCATCTTCCACCGATGGATCATCATCTTCCACTGATGGATCATCATCTTCCACTCGTGATCCATCTTCTTCCAGTTCATCAACAACTTGAGTGAATCGGTCTATTATAATTCTTTAAAATATAATAGTTGTTCATGTTATTTATTATGAATATTATAACCGTGAGGTTGTGAACGGTTAAGGTTGACTTCCTTCTTATTTTAGCTCTTGTATTACAATGTTCATCTTCAGTGTTGACTTTATTATTGCTGCAATTATTCTTGTTTCGTATGAGTTGTAAACAAAGAGAAATGTGTTGGGTTTGTTTGTTTTTTGTTTGTATGGCGTGGAGTGTGCAGTTGTGAACTTTTTTTTTTCAAATTAATTTCTTTGTTACTCAGAATGAAATTGACTATATGTAAAATGGTAGATTTTTCTGAGCAGATAAAAGAATAATAATTTCACACCAGCTTTACTTCAATTTAAATATTATTGTATATCATACAATATGTAGAGATCTCATAGAAATGTTACACATTATTTCAAATAGCAGCAGACAATTAGATCAAGCGAGGCTTTGGTTCTGTGTAAGTCTTATCTAATCCTCCGCATGGAGTTTCTTCCAGATAATTTTCATAAAATCTTAGCGCATAATTCACAGTTAGTTGATTATCTTTCAAACATTGTCCTAAATTATCTTTTTTAATTGTTTACATTAATTTTCCAACAAATGAAGTTTAGCTAATTGGTTGATAATTTCAGGCAGGGTTTTTATTGCTTTTTGTTTTAAATATTAGTCACACAAAAACACATTTCCAATTTTATTGAATTGTTCTCTTTTCAAGTGACATTAAAAAGTTCAATAATTGGTTTTTGTTATTTCCCCTCTCAAATGTTGTTTTTGTGGAATTTGCTGAGCCCAGCAATGTTTGGTTTGGTTTGCCTTTGTTTTAATTAGCTCCACAAGTCCCTGTGTTAAGGGATGGGAGGAAATTATTATCCCTGCCCAGCAGCAGCATTGGTAAAGGGAAATGATTAAAGTTTTTACCCTAAATACAGATATGAAAAATAAATGTAAAAGCTTGCCAAGTTTGCTTCATCATTCACTTGGTAACCATATTCTAGTACTACAGCCTAACTTTTTGTTTTTTCTTTATTAAATAATATACAATATAAAGATCATATTTACTGCCACCACAGCAGCAGGCAACAACGCTATATATTTACAAAGGAAAATACTACATTTATATATAGTTATATAATTCTCAGTAAACCAATTTTCACTGAGCACGAGCCGTAAATCCCAAATATTATTTATACTTGATCCTGCCTCGCAAGAACTTCAATATTTTGACTACTGAGTAACCCTGACCAAGAGGTCCACATCTCCTGGACCTTGACATACACAGAGGAGGTTGGTAGTGTTATTTGTGCCGCGGGTGTCATGGCACTTATGAACCTTCTGAAACTGGTGTCTTACCTCTTATAGATGTATCTCATCTCATCGCTGAGATGAGATGTATCTCATCTCAGCTATGGGAGGAGTCCCGCCTCTAATTGCAGAGAGTATCTTGACTCCACTTAAGAAACTTCTTGGAACATTTAATTCAACCCTTTACACGAATTGTCTTTCACATTTCATTACCATTCTGCCTCCTGTGACGGAACTGCGCCATTCCTCCATTCTCCTAATAACTCGTGGAAAGTGATATCTGGGAGATGAGTTAATAAATCTTTTTGTTGATAAAATAATCAACAAAATAAACCTTGACGAGATTAGCCAAGAGGCTCATTCCCGGTGTTGGACATAAATATGAGTCACGCGTTACTGAAAAAATTACAAATGGAAAGTTTTACCGCTATATATTTGAATAAAATATATAAAAAAAATAATTGTTGTCAAACAAAAACAAACACAACTGGTCTGACAAAGACGTACAAAAGTGCTAGGCCTGACGGTGTTACACAAAAGTGCAGGGCTTGACAAAGGCAAATTAAAGTTTTGAGCCTGAGAAAGGAAGTAAAAAGCTACTCGAAACAAAAGCGGTTCAAGAAGACTGGGACCATGCACATTTTAATATTAAAAACAAAATCAATATTTTTCCGTATATTATCAATTAATTATCTAAATGTCATTAATTGATAAACTAACAGAAACAATCAATGGATTTCGAACAGTTCAACAATTAATAGGTAATCAACTAATTTAGAGAAGTCCTTGCATAGTTGCAGTATGAATAGTTTATGATATTAATATGCATAACGCAAGCATGGCACTATATATATATATATATATATATATATATATATATATATATATATATATATATATATATATATATATATATATATATATATATATATATATACATATACATAGTAAATACAGAATATGCGGTCATATTCAATGAGACATGTCTAAAAGAAAACCTGCTGCCAGTATACACCAATATATATATATATATATATATATATTATATATATATATATATATATATATATATATATATATATATATATATATATATCACATATATGTGCTGTATTAGGACTAAGATAGTATAGAATTTCTATAACAGGACAAAATGAGGTGAAAAACGGGAGCAACATTAATTCTTGTGGCCGACCGTCCCTCCTTAATGGACAGTTACATTCTTCAGGCTGAGGAGAATTTTACACAATCGCCTTACCTCAGTTATTGTGTGTTGCTCTAGTAGTAGTTTTAGCACCTCAGCTGCACCGCGGCCGAGCTGGGGCAGTGAATTTGCCAATATTTACATAATCTCACATTTGATAATCTGCAGCTATATATTTTGTATATGATCCCATTATTAACCAAATATTTAGGAATTTTCTTTAATTTTAGTCATGTAATATGTAAATGCAATGGCATTCCCAGATGAAATTTCATGTCTATATTCGTATTTGAGCATAACATGTGATATTGTAAATGCATCTTGGGGATGCAGACCATTGTTCTTGTGTGTCCTCTATTATAATATTTATTTATGACCAAAACTCATTTTTACTCACCCATCATATGGCTGTTCCTCTGGTTATGTTGGCTTATTATCTTGAAGCTATTTATATTTGGCATGAGGTAATTTGTAGTGCAGTATTGATGACATTTCTAGGGAGCGTCCCGCACTAGTCTTGGGTCAGACAACAACATGGCGGCGACGACCAAAGGCGGGAGAAGTCAAATCAAATCACATGTTAATCTCCGAACTAACATAACTGAAAAAAAAACCTTTGCATTGTTATTATAAAACAACAATTTATTAATTATTTTAATGCAGAAACAATTACAAATCGCAAACCTCCCACTTTATGAAGAATATCCAATTTAATGAAAAGGCGCGTAATTGACTGGATGGGATGACGCGGGCACAAGGGCGGGAGAGATGGCCTTACCGTCAGCAGCTGACGTGCTGCCGACATAATTGTTTATATTGTCCCTCCAGAAGGGCGGATTTACTGGTGGCATCAATCATGAGGTGAGTGAACACTCCCCAGTCACCCTGCGAGTGAACACACCACCACAGCAGCAGGCACAACGCTCCTACACAGGAAGAAACTGGCGGTGTGTTGACAGTCAGGCGGGACTGTTGCCTTCATCCACCTCAATATTAACCAATAACTATCATATACTACCAAACATTTGCTGCAAATTGTTGCCTCGTTTGCCATAAAACAAGTCGTATGGTATAATTTACAACTCATACGTATAATTTATAAGTGACTAAAATCAGCATTAATTCAGGAACAAAAACACAGCATACATGGGAGGCTGTATTCCTTACAAGTGTTTTAATGTTACAGTTTTGCTCTGTAACAATTTATTACAGTGGTCAGCCACACCGGTTGGTGAAATTCAGCGTACTGCCTTAACGAAATATTTGAAATAAAA
>WNGS01005680.1:5863387-5874943 GCA_020271785.1 Procambarus virginalis
TATCATTTGCCATTTCATGCAAGGGGGGCCGGGGGAGGGGGATTGGCCCGCCTGTGACCATCCCTGAACAAAAACCAAAGTTGCATAAAAATAAGATTATATATAGCTGGTTTATGGAGGGAGGCACTTTATCTGCATCTTACCTACTTGACTATTATCCTACCCAGGCTCATCTCAGCCTATAGGGATAAGATGCTAAAGCTGAATCCCCTACCAGAAGAACATCACTTCAGAGACCTACAACTACACATCATCGCCAGATATAGGAAGAACAAGACTGAGACCTCACCCTTCCCAACCTTTCCGGAATTTGTGGAGTATGTCATTGATAGCACTAGAGGCTTAAACACCAGGGATGAGTGGATAAGTAAGGTGAGTGGAGAGAGAGGGGGGGTGGGGGAGGAAGGGAAAGGGGGGGGATGAATGAATGAACTTGAGCGGTTTGTTATTATATATCTTGCAACTTCAGGCGTAACTTTGGTTCCTGTTTGAAAATTGTGTAGCCAAATAGGTTCAGTTTTGAGATCGTAGGTAAATTTCCTGGTCATAATGCTTTAAATTTATAATGTCTGCTGACTCCCGTTTGCGGCATATTTAACAGCACTTACAAATAAACATCTTTAAAACATCCGGTTTCTGATAACTGTTGTGATCAGTTCACACCTTGGTACCTTACAGCCCCATTCAACTTTCAGGTGAAGTGTTGGACGCCATACTGGCCCAGTTGTAATGTAGGATTGCGCTTCTAGATTATAATGTTGTGCTCAAACTGGAGTCGATACAGAAAGACGAGAGGTTCCTCATCACCCTGGCAAACATGACGGAGCTCAAGGAAGTAAGTATCATAGTTTCCAGTTTAGTGCCCTCTCTCCACTTGCACCTGGACACAAACTGTAATTACAGATCTGGGTGTTTGACTGACAGTGTTTTGAGAAAGCATGTAGGAAACGTCTTTAAAACAAGAAACAGTAGCATAAATTGTGTTATGTCCAAACATGTCAGAATATTCAGTTTCTGTTCTTGTAGCCTCCAAGGTTAATATAACAATGTTACAGGCTATGAAAATTTTGGAGCCAAGAAATTGATTACTGTCATTATAAAATTTATTAGCCGACGTGTCAAATTTGAGGGATGCAGGTGCTGGTTAATTTCAAGGCTATAAAATCCATGATATGTTCAAGGAAGTTTGAGATAATAAACTACATCCCAAAAGGGTAGAGATGCTTAGGCTATTTCTACTATGACAATGGTATGCAATTCAAGAAACAGTACAATTAGAATTAGAGTACATTTAGATTTTTTTTTACATTAAGACTTATTCATTTTACTTATTCTTATTCTTATATTCATTTTACTTAATTTACTTATTCTATTCTATACTTAAGACGTATCAAAGAGGTGTCCTCCAGTCAAGGAATTGGGCATCCCCCCCCTCAGTCAAGGAATTGGGCATCCCCCCTCAGTCAAGGAATTGGGCGTCCCCCCCTCAGTCAAGGAATTGGGCGTCCCCCCTCAGTCAAGGAATTGGACGTCCCCCTCAGTCAAGGAATTGGGCGTCCCCCCCTCAGTCAAGGAATTGGGCGTCCCCCCCCCCTCAGTCAAGGAATTGGGTGTCCCCCCCTCAGTCAAGGAATTGGACGTCCCCCCCTCAGTCAAGGAATTGGGCGTCCTCCCCCTCAGTCAAGGAATTGGGCGTCCCCCCCCCTCAGTCAAGGAATTGGGTGTCCCCCCCTCAGTCAAGGAATTGGGTGTCCCCCCCCTCAGTCAAGGAATTGGACGTCCCCCTCCTCAGTCAAGGAATTGGACATCCCCCCCTCAGTCAAGGAATTAGGCACCCCCCCTCAGTCAAGGAATTAGGCACCCCCCCTCAGTCAAGGAATTAGGCACCCCCCCCCCTCAGTCAAGGAATTAGGCACCCCCCCCCTCAGTCAAGGAATTAGGCACCCCCCCTCAGTCAAGGAATTAGGCACCCCCCCTCAGTCAAGGAATTAGGCACCCCCCCCCTCAGTCAAGGAATTAGGCAACCCCCCCTCAGTCAAGGAATTAGGCAACCCCCCCTCAGTCAAGGAATTAGGCACCCCCCCCCAGTCAAGGAATTAGGCATCCCCCCAGGGATAATGTGTTTATCCCTGGGGTCACGTATCTTAGTTTAACCAATGAAACTAATGTATCTTAGTTTCCCATAAACCTAGCACATCATACTTTTAATTCTATAATAAAATCTCATGCAAATTAAAAATGTTATTCTGTTATATAATCTTCCCCATGTCCTGGAACTTATCACTCACTATTCTAAACCTATTGTTATGATGGTATTTAGGGCTAAGGTCAAGTATTGGAAACAGCTATTCTGTGCCATCTAAAACTATACCCCCCAATGACCTGTGTAGAGACTTACCTGCACTCTGCTGATTTTACATACTGTATTTATACAGTACCTCAGTATTTTTCAACCCTTGTACCCTTCAAATAATTCTGGGGCATACTTTAAATAAGTACACACAGATTTCATTGTCAAATGAAAGATGATGATTTCTGTCTTTGCTCTTGATACTAGTTAAATGAGAAAATTACACAACAATGACTCAAAAATATATTTGCATATGATTAGGAATTAATTATCTTATTTATCATTACCATACCAGAAATTTGAATTTTTATATTGTGTATTTATGTTCTTTTTGACTTACCTTTATATTGTTCCCATCAGCTGAAGTCCCCAGAGTGGCGTCACTTGCAAGACGGAACACCCTCTGACGACCTTGTTGTTAAATACTTCAAAGAACTCAATTTATACCAAATAAAACAACTACATAGTCGGTATCTTCTTGACTTTCTGCTTTTTGGTTACCGTCAAGATAAGCAACTGCTGAAGAATGCACGAGAGTAACAGTTGATCTAGCAGCGCAGAATTGTTAATTTTACCAAACATGATACAAAACTTGTAATGTGTAGAGATAATAATGACATTTTCTGTGTGTAATCATTATATGGTTCATGATGAACTGTAGACTAGAAGTGTTCCAACAAATGACATCGGTTTTACGATGAGCTCAATTACTTTCTTCTGAAGCATGTTTTAAGTGTTATGACTTGCTTGTATATTCTGTAAGTGTTATTCACAATGCTCTTGTTTATAAAACAATATGATAGCTCAAAAATTTATACTTGTAAGGGCAATCATTACTATTTAAATGTAGGCTGTGATGTATACTGTGATTTATTATAACTAAATTTTAAAGCTGTTTTTACAGTTGTTTGGTAAAACATTATTTTATCACACACACGTATCTCCTATCATGGTAAAATTCATTCATTTCCACTGCCCCATTTCCCACTTTATGGGGTGAAGAGGCATCAGTGTTTAGGAAAAAAATAAGATTTCAAGTAACCTGTGTATGAAAAGTTTTTTGAGGAAGCCATTTGGTCACTTCCTAAGGCAATGTCCCAGTCTCGCTTGGGCATGCAACCAAATCAGCCAGGTCAATGCAACCTTCTCATCCTCAATGCTGCAGATGTATTTCAAGTAGGCCACTCTTGAAGAGAAGTGATGGAAGATAGGCACTCGAGCTTTCAATCAAGACTAGCATAGCCTCCAAAAGTGCCATTCATCTACTGTACACTTAAAGCAATATTTAGGTTCAGTGTAACTGTAAAGTATTGCTCTGCTAATTGGTAATTTGTCCTCTAATCACTTACCAACCAACCACCATGTGATGACACTAATAAGCAGAAGCAACAATGGATCTACACCTAACTTTCATTCCAAGTTTAAGCATAGGGAAAGTTGGAGTGAACAGAAGGGAATGGGAGTGAATGAGTGGCTTGCTCAGAATGGAGCTTTTAATCTACACTTAAAAATTTATACTCGAGCTTAAACCATTCAGTCAATCCCTCGGGCAAGAATCCCCCTGGCTAAACTCTACCAAAAAAAGAATGGAAACATAAGATAGACAAGCGAGAAAATCTTGCTCATGTGCAAAGATACTGTATCTCCGTAGCACCAGATGTCCAAGACCACAGCCCACTGCAAAAAGCAAAATTTACAAAGCTTATAAATGGCCCAGTCTTGCACACTGACAATGAATGTGGAAAATCTGAGGCATATAAAGGGAACACAAACATGAGGTTTTTCCTCCAAAATCACTGTGTCCTGATGTCAGCACGAGACAAGGCAATGAACTACTTGAATGTGGCAAATTTCTGCAGGTCATGGGTACATGGCGTAGGACTGCAGTTGATCGAGTTTCTCCACTATGCATATCAAGCATATTAATTGAGAGTCATGCCTTAGAACATGGAACCATGGTACGGGAGTTTAGGAATGGAATCGGACTGTTACAAGACACAAGATTAAGGTGAGAGAGAGCATAAAGATAAACAAAGCTCAGACAAGGATATGACTCCTTTGAAATAATGTCTCATTCTCAACCACGGATGAGGGATCTGAATAGCGTTTGACAAAAGTGTTAAACCTACCAAAGAGATATACACCTGATGATGAAAGAACGCATGAAAATCTGTTACACATAATGAAACAAAACACGAAGCCTTCTTGGAGATACAGGGGATATGAGGCATGAATGGCAAGACACCACAAGCAAACACAGTTGTCATCTGGATAACTACTGTGAGAGTACAGTGGTCTCAGGATGTACAACTACCTCCTGACTGATATTGTGATCCCTCACTGGCTGGTGAACCAGGCTTAGAAGAGCCAGGGAAGAGTGAGTTACTGAATGCCTCTTCTTTACCGTACTGGTGCTGTCACGTTGTGGTGGGCTGAGGTAATAGCTAGATGGACAACTAGCAATTAATAAAGCAACATTTCGGAGGTGTCTTTGAACCTAAATTTTGCCTTTTACAAGATTTTTGAATGCAGGTAAGTGAACTGTCTGTCATTCTGAACTAGACGGACAATTCTCCAGTGTCTCTCTTCAATAACCTGTGGGTGGTGGTGGTGGTGGAAGTGTCTTGAGAAAGCCTTCTTATCTAACTTCAAGTAATAAATTAATCTTAATAATTTAAAATTTGACATGGTCTAAAATTAATAGTCTAACTTTGTATGCTTTTATTATTTAACTAATTACAAAATTGTAATACCTTGAGGCCAAATTGTTTGTATTGTGTAACACCCTACAAGTGCAATGAGATGTAGGATCTGGCACCAGATTATCATTTCAATAATGTATGTAATTTAATCACTTATTTCATGCAATTGTCTATATATCTAATGTTAAGAACATAATCTGAACAATTCTGTATACCTGTAATTAAATGTTACAAATAATAAAAAGCAGCAATGCTTATGTCAGAATTTATTACTGGGCTTAACAGCAACAAGAACGTGATTTCTAGGTGACAACTGAGGGTCAAATGTTGGCACCAGTATACTCTCCACACCTGGGAAGAAAACATTTTTATTTTAT
Organism: Procambarus virginalis; assembly: GCA_020271785.1. NCBI lineage: Eukaryota > Metazoa > Arthropoda > Malacostraca > Decapoda > Cambaridae > Procambarus > Procambarus virginalis. Next base: position 5,868,817 of record WNGS01005680.1, read on the forward strand.
ACACTGATATTCTTTAAAGTTTAATTTTGATTACATTTTTATTTAGACTATATAAAGAAAGTATTAAAAGAAGGCACCAAGCCAAGAAGACTATGTAGTACTATACAAAGAATTTGTTTACATACTGTTAGGCTGAACAAAATATGATGTTTAGGGAGGATTTATTATTACATGTCATATGTGAAGGTAAACATTATTATAATTAAACAATCTAAATATTATTTTGCAGACGAGGAGTCACAATAACGTGGCTGAAATATGTTGACCAAACCACACACTTGAGAGTGAAGGGATGACGACTTTTCGGTCCGTCCTGGACCATTCTCAAGTCGATTGTGATGATGGCACGGGCATGAATAGCCTATAATAATGATGGAAGGAGGCGAGGCAATAAATAGACGAGAGAGAGGTGAGGCTTGGCTTTCTGCAGTTTCCTTTGTTCTTATTCTTATTACTATCCCCTTTATTTTACCTTACCTTTCGTACTTTTTACCTTGGTTTTTCTTCTCCTTACCTCTCTCTTGCCTATTTATTGCCTCGCCTCCTTCCATCATCTCCAGCTTGGCGATTAAATGCGACCTCAGAACACTGAAAAGATTTACTGAATAAAAAATTATACCACTTATGAGCTATTCATGCCCGTGCCACCTCTTGGGTGTCTTAATCTTTATCAATCAATCAATCCATCATCTCAATCGACTTGAAAATGGTCCAGGACGGACCGAAACGTCGTCGTTCCTTCACTTTCTAGTGTGTGGTTTGGTCAACAAATATTATTTTCTTACTGGCCAACTTTTTTTCTTTGTGCCAAATGTAGAACAACTAGTGAGTGTGTACGGAATCGATTCAATTATACTTCATTCCATTAAAGGGAAAAATGGGTTATGATGCAATGTTACGAAATCAGTAATAACTGATTACATTTTAGAAATAAGAGTTTGCAGAGTTGCCAACTATACACGACATTGTAACTCTGTGGGTGAAACTGATCCTAAACCCAACAGGGTAAATTATGAAACAGATTAGACGACTGTAAGAGCAAAAAAATTGCATACATCACCATCCATGTTGCACCTAGCAAAGCTCTGCTAGCTATCAACGCAACACAATAATGCCTAACACTAGGGAACACAAAACTAAGGTCAAAAGGTCTGCACCAGATCACACGGGTCTTCTGCTCCTTTCTGCAATTTGAGTAATTAAACTCGATGCCAAGGCAATATCTAACCTGTGTCAAGACTAGACAAAGGAAGGCAAGAGATGTCACAGGCCCCCCTATAAGGTCTATACCTACACCCTTGGAGAAGCACCATGGACCATGAGTGAAGTACTATTATTTAAGCCAGTGCTGAGAAAATTGAAATGACTCAGAGAACAGACTGGAGAGGATTTCAGACACTCGATGACTTGTAACCACACACATGAGAAGTAAATATATATATATATATATGCTAACATTAGAATAGTAAATGAAATAAACATGGCCCCAGAGTGCAAACCAACCTAACTTTCCTGGTTACCAACAAGTCCAATTAAACTGAAAGCTGGTCCCAGCCTGGCAACCATGCACTGCATGATAGTTGGGAATGTGAGGTGGTTCAGGTCGGTGGACCCATACATGGTACTGCCACCTGGTGGTGACAAGCAAGGGGTCACCAGCTAGGCTAACCACTAGATATTTTGGTTGAAAATCTGTTAATATGGTATCAGAGTGCTGTATTCTTTTAAAGAGCTACATATTGACTATTATTATATACAATTGTAATGCAATACTTTTTTGCTGAACTTTATTAATATTACTGATAAAACTTCCACAAATATACAGTGCTATAGTACTACTAATGCTTATGCATAAGGAGCCTCAATACAATATTAGAAAGTAACATTCATTATTATTTGTACTTAAGCTCTCATTAAAAGTCTGAGTGTAAACCAACTCACCTTTTTCGTACAGAAAGAGTAGTCTGTCAAGAAGTACCACTGACTCCACTACTGGAGCTAACAGCAGCCTTAACGAGTAGAAGATAACGACCTGTAGGTTAAAAGATATTGGACAAAAACTATCACAATGTTCTCGTTCTCGTTTTCTCTCATTCTCTCTCGTTCTCTTTCTTGTTCTCTCGTTTTCGTTCTTGTTCTCTCTCGTTTTCGTTCTTGTTCTCTCTCTCGTTTGTGTTCTCTCTTTCGTTCTTGTTCTCTCTCGTTCTCTCATTTTCTCTCGTTCTCTCATTCTCTTATTTTCTCTCTCTCTCTCGTTCTCTCTCTCTTATTTTTGTTCTCGCTCTTGTTTTCTCTCTCTCTTGTTCTCTAATTTTCTCTTGTTTTCTCTCTCTCGTTCTCTCTCTCATTCTTCCTCTCGTTTTCTTGTTTTCTCTCTTGTTCTCTCTCTCTTTCTCCCTCTCTCTTGTTCTCTTGTTTTCTCTCTCGTTCTCTCCTTTCTCTCTGACAATAATTATTTAGTAATATTTAAGCTCACAGATAAGTCTCGGCTTTAATTTAACTATTTTTAAATGCATCACCTAACCTCAAGATGTGTTTACTCTGATTCATATTAGTATTTCTAGCAAAGTGACATTGCCTTGCAAAGACCAAATAACTGAGCAATTTGGTAATGCTGTTAACAGGATGTGTGATTATTGTATGACAAAATATCCCTAGAATGAGTTATCACAAGGTGAGTATTGGTGTTAATATGAGGCAGGAAGAGTCATAAGAAGTGTGAGGAGAAATTACTAGTACTGCATGTCCATGCATGTACTGCATGTTCCTTCACTATAAATAAAGCAAACCACTTACCCCTGTAAGACCATTATTCACATAAGTACAGTCTAACACACTGATACCTAAATCCAATTAATACCGAGTTCAGGTGCGCAATTCACTAGAAAAGTTAAGACTGCCTGAAAGACAATTCCTCTGGCACTGTACCAATAAATTTATTGGTGCTGCTGTAAAAAAAAAATCTAACCTTTGGTTTAAAATTAAAGCTTAACATCCCAACAAGATAAAATGAATCTTTGTTGAAAATTACCCACATTTGCTATGATTAAAAGTGAGAACATGTACCAAGTACCATGTATTTTGCATATTTAACTTTCAAGTTTTTGGTAGGCACTAAATAAATTTTTACCCTTATAACAATAGAGGGATCCTTACCCTGGGAATAAGAGTATAGGACAGTACTCTCCAATTTATCTGGCGTACTCTTTTTGGAGATTCAGAGTATGCAAATGAAAACCCAGGGAGTTTCCAAATGCATACTCAATTGTGTAGCACTTTTGGAGTGCCACATACCAAGGCTTTGCCTCTAGAAACTATCAGAGGTGAAACAACTCAAGAGGAAAGTGAATAATTATCAAAAGAAGGCACTAAGCTGGGAAGACTGAAGAGGAAAAGCATTATGCTATCAACACTGCAATCTGCTTCAGGGAAGATAACCCTTATAAAGAAGGCTTATAAATTACTGCATAAAGTATTTTATAAGAGAATTAATGCATTTACTTCAACTCATAATACTTGGAACAAAATAAGGCCAACAAATTTATAAAGCCACCAATTACTGCAATTCTTACTATGACACTTGTTTAAATTATGCAATATCTGTATTGTACAACAAGCAATAAGTGAAGAATATAATTAAGTGCCTTTTATTAATGCCAAGTAATTAAAACATTTTGCATTATTCATAATTTGAAACTTTACAAAGCCAATGTGTCTCACCTGCATCCAACGGGTGAGATTATGTTTGGTCTTGGCACTGGTCAGATCCCCTTGTGGTATTTCAATACCTCTTAGCCGAGAAACAGCTTCCACAGCATACCTGTGAGACAAGTAAATAAATCTCTCTCCATGCATGAAGTGATGGGTCATGTATATAATAGGTACTGTCAAATTAACTTGTACAGCACAGTATAAATGTAAAGATTCTTCAACATTTGTCAGAAAGGTCAACACCACCAAGACCAAAATATCACTCAGATACAGTATAGTACTCTAATAAATATTCAACTAGTTAAATGATACAAAAATCTATCAGTCGTACATTTCATGGCAGAATATCTAATGTTTCATTAAAAGTGTAATAAATTATGATTGGTATTATAATTTATTGGAGAATGAGAAGCTGTAAGGCCAAACTTACTGGGAAAATTCCATTTTGTGGGCATGATTGACAGAGCGTAACCCAGCATGACGATGATGTGGCCAGTACTTCATGATTATTTCTTCTAGGGATGCTCTGTAACAGTGAACCTAAGCCAATAATTAGCATCAGTATAAGCCAAAATATTAGAACTAATTTCATAACTGTAAATATTAATGTTAAACATGAAAAAAAGTACATACCCGGTAATATCTTTTAGTGAATTAATTTAGTCAATGACCCACCAACTGAGATCTGCTAAGTCATTCCAAAATCATACATGATATAACAATTGGATCTTGATGAATAAATACCCTAATTTTCTATTATTGTGGGTGTATTTTAATTAATAATACACTATACATACATATTATTGGAGGGTGGGAGGCTTCAACCACTTAATTGAACAATAATGTTGGACCAGAGGTATATGCCAATGTAAGACAATAATTAGAGAAATCACAATAATTGTAACAAAAGTAAATTAGCACCTGTAAAAATAATTAATAAAATTTAAATTTTCATCCCTAAAATAACTAAAGAAATATCAACACAGTTTATCTCAGCATTTGCAGAGGCATGTATTCAATTACCTTCAGGTTATCTGCTCCTAATTTGAGTCGGCTGATGTACATTTCTATGGCGTGACATGCAACTTTCGTGCCTCATAGCTTAACATAAACCCAGGCAAGGAGCAAACAATTTGCTCATGGGGTACCAGGATGTTCTGTTTCATCACTGGAAAATACAAAATTTGTTAAAATCATTGTTCAGTTCAGTACTGTATAAGTAAATATCTCTAATTATAAATGTTTTAAGGAAATACAAATAATATGTAAGCACTAAAATAAGTATTAATTAAACAATGAAATGACCTTTTCTGGAAGGCTACAATTAGCTCCTCTAGTTTACACACTCGTACAATTAAGCCACAACTCTGTACACCAGCTATCTGATGCCTACCAGGAGCTAGAACCAGAGTCTGGCTCGTCTACGAGGTAACACAAGCTTGAGGATCAGGGATTGACCCAAGACCAGAGAAAACCTCCAACAGAAAACATAGGGACAGAAAAACAAGCAACTGCTTTAGGAAAATTGGTACTCCAAGGTAAACAAGGCAAACGATCATTGTCGCAGGGTAAATACCCCGACTGTCCTGTGCTTGACTGCCACCAAATGCCAGCCCAGGTCAACTGTGGTGACAATCAGCTCATTCATTCAATAAGGAGTCTTCCGTACAAATTCCCCCAATCCCCAAGGGTATAGAGTGAACAGAAAGCTGCTGGAGTCCTGCCAGAAAAGTTTTTTAGTCCTAAGCTGTCAATTGAAGGATGTGGGTTCTATCCAGGACAGGACAAACAGTTGGGCATATTTCCCTTCATCTGATGAAAGGTACCCATTTTACTGTTGGGTAAACAGAGGCTACAGTTAAGGATTGGCGCTCAGTAAATCCTCCCTGGCCAGGATAAGAACCCAGGACAAAGTGATCGCGAAATGCCAGGCGAGTGTCTTACCACTACGCGAGTGGGACTACAAGGAGGGACTTCATGGAGGGGCTCTTAGTAGCCCTCTGGACATACAATAGAGACTTGATAAAGGACGCCAATTCATCTGAAAAACATAAGAGATCTGACAGGATTGACTCATTGGGAAAAACAGCAGGAGAGAAAAGCCCAGGGCAACAGCAGCAGCTGCTCGCCAAATACTCAAGTGTAATACAAGTACAGCGAGGGACATTCAACCAGGAACAAGAGGCCAAGAGAGGAAGGACCACCAGAAGCTTCTGAGTGCAAATACCAGCCATGAACAGAATGGCAATAAGAGTGTCAAAGCAACACACAGCTTCCCAATCAAAAACTGTGACAAACAGTTAGCTGAACTGAGCCACCATCTGAAGAACCTGGGAAAGACAGGTCTTATAACAGACAATGGAAGACACGTGTGACAAACAGATCCCAACCCTGATAGCACGAGGAGCACATAAAA
>WNGS01005680.1:5887476-5902808 GCA_020271785.1 Procambarus virginalis
TAAAAACTCGACAGGACGGGATGAATACTTAGTGGGCTAGCCAGAGGCTTTGAGCCAACTCAGGAATGTCTCGTGAAAAAACTACTACCACCATCTTATTACCACCACCAGCACTCAGATTACAACTCAGATTATTGTGGTGGCATAGACAGTGCAGTATATATATAAATTATAATTATTGAAAGGTTATAATACTATTTATGCAAGAGTACATACCTATGATTCATGAACAGTGGAGGATTCATACACAAGAACAACACAAAGTCACTTATACTACAAGAATACTCGACGTGTTTAGGCTGGGGAGTTGATTGTTGTTGACATTCTTGTGTCTCGTGTTATGGTGATTGGTCACGTCTCGTGTTATGGTGATTGGTCCACGTCTCGTGTTATGGTGATTGGTCACGTGTTGTGTTATGGTGGTTGGTCACGTCTCGTGTTATGGTGATTGGTCACGTGTTGTGTTATGGTGGTTGGTCACGTCTCGTGTTATGGTGATTGGTCACGTCTCGTGTTATGGTGATTGGTCACGTCTTGTGTTATGGTGATTGGTCACGTCTTGTGTTATGGTGATTGGTCACGTCTTGTGTTATGGTGATTGGTCACGTCTCGTGTTATGGTGATTGGTCACGTCTTGTGTTATGGTGATTGGTCACGTCTTGTGTTATGGTGATTGGTCACGTCTCGTGTTATGGTGATTGGTCACGTCTTGTGTTATGGTGATTTGGTCACGTCTAATGACGTGACCAAATCACGTTTGGTCACGGTGTTTAATGTTCACCTCTGCTCAGTGCTGCTACTCCAGTTCTGTTACGATGGCTTTATCTTTGACCATCGTGTCGCGTTGTCATGCAATTGTAAGGAATTTCCTCCTTTCAGTTGGTGTTCTTAAGTATACCATGCTTTACAATTTTCTTTGATACGGTTTCTCTCCTGGCTCTTGTTCTCAGGGCTAACTTGTCTATATCTATTTCGAACCCCCCCCCCTCCCCTCATTTATTATTTATTTATTTATTTATTTATTTATTTATTTATTTATTTATTATTTATTTATTTATTTATTTATACATATACAAGAAGATACATTGTGAATGTGGGGATACATAACTTGGTAATTACAATCTTGTAAAGCCACTAGCACGCGCAGCGTTTCGGGCAGGTCCTTAATCTAAAAAAAAAAATTAAGTAGGCAAATACTTGCAAAATTTGTAAAAAAATGAAAAGTTACATGGCAAGAAAAAAAAAGATGAGAGAAAATTGAAGGTACAGTATATTAAAGCACTTAGGTAGCTAAGATTGATTGCAATGACAGCTTGAATGGTAGTTGACAAAAATTAGTAGGCACAATACAGCATATGGCTAGCACATAAAAGAAGACAGCAATGAACACAATGATAAGGTTGTTTGGGTTAAATACATAAAAATTAGGAGATTGGGTAACACTAGGTACAGAGCAAATTAAAGCTCAGTGTAGTAAACTAAGCATAGTAGGATCAGATAATATTTCATAATTCATAGTGTCGGAGGATAGGAAGCCGGAATGTATTCATACACGTGGATACAAGTCATATCGTACACAGGACGATTCACCATCGGATTTTGAAAGCTCCCTAACTTTACCTAGCTCAACATAACAACCCTAACCCAACCGAGCGAAATATACTCTAACCTAAGCAAATACATCGTAAAATAGCAATATACACGGTTTTAACAAACAGAAAACGAGCTTCGTCGATTCATATCATGTCCGAACGACCACACACCGTACTTACTCACTTTTGGGCGAACAGTCGCATTAGATGAAAGGAAATGTGCCCAACCATTTATGTCCCGCCCAGAATTACCCGACTGTACTACCGGGACCCTGAACAATGAATAACTGTTCAACAATTCATAAATGTTACCATTTCTCAACTAATGTTAAATACTACACCAAAATACATGTTCATTTTCTCTTATTCTTGCTTGCATTATCCACTCCTTAAAAGCTGTATATCATTTGTTAATTTACTGAACAATGCACATCGGCAGTCCCCGTGGCGTAGTGGAAGACACTCGCCTGGCGTTTCTCGAGCGCTTTGTCCTGGGTTCGTATCCTGGCCGGGGGGGGGGGGGGAGGATTGACTGGGCTCCAATCCTTAACTATAGCCTCTGTTCACCCAGGAGTAAAATGGGTACCTGGTTGTTAAACGATTTGGCGGGTCGTATTCCAGGGAACATAGGATTAAGGACTTACCGGAAACGCTACACGTGCTGGTGGCTTTACAAGAATGTAAAACTTCAAGTCTCTGTACTCTCACAAACAAATGTACCTTCTTGTATATAAATAAATAAATAAATTTTGACCAAGAGAAATGTCTTTGCAATTACGGCTTTAGCGGGTAGGCAGTTCTATTGTTTTGTAACCCTATGGGTGAAAACCGTCTGTGGCTTGTTAACTTGAAGCTGTTGCTACTTGTATGTCACGGGAGACATCTCCCGTCACGTAGGGTGCAGTCGCACCTCCACAGATCTCCAGTATCAGCTCTTGATACTGGTAATGGCTCAAAAGAGCCACCACTTACGGGTTATTCATGCCCATTGCCACCTTTTGGGTGGCTTAATCTTCATCAATCAATCAATCTACTTGTATCTGTTACATTTGTCCTTTTAAATAAGTGGTCTGGACTAATATTCAACAACTTGGTCAGTGTTTTAAAGTTCAATATGAGAACAGCCCTGTCATGTCTGGTTTACAGTGTTAGTCCTGTGGCTCTTGATCGTTCCTAGTAAGAGTTTATTTATTTCTGGGATGATTTTTCTAGCTATGTGTTGAACTTTAGAGAAAGTAGCTCCTTGTACATTTGAAGAACCTAGTAAGATGAGATAGAGACCAATTAAATGCAGATGCAGTTGTCCAAAGGAGGGCGTATGAGAGAAAAGTTCGGTACAGTTGAACAAAGACTTTTTTCTTTTAGTTTTTATTTAGGCCTTCCATCCTGTTTACAAGCGAGGTTGTTGTTATAGATTCAGCTACTCTGAACAAGTTCCAAGTAGCATTGGCTATGGTGAGCCCGTAGTGGACTTACCTGGCACAGGAGCGGTGCTGTGTAAAGGGAGATAGTCTATATATATATATATATATATATATATATATATATATATATATATAATATATATATATATATATATATATATATATATATATATTAGTTAGTTTAGTTCATTTATTATGCATCCCATACCCATCCCGTGGGCGGTAGTGGAAAGGGTTACAGAGGCACATAATGGGCTCAGGTTGTGTGTGGGAAGGGGGGGGGTGTAACAGATATAGACAAGTTAGCCCCAGAAACAAATGTCAGGAAAGAAAATAGTGTCAGAAAACTAAAGCATGGTACACTTAAGAAAAATAGAAATTCAAAAAATTCAAATGTTTATTCAGGTAAAGTACATACATACAAGGTGTGATGCAAACATTGATGGATTTATAGATAGAGCTAGTACATGCAATGCCTAAAACACTAAAGACTAAAACTTAATACTAACTGAGATTAAAGTATAAAATGTGTTGAGAAAATAAAAAAAATAAAAAAAAGACATGGCAGAAAAACAGCAAAAATACAATTTGGTCGACAAACAGCATTGTTTAGAAATAGCAGACATTTTAGGGGTAAGGTAGGTTACAAGGAGTTATTAGGTAGTACTTAGTTTTTATCCTGAGCCCATTATGTGCCTCTGTAACCTTTCCACTACCTCCCACAAGATGGATATTCCAGGAGTGGGCCTTAACCAAACTAGAAATGCTCTACAAATCAAGGGACCCGGAATGTGGAATGACCTTCCCATTCATGTCAAAGGCTGTACCTCTCTCAACCAGTTTAAGAGGAAAACTAAGTTCTACCTAACAAACTCGATGTAACCTATCTTACTCCCTAAATGTCAACCCCTTAATTGTCTTGCTATTTTCAAACAATACTGTTTGTTGACCAAGTTGTAAAATTGCTGATTTCTGCCTTGTCCCCCCAACTTGTTTTCCTTTTTCTACACAATTTATATTTTTTTCTCAAATTAGTAGTAATTAGCTTTAGTCTAAGTGTTTTTTCCCCACACCTTGCCTGAAACGCTGTAGGTGGCTTTAGACATTGTACTCTCTCTGTCTATAAATCCAATATCATGTTTGTAACTCATCTTCTATGTATGTACTTTTAACTGAATAAACATTTTGATTTTGATATAGAAGTGGGTTGCGGGGGTAAGATAATTAGCAGAAGAAAGCGCCAATTCATTACGACTATATGGGATTTGGATGGGATACGAAGGTAAAGATTCGGGATTGGACGTAGGAAGGGAATTGAACCCAACCGCTTGGATTGTCTGGGATTGAACACCGACCTGCAAGGAGCGAGGCCATCGCTCTACCGTCCAAGAGGACGACGGAGTAGCTTGGAACTTTTGTAAGTCTGTGGACCAGTCTGGTAGTTACTCTCAGGAATGGCCGTCTCAGCAGGTATCCTGCGGACCAGGCAGACTCTCTGAATACCGAATAGAGGATTAACGGGATGGTCGTAACTGTTCCTTGGTTGAGAGTTTGGCTACGAACAACATTGTTGGAGGGGGATTTACGTTAGTAGTAAACACCATACCAAGAGCTTTATTACCTTCTGTTGTGCTATATGTTCCTCTCCGGGGAAACTAGTTTGGGTTCAAGCACTTACGTTGGTCGAGGATAAGAGGGAGAAACGTGAGTCAACCTTTTAATTAAGGGTATTGACACCTCTCCTCCATCCCCTCTTCAAACATCTCTCTCCCCTCCCTCTCCCACACCTTTTGATTGATTGATTGATAAAGATTAAGCCACCCAAGAGGTGGCACGGGCATGAATAACCCGTAAAACACCTTCCACTCACCCCTTTCATATATCCTCCCCCCCCCACCTTCATCACCACTCCCCCCCTTCACCTTCCCCATCCTCTTCTCCTTCCCCACTCCCCCCCCCCTTCTCCCCCCTCAGAAAAAGTATATAACAAAGCACTGAATCTGGCAAATAAGTCTACGAACAACATAATCTATATTTCAGATATGACTTCGTGAAAAATGCGCAGGAATGGGGCTCAGGTGCCGATATTTCTTAAAGTATGGCACTGGATTCAACCCCTGTTGGCCTATGACACTCCCATACCCCATATACTTTTTGTGGGAAAATTGCATGAAGCCAACCTCGAACGTCTGGGCGACAACCTTAGACAAACACACATTATCTTTTATAGATTTAGACTATTGGAGGGGGGAATAACCAGCGTTTTCCGGGTGTTTCTGTGTCCTACAGTATTACTGACATCTATCCTTGAACAGACAGCCATTTTCTCTAATGGATATTGTCACTAGTTAAATTTTAAATTTGCGAGACAAGCCTGCACATTTTATGCTCAGTTATGTGTAGCAATGCGCGGAGATTCTGTACAGTATTATGGTTGAATACTATTGTGTGCGCCGTCATACTTTTTCAAGACTTATAAATTATACATAACGGTATATGTGATCGTTATATGTAATAACATTATACGACTAACAAGACTAGGCTGCCGTCACTAACCCGCAGCCTACGGCATGGATGAGTGCAGGAAGACTGGGTATTAGGCTATTAATTACTTATCTAGGCTGCAAATAAACTGCTGGCGTATATGTTAACTCTAAAACTAGTTTATTAATGCGGTAACTTGATTAGCTAAAGGAATATTAAGGGTCAGTTCCTGAGCCCATTATGTGTAGGACAATAAACCGAGGATGAATAATTAACGCAGCAACGGTTGGTCTGCCATATTCAGAGGTAATCACCGGCCGACTATTGGTTTTAAACACAAATTATCATATTTAACTTCACTGTTGACCTTATTTGTTTTTGTGTATAGTCATAAATGTGAAAGACAACATTATATTCACAGGGACGTAAAGCATTTAAAGAGATTCCAGCTATGGAGGTTACAATGGCGGGTGAAGGCGCCCGTGGAGGCTCTGGGTGATGTCCAGTGTTGATGCAGCAGTGATCACGGGCGGGTGTCGCCGCTCCTGGCGCCTTGCCCTCGCTACACACTTCGTTATATATATCAGTTTTTCACAGTTTATATGGTTTCCAATAAAATTTGGTAGCCGATATATATAGGCCTATTAACATTATTTAAGTTTGCCGGTGAGGAACTATATGAAAAGTATATCTATGCAACACATCTCGGCGGCCCAATTAATTCATTATATATGAAATTTCAGTGAATAATAAACATGGCATTTTATAAAACTTTGCATGCACGCGTCATTGTCCTCATGAGTTTAGTTAGCGCCTTCGTCTACTATCAAGCAAAGGAGGTTCCGGTCTTGTCTCCTTCAGTCGACGTTCCGGTCATCGAAAGTGAACTGCTGGAGAAGAAATCACAGAGCTCTCAGAGTATCCAGCAAGAAATAATTCAACAAGAAAGCGCCAATGCTTCCCATAAGGAAGAGCGGAAGTCAGGAGACACGGGAACCTCAGAGGTGAAGGAGACCTCGCCCACAAGTGTTGGGGTCAAGGTGGTTAAAGAACAGCAGTGGGAGTTCCCAGTGTTGGAACCCTCTGGCGGGGCCTTCCTCAGGACGCTCGACTTTTCTGGTTACGAACTAAAGGTAATGTGTACATGTAAATAATTTTACACTGAGAATTGTAGTTATTAATTTTTGCCTAATAATTGTTACCCCTTAAAGGCGACCCTCAATGGTGCATCATATCTAGTGAACTGTGACCTTGATCGATACTGAGCACACTAATTCATCAGATCTTACTGATGATATATAGTGACCGAGCCTCATTGAACACTAATTTATGAACTCTCGATATAACTGCAAATGTGTTGACATTTGGTAAGTTGTACACTGTTGTTGTTGTTAAAGATTCGCTACCTGAAACAAAAAGTTCCAGGTAACACGGGCTATGGTGAGCCCGTAGTGCCTCTCTGAAAAGTTGTACACGAGTGAGGTCCGCTCTAATTCCACACTACTGTGGTTCTTCCTGTTGCTCAGCGGGTCCAACATTCACACTCACTGGGAACACCCTACTGGTGACCAGGTTAATTGTTTAATTCAGGTGCTATTTTATTTTAAATGTTTTAATCGACATAATAGTATCAGAATTAGTTCTTTCAGGTGTCGCAACTATCATGTATGCTGACGAAATTATAATCCAAGGAATTTGTTGACACAAATTCAACTTGGATTAGTTATAAGTTATAAAGGAAAACTAATATGAATACATATATAACGAAGAAATAAGCACTTTTAACAATCTGTCGCTCAGGATGGGAAATTACTGAGCTCGCTATTCTCCTCTACGTATAAACCGCTGTTTTGTGTGGCGAGGCGGGCGGGGCCACAGAGGACGAGCAGAGGATGTAGGTCAACCCAGGACACGGGGTAAGCTCACCGCTAGCCTTCCCAGTATATAGCCGCGGGCGCGTGTCGGTCTCCTCACGTATGCTCGACTCTAATACAGACGGCACCAGTGTTCAAATTAACCCTTCCACCCAACCTCCAAGTTAGGATCATTTAATACGGGAACCTCGGTCATCGAAGTTTGCTCAGACAACTTCATCACGGCACCTTGGGAGGAATACCTCCCTCTGAACATATATTCGGAGCTCTTGACATAACCAGTGCGTTTTACATTTTTTCTTAGAACTGTTAATACTGAACAATTTGAAGGATATCGATCTAGTCCACTTTATTGATTTGATTTGATTTAAAGATCAGATGTAACACAATGAACAACGGTTTTAAGCCACAATGTAGCACAGAAAATAGAACGTGCATTTTTTACCCATAAGATTTTAAACCCATGGAGCTGCCTACCCGCTGAAACCATAGATGCCAAAACATTGCTACAATTAAAGATCCACCTGGATAAAATCATCAGGACAAATTGGGGGGGGGGTCATTGACAAGTCGCTGGCTTCCTGTCCTCAGTAAGGATAGGACGTGGCCTTGTTGAAACCACTAGTGAGATGGTGTCCCTCAAGTAAATTCAGGTATTGTGTTCATATACATTTATATCACTGGCATACAATGATGCGTCCGGCTTGTCTCGCACAGAACAAGGCAAGATGAAACAAAAATAGAACATGCAAAAATGTTTTTAAGGCATATTCTCTGGTATCAAGAGTCAACCCGTCCTCGCAAATTCGTATAGTCAATATTGACTTATTAAATATGTGCATAGGGGACATACTTAAAATAATAGTTTCCCTTGAAAAGCTTCATAGAAAACACCGACCTTACCTAACCTACTTACTATGTGAAGATAAGCATCTTATTGCATCGTAATTACAATTATTACCTAACCTATACCTATAATAGGTTAAGTAACAATTGTAATTACGAAGCTATAAGATGTTTATTTTAACATACTAAGTAGGTTAGGAAAGGTCGGTGTTTTCTATGAAGCTTTTCAAGGGAAACTATTATGTTTAGTATGTCACCTATGCACGTAACTAACAAGTCAATATTGACTATACGAATTTGCGAGGACGGGTTGCAAGAGTAGTTGCAATGATAGAGATATTGTGTATGATAGACTCGCGATGTTAACCCTAGGGCAGCTAGTAATTCGATGGGGAGGAAAGGTGTGATATAAGTTAATTCAAGTTATCTAGTAGTTTAAGTGACATGTAAACTTTCTACCTCATTATTCCCCCTCACTCCCCTTTTATATCCTAATTACAACCAACAACTGTGACACTTGTGTAGCTATTTTCTATACATCTACAACGTTCTAAATCAATTGAAATGTGACATTGAAATTTTAGATTTGAATAAGTCTCGTTATGAATTGGGAGGAGTATTGTATTGTTCTTGTAAGTGCCAGTTAAAATATTTTTAGAAGACCCATTATGCGCCCTCTGTAGCCCTTTCTACTACCGCCCACAGGACGGGAATGGGGTGCATAATGAATGAACTAAACTAAAAAAAAACGGCTACTGACGTTGAGTTAATATGTCAGTGTTTGAGTACTCATTTAAGTACTTGTTCCTTTATTGAGCATCATTTATCAGTAGCATTTAAATATCGTTAATATCATACATTACAGTTACGCTCATCTTACTTTGAAACAAGTTTCTTTAGTCATTATTAGGTATAATTGGTTATGCTGCAATAAGCGTTGACTGACGAACTAACTATTTACGCCCTCAGGACCGCCGGTTCATGGAAGCTCGCAGAAAGTTGATGTTACGACGAGCGGAAGTTCTGCGCAAAGTGTGTAACTCTAGAGCGCGTCTGGCCAGGTCTTCTGTCCTCTTGCGTGTGGTCTGGGACACCAAGCACACGCCCAACGTCGTCTGGTGCCCCGTGTATAAGGTGAGGATGTAAGGAAGGTGTGGAGAGTCTGCTGGTCAACTTTCATCTCGTATAGGCGTTTTGGACACAGTTCGTTTTCTGTTTAACTGTGTATCTTTAAATTAGGTCATGGTAGGTTGGGTTGGAATAGATGTGGTTGGGTAAGTTATCCTTCATACTGGCACGTTTGTCAGGCGTTTCGTTACTGCTTACGGCACGAGGCTTGGCGTGCAGTACATCTTTAAATAAATAAATAAATAAATAAATAAATAAATAAATAAATATGTTTATTCAGGTAAGGTACATACATGCAAGTGAATTTTACATAAATTGATCGATTTATAGATAGAGCTAGTACATACAATGCCTAAAGCCACTATTACGCAATGCGTTTCGGGCAGGAAAAACATTAATATCTAAAACTTAATACTAATTGAGTATAAAGAATAAAATGTGGATATATATTATATACAAATAATATAATTATATACAAATAAAGATAAAAAAAGGGGAACATGACTGAAAAAGCAGCACAAATACAATAGGTCGACAAACAGCGTTGATTAAAAAAATAACAGACATGGGTTGACAATAGAGGGGTAAGGTAGGTGATCTTGATCGTGCTCGTAGTTTCATATTAACACTGGAGCTTCGAGATAAAGCACACTTTCTGAACGTTCCACTAGTTGTTTTGAGCTTCCCTGGCACCTTGCAGGGCAGGAAGTATCCCCCGCCCTGACCTGCTAAGACTCAGTAGTAGTAGGGCGTCCTGGGGTGGGCGGAGCAGGAAATCCCTCCCAGCTACCCCGCACACTTTTTCATGGTTCGTGGCAGTAAGAATTAATAACTGCAAATCGACAGAGTAAATAATAACAAACAGCTGTCCACCATTTGACTGAAAACCTGCATTAATAATCTTCCTAATAAATGGGTTAAGTTGTTCAGATGTAATTGATAAACTTAAGAGAACAAAAGTGAATATCGAAAAAAATGTATAAATGCCGGTTTTGTGTTATACAAGAAGAGAAGATACTGTGGTAACAACTATAAATAGCAGGTGGCATCTGGTGACACAGGGGCCGTGGAGGGAGGGGCGGCGCATGTAACGGTGTGGTGGACAGGAGTGACTTAGCATTCACTGGACGTCTCCAGACGCAGTTACGATGCAACTGACTTAATAGGGTCATGTTCCATCCCGGAAGTATCACCCCGTCCTCGAAACAATGGTCTAAAGTTCGTCAATGTATATATCCGCCATACGCCGGATATATATATACGAATTGTACCTTCTTGTAAATAAGAAATATATATTTATTATTATATTTATCGGTGTACATACACTAAGAGTTCAGTTTTGTTCTGGAAAGTATACTTCCTGGTTGGTCAGTAGGCTATTATAGTGGCCTAAACACACCAGAGGTTGATATAAGCCTTAAAACTTAAAAGCCGCTTTACATAACACTGGTGCCAAAGACAGGAACAAACCAGTTACACACGGAATGAGGTCAATACTGATAAGACACGAGGTTTACGATGCAAATTTCTATTGTCTGTTAAAGTGTTATAGATAAGAAATTTTACATTTTTTGTTTAAGATAAAAATGTTATATATGATAAAACAATCCGCTTATGATGACGGTTCAAGACTACAAAACAACAACAAAAGCACGTATCATTCACATATGACAAAACCATGATTAGTCCCTCAAAATAAAGATGTTGAACCTTTTATTAAAGGAATTATTTCAGAACTGTAACTTGGTTTCCAGTTGCCGGTGACAGGATGCTTATTTATTACCTTGTACCTTATTTATTCACCTCTAGTCAATGACCGAGCCTTCTCAGGATGCAACCCACAACAGTTGCCTAAGTCTTGGACACGTACTTACCACTTTTATGTGTACTCACCTAGTTGTGCTTGCGGGGGTTGAGCTCTGGCTCTTTGGTCCCGCCTCTCAACTGTCAATTAACTGGTGTACAGATTCCCGAGCCTATTGGGCTCTATAAAATCTACATTTGAAACTGTGTATGAAGTCAGTCTCCATCACATCGTTACTTAATGCATTCCATTTATTAACTACTCTGACACCGAAAAAAATCTTTCTAATATCTCTGTGGCTCATCTGGGTATACGTTTCCACCTGTGTCCCCTTGTTCGTGTTCCACCCGTGCTAAAGAGTTTGTCTTTGTCCACCCTATCAATTCCCCTGAGGATTTTGTATGTGGTTATCATGTCTCCCCTTACTCTTGTTTTCCACGGATGAGAGGTTCAGCTTCCTTAGCCTTTCCTCGTAGCTCATACCTCTCAGTTCCGGGACCAGTCTGGTGGCATACCTCTGAATCTTCTAACTTTGTCTTGTGTTTAACTAGGTATGAACTAAAGGCTGCATACTCCAGGATTGGTCTTACAAAGACCAATCAGTATGCAGTTAAAGCTGCATACTCCAGGATTGGTCTTACAAAAGTGGTATACAAGGTCCTGAATGATTCCTTACACAAGTTTCTAAAGGCAATTCTTATGTTGGCCAGTCTAGCATATGCCGCTGATGATATCCTTTTGATGTGGACCTCTGGGGACAGGTTCGGTGTGATATCAACCCCCAAGATCTTTCTCTCTATTGGTTCTTGCAGAATATCACATCCCAGATGGTACATTATATTCAGCCTTGTGTTCCCTTCGCCTAATTTCATTACTTTACACTTTCCTGAGTTGAACTTTAATAGCCATTTTCTAGACCATTCCACCAGTTTGTCCAGGTCGTCCTGTAGTGTCTGTCTATCATCATTTGTCTTGATTCTTCTCATAATTTTTGCATCATCAGCAAATATTGAGAGGAATGAGTATAGGGTATACCCTCTGGAAGATCGTTTATGTATATTAGAAACAGGATGGAGGTCCAAGTTCAGAGACCTGTGGGACCCCGCTGGTGAAATCTCGCCACTCTAATGCCTCCCCCTCACGTTACTCGCTGTTTCCTGTTGCTCTTCCGATCTCCTTATCCACTGGAGCACCAGTACCTTTTACTCCCTGCATGTTGCGTATGTATGTACACCTGCGTACAATACATGCTAGCAGGGGTACTCGGAGGCAGTACCTGGGGTCGACTGGTCTGTCTTGTCTGTGTGTCTTGTCTGTTTCGCTTTCTCTCTCTCTACTCTCTCTCTCAACTCTCTCCTCTCAAGACCCATGCAAAGTACACAGCTAGTGTTACTATGGCGTTACTGTTGATGCAACGTTGTTGTAACGTAGTTAAAAAAAAACTTGTTACATTAGTGTGATGGCGAAACCGAAGATGTTTTTGTACATCTTGTAAGCATGTCTACATTTTGCTACATGTTCCAGGATGGATGTACAACCGAAAAACTGTTTGAAAGTTCTTGCTGAAAACCAAACCATCATTTCCGACTTAGTCATGGGAAGTTGCAATAGGTGCGTGAATCATCGTTGTTGTTGTTTCCGATTTAGTACTCAGGAGATACGAAGTGTCATGTAGCAAGGCTATGTAATGACGCCCGTAAAATGGGGGATCATCATTAGAGAAGTGAGGGCCTATATACTGCAAACCCGACCTCACCTATGAGGTTCATACCGCCCACGTGTCATCCTGGAAAGTGGGTGAGGCTAGCCTAGTGTTTGAGCCTCCAACCTTGGACTAGACATTTTCCTTTTATAGAGTATAGATTTTTTTTGCAGGTAGCTTCTACATCATGATGATCAACTTTAATACGTCTTGCCACACTTTTCAATGACCAACAACACTGCAACTCGCCAACCTGCCGGCGAAACTAAAGGAAAAAAAAGAAATTTAAGGTAAGAAATAACAGTTAAGAATAATATTTAATAAGTTTAAAGTGAGTAAAATTGTATGATTTATTTTCAAGCCTTGGAATTTCATCTCGCCAGGGAGCCCTTATCATTGCAGCTATTATATTTATTATATCAAGATTATCGCTCCAAACTCGTACATTAGCGTAACGAAGATGCGGGTCTAGAACTTGTGCTATACCATATATTCCACAGTTTTTTTTTTTTTGGAGGGGTGGGCGGAAGGGAAGGAATTGTACTACATTTTTTTTATAATTCAAACATATTTTTGTTAGTTCAAATTGTGAGCGGACACACATGAAAACCTAGATTTCTGATTGCGAGTTTCAGAATGGACCACACTGTTATTGTCCAAACATATTCCTATACATAGCTGGCCACACACAAAGGCACAGAATCATACCACATCTCAAGAACAGAGTAACAGATTCAAGAGTTAAGGAAACAAAGGGCCTAAAAAAATTTAGAAAGTTTCTTTTGCAAAAGAATGGTAGACAGTTGAAACAGGTTAAGGATGAGGTGGTCGGTTAAAGCTGTCAGTGTAGTTTTAAATGCCTTATATGACAAAGAAGTACCGGGAGCGAGATGGGACACCTATGAGCGAGCTCAGCTCTCATACATGGAACTACACTTAGGTAATATACCACACAATCACCACTCCAGTATATAAAATTAATTCTTTGTATAATTTTCTTACAAGTTCTCCCATGCAGGAAGTATGTAGCCACTCAGAGCAAGGTATATGAGCTTTATCCACCCCCTGAAGGACCCAAGGAGAGGACTTGGGTCTTCAAGAACAGTGTGCAGGGCTATCAGTTGTCAGACATCCTTATTCAAGGTACACAGCACTATATTCTGTATACCTCTTCTACCAGTTAATTAGTTTTTATTTGGTATTATAGGTGTTACTGTTATTAGATAATTGTTATTACTGAAATGTTATTTGCTGGATTGTTCAAGATCGGTTAGACAAATCTACTACGAGAAGGGGGGGTACCTGGCATTGCTCATTTGGAGGACACATTTTCACTACCACACTATCTTCATCAAATGTAATCATCTTTACTACACACAGTGTTTATCAATAAACTACACGAGACAAACTAACATTTAATAATTTGGAAACCGATTCATCTGTTGGATAAATTCCTCACTGATTCCTTAGGATGGATAAATCTGAGAATGTTGTCTGGCATTCAGCAAAATTTGGAAATTGGTATCATTTGCCATTTCGTGGCAAGGGGGGCCAGGGGAGGGGGATTGGCCTGCCTGTGACCATCCCTGAACAAAAACCAAGTTTGCATAAAATAAGATTATATATAGCTGGTTTATGGAGGGAGGCACTTTATCTGCATCTTACCTACTTGACTTTTATCCTACCCAGGCTCATCTCAGCCTATAGGGATAAGCAGATGCTAAAGCTGATATCCCCTACCAGAAGAACATCACTTCAGAGACCTACAACTACACATCATCGCCAGATATAGGAAGAACAAGACTGCGACCTCACCCTTCCCAACCTTTCCGGAATTTGTGGAGTATGTCATTGATAGCACTAGAGGTTTAAACACCCGGGATATGAGTGGATAAGTAAGGTATGAGTGGAAGAGAGAGGGCGAAGAGGGAGGGGGGAGGGAGGAAGGGAAGGGGGGGGGGATGAATGAATGAACTTTTGAGCGGTTTGTAATTATATATCTTGCAACTTCAGGCGTAACTTTGGTTCCTGTTTGAAAATTGTGTAGCCAAATAGGTTCAGTTTTGAGATCGTAGGTACATTTCCTGGTCATAATGCTAAATTTGGATAATGTCTGCTGACTCCCGTTTGCGGCATATTTAACAGCATTTACAAATAAACATCCTTAAAACATCCGTTTTCTGATAACTGTTTGTGATCAGTCACACCTTGGTACCTTACAACCCATTCACTTTCAGGTGAAGTGTGGGCAGCCATACTGGGCCCAGTGTAATGTGTGCGCTTCAGATTATAATGTTGTGCTCAAACTGGAGTCGATACAGAAAGACGAGAGGTTCCTCATCACCCTGGCAAACATGACGGAGGCTCAAGGAAGTAAGTTATCATAGTTTCCAGTTTAGTGCCCTCTCTCCACTTGCACCTGGACACAAACTGTAGTTACAGATCTGGGTGTTTGACTGACAGTGTTTTGAGAAAGCA
>WNGS01005680.1:5902833-5948527 GCA_020271785.1 Procambarus virginalis
GTTGACAAATGGAATGCATTAGGAAGCGATGTGGTGGAGGCTGACTCCATACACAGTTTCAAGTGTAGATATGATAGAGTCCATTAGGCTCAGGAAACTGTACACCTGTTGATTGCCGTTGAGAGGCGGGACCAAAGAGCCAGAGCTCAACCCCCGCAAGCACAACTAGGTGAGTACACACACGCTGGTGTTTGGTCTTGGGTCACAAACACTTCCCGGCGCGGAGTGTGATGGAACTGCAGATAATCTCACACGGGAAAAAAAGTTTGCAAGTGCAAGGGATTCCAGGTGGCTTCATACCTAGCTGACAACACCCCGAGGCGGTGCAGGGCCGGCCCCGCCATCTGGGGCCTGCTGCTGCCTCCACCGCTACCACCTTCCACTACCACAACGCTACCACCACTACAATCACGACCACCACAACCACCGAACCCACTACCACTCGTCGTCTCCCTAATTAGACATAAAATTTGTAACGCCTCAACCAGTTCTCTCAATATTATATTAGTATTATGTCTTACAACCTGAATATTATATCACATTTTTCCGTCAAACTCCCAAAGGGCATAATATGATGTACTATAAATCCGGCCCATCCTCCTAAGATAGAAGTACTTATAGTAACGATGTGATTGAAAGTACAAATATGTCGTGATGGTTCACCAGAAAGTACACTTTAGTTGTATTGAATTTAGAGAAACCTGAAGTTTATATATATATATATATATATATATATATATATATATATATATAGATATCTATTATTAATATATATATATATAATGTGTGTGTGTGTGTGTTGCTAATAAAACTTAACCATCCTAGGCTTAATATTCGCTATCCGAAGCCTAATAAACTACATATATGTGTTGTACTAGGCCTAATATATAACATATATGAGCTATACTAGGCCTAGGAATAGTGAAGTTTCGTTTTAGCTTATTTTATCCAGACTGAACATATTAATGGTACAAAAAGTGACTTACTGGGTCCCATCACTACATGTTGGTACGATTGACCACTGGGTACAACAACAAGTACTATTAATACAGAAGGATGGGTCGTATGAACAATAACGGCTGACAAACAACTACGTTTTCTATGCCTGGGTCCTCGGTTAGGTTAGGTTAGTACAAGTTCTTTGTAAAGTAAAAACTCGACAGGACGGGATGAATACTTAGTGGGCTAGCCAGAGGCTTTGAGCCAACTCAGGAATGTCTCATGAAAAAACTACTACCACCATCATTATTACCACCACCAGCACTCAGATTACAACTCAGATTATTGTGGTGGCATAGACAGTGCAGTATATATATAAATTATAATTATTGGAAGGTTATAATACTATTTATGCAAGAGTACATACCTATGATTCATGAACAGTGGAGGATTCATACACAAGAACAACACATAAAGTCGCTTATACTACAACAATAACTCGACGTGTTTAGGCTGGGAGTTGATTGTTGTTGACATGTCTGTGTCTCGTGTTATGGTGATTGGTCACGTCTCGTGTTATGGTGATTGGTCACGTGTTGTGTTATGGTGATTGGTCACGTGTTGTGTTATGGTGGTTGGTCACGTCTTGTGTTATGGTGATTGGTCACGTGTTGTATGGTGGTTGGTCACGTCTTGTGTTATGGTGATTGGTCACGTCTTGTGTTATGGTGATTGGTCACGTCTCGTGTTATGGTGATTGGTCACGTCTTGTGTTATGGTGATTGGTCACGTCTCGTGTTATGGTGATTGGTCACGTCTTGTGTTATGGTGATTGGTCACGTCTCGTGTTATGGTGATTGGTCACGTCTTGTGTTATGGTGATTGGTCACGTCTCGTGTTATGGTGATTGGTCACGTCTCGTGTTATGGTGATTGGTCACGTCTTGTGTTATGGTGATTGGTCACGTCTCGTGTTATGGTGATTGGTCACGTCTCGTGTTATGGTGATTGGTCACGTCTCGTGTTATGGTGGTTGGTCACGTCTTGTGTTATGGTGATTGGTCACGTCTTGTGTTATGGTGATTGGTCACGTCTTGTGTTATGGTGATTGGTCACGTCTCGTGTTATGGTGATTGGTCACGTCTCGTGTTATGGTGGTTGGTCACGTCTTGTGTTATGGTGATTGGTCACGTCTTGTGTTATGGTGATTGGTCACGTCTTGTGTTATGCTGATTGGTCACGTCTTGTGTTATGGTGATTGGTCACGTCTCGTGTTATGGTGATTGGTCACGTCTTGTGTTATGGTGATTTGGTCACGTCTAATGACGAAACCAAATCACGTTTGGTCACGGTGTTTAATGTTCACCTCTGCTCAGTGCTGCTGCTCCAGTTCTGTTACGATGGCTTTATCTTTGACCATCGTGTCGCGTTGTCATGCAATTGTAAGGAATTTCCTCCTTTCAGTTGGTGTTCTTAAGTATACCATGCTTTACAATTTTCTTTGATACGGTTTTCTCTCCTGGCTCTTGTTCTCAGGGCTAACTTGTCTATATCTATTTCGAACCCCCCTTCCCCTCATTTATTTATTTATTTATTTATTTATTTATTTATTTATTTATTTATTTATACATATACAAGAAGATACATTGTGAATGTGGGGATACATAACTTGGTAATTACAATCTTGTAAAGCCACTAGCACGCGCAGCGTTTCGGGCAGGTCCTTAATCTAAAAAAAAAAATTAAGTAGGCAAATACTTGCAAAATTTATAAAAAAAATGAAAAGTTACATGGCAAGAAAAAAAAAGATGAGAGAAAATTGTAGGTACAGTATATTAAAGCACTTAGGTAGCTAAGATTGATTGCAATGACAGCTTGAATGGTAGTTGACAAAAATTAGTAGGCACAATACAGCATATGGCTAGCACATAAAAGAAGACAGCAATGAACACAATGATAAGGTTGTTTGGGTTAAATACATAAAAATTAGGAGATTGGGTAACACTAGGTACAGAGCAAATTAAAGCTCAGTGTAGTAAACTAAGCATAGTAGGATCAGATAATATTTCATAATTCATAGTGTCGGAGGATAGGAAGCCGGAATGTATTCATACACGTGGATACAAGTCATATCGTACACAGGACGATTCACCATCGGATTTTGAAAGCTCCCTAACTTTACCTAGCTCAACATAAACAACCCTAACCCAACCGAGCGAAATATACTCTAACCTAAGCAAATACATCGTAAAATAGCAATATACACGGTTTTAACAAACAGAAAACGAGCTTCGTCGATTCATATCATGTCCGAACGACCACACACCGTACTTACTCACTTTTGGGCGAACAGTCGCATTAGATGAAAGGAAATGTGCCCAACCATTATGTCCCGCCCAGAATTACCCGACTGTACTACCGGGACCCTGAACAATGAATAACTGTTCAACAATTCATAAATGTTACCATTTCTCAACTAATGTTAAATACTACACCAAAATACATGTTCATTTTCTCTTATTCTTGCTTGCATTATCCACTCCTTAAAAACTGTATATCATTTGTTAATTTACTGAACAATGCACATCGGCAGTCCCCGTGGCGTAGTGGTAAGACACTCGCCTGGCGTTTCTCGAGCGCTTTGTCCTGGGTTCGTATCCTGGCCGGGGGGGGGGGGGGAGGATTGACTGGGCTCCAATCCTTAACTATAGCCTCTGTTCACCCAGGAGTAAAATGGGTACCTGGTTGTTAAACGATTTGGCGGGTCGTATTCCAGGAACATAGGATTAAGGACTTACCGGAAACGCTACACGTGCTGGTGGCTTTACAAGAATGTAAAACTTCAAGTCTCTGTACTCTCACAAACTAAATGTACCTTCTTGTATATAAATAAATAAATAAATTTTGACCAAGAGAAATGTCTTTGCAATTACGGCTTTAGCGGGTAGGCAGTTCTATTGTTTTGTAACCCTATGGGTGAAAACCGTCTTGTGGCTTGTTAAACTTGAAGCTGTTGCTACTTGTATGTCACGGGAGACATCTCCGTCACGTAGGGTGCAGTCGCACCTCCACAGATCTCCAGTATCAGCTCTTGATACTGGTAATGGCTCAAAGAGCCACCACTTACGGGTTATTCATGCCCATTGCCACCTTTTGGGTGGCTTAATTTCATCAATCAATCAATCTACTTGTATCTGTTACATTTGTCCTTTTAAATAAGTGGTCTGGACTAATATTCAACAACTTGGTCAGTGTTTTAAAGTTCAATATGAGAACAGCCCTGTCATGTCTGGTTACAGTGTTAGTCCTGTGGCTCTTGATCGTTCCTAGTAAGAGTTTATTTATTTCTGGGATGATTTTTTCTAGCTATGTGTTGAACTTTAGAGAAAGTAGCTCCTTGTACATTTGAAGAACCTAGTAAGGTGAGATAGAGACCAATTAAATGCAGATGCAGTTGTCCAAGGAGGGCGGATGAGAGAAAAGTTCGGTACAGTGAACAAGACTTTTTTCTTTTAGTTTTTATTTAGGCCTTCCATCCTGTTTACCAGCGAGTTTGTTGTTATAGATTCAGCTACTCTGAACAAGTTCCAAGTAGCATTGGCTATGGTGAGCCCGTAGTGGACTTACCTGGCACAGNGTGAAAAATAAAAAATGCTTAACGCGTTTTCGGCTAATTCGCCTTCATCAGAGCAAATTCTACTTTACTCTACAAATTCTACATCTTCATTCTACTTTGCTCTGATGAAGGCGAATTAGCCGAAAACGCGTTAAGCATTTTTTATTTTTCACATGTGGTTATTCTGCATATATATATATATATATATTATATATATATATATATAATATATATATATATATATATATATATATATATATATATACCCCTGTCCAGCATTTTCTGTTAAAGAAGAATAAAAAAAAAATATATACGTGTTGATCAAAGCCTTTAACTATTTATATTAGGGCCTAGGATTGCTTATATTGGGCCATAGGAGAGGTTATGTTGGGACATTGTTTAGCCTGCATTTGTATTGCTCTAGAAAACCACTAGTACAAACGTGGACAATTTTTTTTTTGCGCCACGGTCCAAATTTGGATTTTTTGTTTTGGTGGTCACTCTGTACAGTCATTTTGGAAGACGATGAGATGGGTTATATGGCTAAGCCTCACTCCCTGGCAGGACGGGCGCCTGTAGGTCCGTAGTACACGAAGTGAACCTACCGTCCAAGTGCTCGCCGCTCCTCTTTTCTATGGTGGTCAGGGACGGAACTGTGTGTTGTTTAGTACACTTGCATGACGCCTTGTGGTGAGATCCGGGTCGCGAGCAAGTTGGTGGGGGGAAGCTGGTGGTAGTAGTGGTGGGGGACGTAGCTGGGGAGGGTGGAGGGAGAACATAGATGGGGAGGGTGGAGGGGAATTTGGGGTAGAGGGGGAAGAGCAGCAACAAAAAGGTGGAATTGGTATCGTGTTGAAAAGGATACAAGTACTGGCTTGCGTGTTGAAGTAGTCTTCCTCACTGAACGTGAAATTGACGAGCTTTCTCGTCATAAGTCATAAGACTACTGTCTTATCTACCATGTTGCGTGTGACTAGAGTAACACTGTGTTGTGTGTGGCTAGAGTAACACTGTGTTACGTGTGGCTAGAGTAACACTGTGTTACGTGAGGCTAGAGTAACACTGTGTTACGTGTGACTAGAGTAACACTGTGTTGCGTGTGGCTAGAGTAACACTGTGTTACGTGTGGCTAGAGTAACACTGTGTTACGTGTGGCTAGAGTAACACTGTGTTACGTGTGGCTAGAGTAACACTGTGTTGCGAGTGGCTAGAGTAACACTGTGTTGCGTGTGGCTAGAGTAACACTGTGTTGCGTGTGACTAGAGTAACACTGTGTTGCGTGTGGCTAGAGTAACACTGTGTTGCGTGTGGCTAGAGTAACACTGTGTTGCGTGTGACTAGAGTAACACTGTGTTGCGTGTGACTAGAGTAACACTGTGTTGCGTGTGGCTTGAGTAACACTGTGTTGCGTGTGGCTTGAGTAACAGTGTTAAAGTTAGTGTTGCCCCAAGCATCGGCCACTTCCTTTGTTCAGTGTAATACATGAGGTGAGATCTCTTCAGGCATTTTACCCTTAATTTTGTGTATTTCCTTCTGTGTCTGGCTTAGTGGAGCGTCAGAATATAATTTATGATATAATTAATGGCCTTCAATCTACGGCCATTGACAAAGATGTCCCAGACTTCTGACACAACCAATGCTGCCAAGAGCCTTAGATGTGCGAGTCGAGATATTCGACAGTCCAACTCTTTTTACAATGCATTTAGTGTAGGCCTGTTTAGTTTTGTCAGTATATTAAGCATGTTTATTGTCATAGTTCGTGAAAGTTGGTTAAATGATAAGAATAGCCAGTAAGGTAATCCATCACCGTATGCATAATACAGCTTCGTTAAAATGTTCAGCTGAAGAAGGTTAAAATAGAACTGTAACATTCTTACACAGGAAAAGGCTTCAAGCTTAAGAAGCCACAATAGATTTAGAACTAAACAAGGGATGTATTTTGTCACTCCCAGGTTTATAAACCCATGCAACACCAGACCAGCCAAGACAGTCAGTGCCAAGGCATTACTCTAGTTTAAAATCTAGCTGGAAAATATCCTCAGGAACAATGGGAGGGGACCTTTGACAAGCCGCCGGCTTCCTGTCCCTGCCGAGGCCACGTGGCTTCTCAGGTAAATTCGGGTAAAACTTTCATGCTGGTTCACAGGTACACTTAAGCATTTTCGTTTGAATAATTCACTTGCTAGAAACAGAGCTTGTGATAGAGTAATTAATCTGGAGTAAATGATATGATAGCATATCTCTTACTAGTGACAAGTAGCAAGGACGCACCGTATAAAAGACGGTGAAGCAAAGACAATGTCAAGAAAGGTAGACATGATCATGTTGAAGGTCACACGCAATCTGCGCATTGTCATCATGCCTAATAAATAGTGACACCAGTTGCTTACAAATGCGATCACTGCAGTGCGGGTTCTGAATATTGTTGTACATATCATTGAAAGTACCAACAATGATGAGATGGTCTACCTTGCATTGAATTCACTGAGGATAACTATCTGCCTTGCATTGAAGTCACTAAGGGTAATTATCTGCCTTGCATTGAAGTCACCGAGGATGATGGTCGGGTTTAGCATAGTTTTGAAGGTTCACATAATTAAACTTGTCAGCAGATTGGAAGTATTGAGGTAAGTTTCCTTCATAAATTCTCACTCCGCGGAACTGAAGCCCTTCGGTTCTTTAGCTGTGATATTTGTGACCTGCGAGATGTAGAAGTTAAACGATTAATGGTTGTAGGCAAGAGGGAAGAGGATGTAGTGAGGGGGGTCGGTGATTGGGTGTGCTGAAGGGGGCTTGGGTTGTTGTTGTTGTTATAGATTCAGCTACTCGGAACAAGTTCCAAGTAGCACGGGCTATGGTGAGCCCGTAACTTACCTGGCACAGGAGCGGGGCAAGAAGCACGGACTATGGTGAGCCTCGTGGATGGGGGCTTGGGGTGGATATGCGATTATATTCAGCTTTTGCTACAGTTCTGGCTGTTTATTTGGCCTTCTCAGGTAGCCGTTGGCGGGGCTTAAACCCGGTCCCTTTCCAGCCCTCTCTGCTAGGCATGGTCCTGCGCCCTAACTTCCCTCATTGAGGGAGATGGGTAAAGGATAGTTCTGCCTCCCCGACACTCCCCTCCCTAGTGGAGATTAGTCCTGGGCCCTCCCTTGCATCCCTGGTGGGGATCGAGTAGAGATAATCCTGGGTGATACTTCATATCCCCCAGAGATATCCCCCACCCAGGAAAAGCACCCACCCCGGCGAGACAAAGAGGTTAAATAACCCATCACATTGCTTTAATAATTCACACAAGTGCTGTAAAACTTGCTAGCACATCACTGAGAACATATTCGCCTCGCAGCCCCTATAAAACCGGCTGATATCTTACCCGGAGACCATAAATAAATCCTTGAAGATTGTATTTTGTTTTTAAAAGCACATAGGATTTCCCGGATGCAATTGTCACCTGTGACGGGAGCTGGAGACAGTTGACAGCGAGGCTTCCGCAGCGGCGTACACCACAAGTACTTGAAGGTCATTAGCCCCTTAATACTACTACTTAACGTTTGTTTCCTCCACCACCTTTATTACCAGCTTGTCACCTGTGGACATCCCCACGGCCACGTTGTCCCCCGTGGCCACCCCACCCCCTATGGCCACGGTCTCCCTACGTGATCAAGGGGTACGAATATTAAGACAATAATCTCCTTAACATTATTCGGGTGAAAGTACACGTCTAAGAACACTTTAATGTTGCTAATGATGTACTCAACATGTTCCTGGTATGCTCATTACTTGGAACTCTTGTACTCTGTGCATATTGGATAAGAATAAGCATCACAATATGCCAAAAATATATTTAAAATGCAAATACATATTGATTGTTAATAACTCATAATATTTATATTTTTATACAGTACATAATTGATTTTGTTTAATGCACAATATTGGAATAGAGGTAATATAATGCCTTCAATATGCTTGAGGTGAGGTTTATCACAGAGATCCCTAACAATGTTGTATGGAGGGGCCAAGTTCATATTGGCTGCGTGCTTTTGAGTTCAGTGAGGATATATTTTAGTCAGCAATTTACGTCGTTAAAAATAACGAATAATTTAGTGACACAAAAATGATTNTTAATCCACCTAGCCATATTCGATGCTATCTCGTGCGTCCTTCACTCACAGCCTGTAGCCTAAACATTCCCTAAATCAACATAATGTAACTACACATAAACCAATATAATACATAATAATATTAATTATATTTGAGAAGAAAACATTTGTATATTGTGTGGAAGATTCATCTTGTCAATGTACAAGTCGAATACTGACTTTTGATTAAGTCGGTATATGACTTATTCCAACCCAGCATTGAGCCCAAGCTATATCTTCAGTTAATGACTCAACATATGAAACACTGGTGACGTTACACACAGAGATCATACTAACGTGATGCATCAAATGAACAAATCCACACGGTGCCTCGGAGAGGCTACAAGATCCAGTAAGTTCACTAGAACTTCGGTTTCAACTCTTTTTTTTTTTTTTAACCCTGTCGTAGCTCAGTCGATTAAGGCAGTGTCTGGGATGCTCCCGGACGCAGGTTCGAATCCTCATCACGGCCCTTGTGGATTTATTCACTGGTGACGTTATTATGCTATGAAATAACAGACGAGAGAAGCCTGGCTCATATGATTATCGCAGCGTTCACGTTACAAATAAACAATACTCGTTCTGTAATAATCGCGGCCATATTTACCGTCTAGTGTTCTCGAGCTGGAAAAAAGGCGAATTCATAATATATTTTTCTACTATTTGAATATATTTAGTGTGTATAAAATCAGTGCCATGGTTAGGACTTGGGTTGCTCGGTAGACAAAATATGGAAGTTTTTGCAAGACAGGATCAAGTATAACATTTGGGGATATATATATATATATATATATATATATATATATATATATATATATATATATATATGTATATATATATATATATAAACCCTAGAAGGGGTATATATATATTACATATGTATGTATATATATTATATATGTATATATATATTATATATTATACATGTATATATATTATATATGTATATATATATTATATATTTATATTGTATATTATTTAATAAAGATAAAAATAACTAAGAAGCATACGATACATTCTTGCTTGTTCTCTCTTTCACATGCAATAACGAATACATTGTTTCTGGCACCCCTTCCTCCATACAATGAAAAATACCCGTTCATTGTTAATGGCAGTCCCCTCTTGCATATACTGTAAAATGACCACCAACATTGTATAAAATCCGTCAGATATTCCGTTCTTATGGGTTTAAATAGAAAAATGAAACTATGCAAAACAACAGAACGAAAATATTGTGGTATTACTGTATCAGGGAAAATGTAAGTGTAAACATTTTTAAGTAAAAATATTTGATTGGATTCTGTTGATCGACTGATAAGGCTTTGCTGATGAATATATTAGTACGTATATCCCACGTATTCTCGAGATTCATCAAGTGATTGACTGGACGTATACAGAGAGGTGTTCCCCGGGTCTCGGTGTATACTCTTGAGTTTACTTTAGTTCTGGACTTTGTTATGGACTTAGGTATACTTGCTGGTTGGTTAGTACATACTGTGGTGGCCTTACTAACCCTTCCGTGGTTGATAGTACTTAAACACCAAACCAACCTGAATTAATACAATATATAAAGTCTTAAACAGCTAAAATATCTTCTTGCACTAAAGATCGCCTTTGAAACGTAAACCTGAGACCAGTACAAATCACTATTTTTTTTTATTATATGGGCAAAATCTAAAAAGCCATTCACAAAACCTTGACACGAAATAAAAACATTACAATATAAATGCTACTAGCAAATTTATATTGTGTTGTATATATATTATGGGAAATACCATGTTTAAATTTTCTTCATTTGCAAATGCATTTCGTGAAATTTTACGTAACAACACTTCAAACGAAAATTTCTTTGTAGGTAACGAATATTAAAACATGTATAAAATTCACACATTTCCACAGTTCAATCGCGCTATAAGAATTATTGTTAAAAATTGAATTTTAAATATACAAGAACGTTTCCAACTAATGATTATAACATGGTGGGTTATTGAAGCCTAGTAGCGCCAGTAGCACTACGGACGCCATCAAACTAAATATCTAATATGCAAGAAGAGGTTTATTTCCTCAGTGTTTGATTCAAATATATCTCTGGGTTCGCCCTGCAAACACAATGACCTGATATAGCATTGAAAAAATTGGAGGGAACGGGGTGACTTGAAATCGCGTTTTGGTGACTCTCAGACATGCGATTCCCAATGTCAATATATATATAGACACTGAGAAATATACCTTTCGGTATATATTCATTAAGAAATGTACCTCTTGGTATATATACTCAGACGTCAACCTTACCAGTTTCATGTTGATAAAATGAAGTAGACTGTAGCAGGAGTAAGAGCGCCGTCTGTCTGTGCTGGGATGGGTAAGGTGTCTGCCTTTTATACAAAACTGGTGCAGAGGGGGAAAAAAATAAGTGGGATGAACTGGGGGGGAAATCCTCAATAGTTGTTTTTTGGGGGGCAGGGAGGAGCCAAAAGCTGTCGTTCAGTTCGGGGAAACGGTTAACTATAGTATGAGGCAAGTGTATATTAGTATATCGCACCAACCACCTCTAGCAGACCTTACAATTTACGAACACCACACCGGTAACAATATTTACCGTCATCATAGTTATAGAGCGAGAATACTTTAGCGAATAATAAACGAGATGGCATCGTGAGCGCGTCCCCCTGGTCCGGCGAACAAGGACTTCCCAGCTCCAGAGCCAATGACTGCCTTCGGGCCGTAGTACTTTGGCGTTCCCCTCCCATCGGGACGAAGGAGTCATCCTGTGGTCGGAGTGTGAAGCCTCGGTCATGGTTGGGTGTACGGGGCTCGCACATGCAAGGGTGAACCGGCTGCTCGCTATAACATTCTGGCGAGTTTTTGCCGCCTCGGGGATGTCGTATGTTTCATAAACATGAAACACACCGTTGAAAAGTGTACCGCTGTTAAATATAGCCACCTCGAGGTGTCACAAGGAGGAAATTGTATCAAATTTACAAAAAAAGTTAAATTTAAAATTATTTTAAGTGGCGGGAGCGGACGAAGAGGCGGCGGAAGGTGACCGCAGGAGGCGGCGAGGACGCGGTCAGTGGCCGGCGTAGGACACGGGCCCAGGACGAGAATATAATGTCCGCTCTTCAGCGGCATGGACACACTTCTCGTAATTCTTTGTTACTTTGTGTCCTTTAAATAAGTACTTGAGCTGTTGTTTGTCCGGGGTCACGCTGGAGTTGTTGTTTGTCCGGGGTCACGCTGGAGCTGTTGTTTGTCCGGGTCACGCTGGAGCTGTTGTTTGTCCGGGGTCACGCTGGAGCTGTTGTTTGTCCGGGGTCACGCTGGAGCTGTTGTTTGTCCGGGGTCACGCTGGAGCTGTTGTTTGTCCGGGTCACGCTGGAGCTGTTGTTTGTCCGGGGTCACGCTGGAGCTGTTGTTTGTCCGGGGTCACGCTGGAGCTGTTGTTTGTCCGGGTCACGCTGGAGCTGTTGTTTGTCCGGGGTCACGCTGGAGCTGTTGTTTGTCCGGGGTCACGCTGGAGCTGTTGTTTGTCCGGGGTCACGCTGGAGCTGTTGTTTGTCCGGGGTCACGCTGGAGCTGTTGTTTGTCCGGGTCACGCTGGAGCTGTTGTTTGTCCGGGTCACGCTGGAGCTGTTGTTTGTCCGGGGTCACGCTGGAGCTGTTGTTTGTCCGGGGTCACGCTGGAGCTGTTGTTTGTCCGGGGTCACGCTGGAGCTGTTGTTTGTCCGGGGTCACGCTGGAGCTGTTGTTTGTCCGGGTCACGCTGGAGCTGTTGTTTGTCCGGGGTCACGCTGGAGCTGTTGTTTGTCCGGGGTCACGCTGGAGCTGTTGTTTGTCCGGGGTCACGCTGGAGCTGTTGTTTGTCCGGGGTCATGCTGGAGCTGTTGTTTGTCCGGGGTCATGCTGGAGCTGTTGTTTGTCTATTTATTTGAACTCAGGTTCTTGGTTTAACTCGATTCTTTTCTCACAATCAGTTTATTTACACAAATGAAGGCCAAATGGTGTGCAATCATCGGGGACAAGAAGACTGTTAGGGGTGATCGAGGACCCCCACGAGCTCAACCACTGTCTTACCCTGGATGAAACCTTCCCCCCAGTTCCCCAACTTCCAGGTACCTATTTTCTGCTCAGTGACTAGAGGAAACCAGGGATTACGAAGCGTTGGCAGACGTGTCTCCCTGCTTGGGATTTATTTATTTATTTATTTATATACAAGAAGGCACATTGGGTTTATTAGAGTACAGAGTCTTGAAGTTGTACATTCTCGTAAAGCCACTAGCACGCATAGCGTTTCGGGCAGATCCTTAATCTAATATATAATTTTAAGTGGGTAATTTCTAGCAAAATTAAAAATGTTTACAGGTACATTATAAGAAACTATAAAAATACATCGTATAAGAAATTTGACAGGAAAAAAGTAGATACATTAAAGTAAATTTAAGGGTTATACACAGGTACAGTTTAGCATAATTTGAGGACTATTGCAAGATACAATGTAGCAGACTATGCGTATAACATGATATAAGATAACAGCAATGATATATTGCTGGATTCGAACTCTGGCCCAATCATTTGTGAGCCGACTGTACTAACAACTGTTGTTGGGATTTTTTTATTAATTATTTAAATTTAAACCGAAATAAAATGACCATATCACAAAGCGTTGAAAGTAGCTGACCATACGCACAAATCATTGATTTCCATTGATCATGTGCATTAAATTTTGTTTGCCCTTATTTTAGCTTATCATTTAAAATGCGTTTTATCGTGCTATGCGTTCAGTATCATTATCACACTACCATATGCTTTGTTTGGGCTATATTTGCTAAATTATAAGCAGCTTGAGGTAAGGTTTTGACAATTTGGCGAGTGGGTCTGGGTAATTCTTCGGATCCTATTTGGTTTTTAATATACTTTTCATATATGTACATAATTGTTAACTGCAATTTGTGTTTAATGATGTCTAGTTGAACCAGTATTACCCCTCGGAGTAACAAATAATCTTATCTAAATTGCATAAACTTCATTATATTTTAAATATATTGTTACATAATATATTTAATTTATGTCGATATTATTAGTCTTAGACTAATAATGTTTACAAATATTTTTTTGCACACTTCTTGTAGCTGAAAACTGGGAATTTCAATATGGCATCCAAATGACGTTATCAAATTTGCTGAATTTCTCTCTTTAGAAACTCTGCGTTATAACACAGTACTGTAGGAGCGGCCAGAGTTTAGTTTGCCTCCGGTTTACAACAGATACAGCTGCTGTATTTATAAAGCATCATAAGTAAACTCTCACATCGCAAAGTATTTTGATCTTTTATTTTCGAGGTATCACCGAAACTTTCCTGGCTACTATGAGTGTCCAGGGGCGCAGTGTAAATAGTTTCTTTTAATAAATCACGTTAAATATTTATTTTGATAGGCTGTAACTGCGTACACAGTTTCCACCGTGCTAGATCACAGTATTAGAATGGGAATCTGAGGTTTTATTGGTAACAACTTGTGCAAATCATTTCTATTCTGGCTGTACTGAAGAGGTGTACAATGGTGCACATTAAACTGAATTTTAGTTAACAATTTGAGTGGCTCAATATATATTGATAAACTGCTGTGTAGTAGTTCAGCATGCTAGAAAGTTAGGATTTGTAGTAGTTCTAGATCCACCAGATTTAGAAAGAATGTAATACAAGAGTTCGCATTTTTTTTCTTTTGTCATTGATTGTTCTCAATTCTGAGACGAGCAAAAAATATAGCCACCTGCTGGTTTTACGAAACTGTATACCGAATACTGGGGTTTCTGACGATCATTAGGACCTGACTGACAGGAGGGTGACTCCCAAGACCTGACTGACAGGAGGGTGACTCCCAAGACCTGACTGACAGGAGAGTGACTCCCAAGACCTGACTGACAGGAGGGTGACTTCCAAGACCTGACTGACAGGAGGGTGACTCCCAAGACCTGACTGACAGGAGGGTGACTCCCAAGACCTGACTGACAGGAGGGTGACTCCCAAGACCTGACTGACAGGAGAGTGACTCCCAAGACCTGACTGACAGGAGGGTGACTTCCAAGACCTGGCTGACAGGAGGGTGACTCCCAAGACCTGACTGACAGGAGGGTGACTCCCAAGACCTGACTGACAGGAGGGTGACTCCCAAGACCTGACTGACAGGAGGTGACTCCCAAGACCTGACTGACAGGAGGGTGACTCCCAAGACCTGACTGACAGGAGGGTGACTCCCAAGACCTGACTGACAGGAGAGTGACTCCCAAGACCTGACTGACAGGAGGGTGACTTCCAAGACCTGACTGACAGGAGGGTGACTCCCAAGACCTGACTGACAGGAGGGTGACTCCCAAGACCTGACTGACAGGAGGGTGACTCCCAAGACCTGACTGACAGGAGGGTGACTCCCAAGACCTGACTGACAGGAGAGTGACTCCCAAGACCTGACTGACAGGAGGGTGACTTCCAAGACCTGACTGACAGGAGGGTGACTCCCAAGACCTGACTGACAGGAGGGTGACTCTCAAGACCTGACTGACAGGAGAGTGACTCCCAGGACCTGACTGACAGGAGGGTGACTCTCAAGACCTGACTGACAGGAGAGTGACTCCCAGGACCTGACTGACAGGAAGGTGACTCCCAAGACCTGACTGACAGGAGGGTGACTCCCAAGACCTGACTAACAGGAGGGTGACTCCCAAGACCTGACTGACAGGAGGGTGACTCCCAGACCTGACTAACAGGAGGGTGACTCCCAGGACCTGACTGACAGGAGCGTGACTCGTCAAGACGCAGACAGCTGATGAGGCAGTTGTGGGGTCCGTGTTTAGCGTCACACACATTATACAAGGAGTTGCATGCACTTCCTGCAAGTCATCAGCCTGCATCAGTTCAAGGAGCTGCCTCGTATTGGCCAATATGCCTTCTGCAGTTACGTTTGTTCTTATATCAAATGTGTTAAGTATTCTGAAGGGCTAGTCACTAGAAGCTTTTGGAGCTAGTATAGTATACATGTGTTGGTTGGGAAGTTAGCAGGTGTTTATGGCCTTAATAACCCCCGCATGTGTTGGATAACATGCAGTCGTTACCTTGATACTTTTCAGTATTGGATTCCTCAAACGCACATTACAAGGAAAACAAATTCTGAATGCAGGCGATGAGTCACAATAACGTGGCTAAAGTATGTTGACCAGACCACACACTAGAAGGTGAAGGGACGACGACGTTTCGGTCCGTCCTGGACCATTCTCAAGTCGATTGTGAGAATGGTCTCACTGAATGAATGAATGTCTCACGGAATGTCTTCCGGAACTCACGGAAACAGTCTCTGTGGTGAAGTGGTAAGACACTCGCCTGGCGTTCCGCGAGCGCTATGTCATGGGTTCGTATCCTGGCCGGGGAGGATTTACTGGGCGCATTCCTTAACTGTAGCCTCTGTTTAACGCAACAGTAAAATGTGTACTTGGATGAAAAAACGATTCTTCGCGGCTGGGGATCGTATTCCAGGGACCTGCCCGAAACGCTACGCGTACTAGTGGCTGTACAAGAATGTAATAACTCTTGTATATATCTCAAAAAAAAAAAAAAAAAAATGAATTCTCACAATCGACTTGAGAATGGTCCAGGACGGACCGAAACGTCGTCGTCCCTTCACCTTCTAGTGTGTGGTCTGGTCAACAAATTCTGAATGTCTAGTTATAATAAACTCTAAACGACCCCCTCGATTACCTCTGCTCATGTTTCATTACTACTCCCATAGTCGTGTTCTGAATAACAGCAAGGGGGACGAGCGCAGACTTGGGTTTTGGTTCCATCTGTGTTTTAAGCCAGAGAATTCACAGCTAACTTTAAGAAATGTCTCCAGATGCTCTAACTAAACCAACACCATTTATTACGTACACGCCAGGATGTCTTCAGTGGTCTGATTTGTATTAGTTAAAAATGTCTTGCATGTTTTAAGATTTGACTCAAGGTGATGAGACAGTTTGCATGCTCTAGGGTCTAAAGTCTAGACTCAGACCTTTCATACATCTGCGGGAAGGCGTTACGCTCATGGTTTAAGATTAATAATTAAATTTTCTATATATAATTATAATCTGATCACATTGAGTGTGTTGTTTAATATACATGCAACCCATCCTCATGCCAGGCTCCTTAAAGCTGCGGCCGTCCCACCCCCTGAAACGTATTCATAAATGTTAATGTATTGTGTATTATAAATAGGTTTGTTCTTGTTTATATATTAGTATTATTTATTGTCGTTGTTTTAGATTCAGCTACTCAGAACAAGAAGTTCTAGTAGCACGGGCTATGGTGATCCCATGCGTATTATATATATTGGCGTTCTACATTAAGCGACTGTAGCAGAGGTCGTCAGCGAAGCACTGATTGAGAAGTGATCGAACGTAATCAGTAACGTCGTGTGTAAACTATTTTCCAATCATAAACAGGAGGTTTGGTATTTAGATTAATGAGCATTTGATCTCTGTTGATGAGGACATGCCGATACATGTTAAGCATATATCTAGGTCTCCTTAAGATCGAACTACAGACCCTTCTTAGGATGCAGCCTCACAACAAGCTGATTAACTGCTGGGGTACCTGTTTACTGCTAGGTGAACGGAGGCATTAGGTGATAGCAAATTACCCATCCATTTCTGTCCTGCCCAGGATACGAGCCCTGAATTACCGAGTGAGAGTCCAGAACGAAGCCATCTGTGCTATTGAGACCCTTACATAGAGTAGTTGTTCTTTAATTTTTGTGTTTCCTCACCTGTGAATCACCCGTGTAGGTTTGAAACGTCGTGCAAATTATAATATCATATATCTTGGCTTAACGTGTTTATGACGTATTAGAACGTTGTTACAACTTGCTATATTGGTTGTTATAACTGGTTAGGTGTTAAAACTTGTTCGAACGTTGTACTAACGTCGTAGTTTCGGTGTGTGTTTGGCAGGTAGAAAGTCTCAGGTTTCGGGGTATCTCTTCGAAGAACAAGCACTCGACTCCCTTGCACGCCGGTTGTTGAAGACGTTCGGGAGGTAGGTAGCCCCTGGCCGCTCTCCGTGTTGCCTGACCGGTGTTATGGGCGGCCCCGGCGGGGTCACCCACCTCCCCCCAGGCCACCACATCCCGTTCCAACTACCTGCGTAAGACATTTGAACGAGTTCGTGCGAGCTGCCGACGGGAAGAACTGTTTCTGGCACAGCTCCAGCACCAACATCATAAAACATTTACACAATTGTTGACTCGCGTGACCAACTATCTCGAGGAAGGAAATAAGGGAAGAACGTTAAGCCGAGGAGGAGGAGGAGAGTATATTACAGACTACAAACTGAAAACATACCTTAAACAGACGGTATAGACTGACGGATCATTCAGTTTAGCTACAAGGAGGGCTGGAAGTATTCTTGTTCATCAGCCCGACGGCAACCCAAGTTGAAAAGAATGTGAGAGTCGGTAATTGGATATCCACGTTGCAAGTTGAACACTTTACTATCATTGTAGCACTCAAAGATTATTTAGCCCGTACACCACCACGGGATGGGTGTGGCCTGCACGAGACCAGAAGAAGTATAAAGTGGAACTAGCTAAGCGCCATTTTGACTCAATAAAAAGATCGGCGTCCACACTCTCCAACTATCTGGCAAGTTAAAACTATTAATGTGCCAAGGAAATGGGCGGCCATATTAGCAAGTATTATATTGTGATGGTAACTGTGGTGTTTGTTTGTTAACTGCTAACTATTACCTCGAATAGTTATGCATGGGAAGTAAGATAAGGTAATTATGAGGGAAAAAACACTATACGAGGACTGGATAGGAGCTGGGATATGAGGACGCAGAAAAGGAACAGAGCCTAAGCACTGAGACCATTGGGGATGGAACTGCAAGAAGCGAGAACCTTGTTGTACTGACTGGTCCAAGTGGTTGGCTCCATCACAAGTAAGGTTTTCTTGCTTTGGTTTGCTTGCTCTGCGTTTGCTTGCGTTTTCTTGCTTTGACTAATGACTAATAATATAAACAGTGTTTGAGTAATAAATAATAACTTATAAATATCAAATGAACAAATCCACAAGGCCGTGATGAGGGTTCGAACTTACGTCCGGGATGATCCCAGACGCGCCTTAGTCTTGGTGTATAGATAACTTCCAGTTTTGGAGGATGGATTGATTAAATACCAACTATATTTTTGTATGTAAATTGTTTGAATTCAAATCACTGTATGCTTGTGTTGTGGTATGCTAAATGGTGTTGCTAGGAGCGTCTGGTTAAGTTGCTCCTATTATTTTGCCACGTTTTCTGTACATTCTGGGCGCCATAGGTCAGACTACGCTGTTTTGCCCTATTTAACTTAATTTACCTGAGGGGCCACTAATACTAGTGGCTTGATGAGCACAAGTAAACTTGTCACACTTCAGCCACCCCACACCATATCACATACATATTATTATTATTATTATTATTATTATTATATTTATATTATATATATTATTATTATATATTATTATTATTATTATTATTATTTTAATAGTCTCGTATTTTTTTTTTAATTTTTAATTCGTAATCTCCGTGGTGTAGTGGTAAGACACTCGCCTGGCGTTCCGCGAGCGCTATGTCATGGGTTCGTATCCTGGCCGGGGAGGATTTACTGGGCGCAATTCCTTAACTGTAGCCTCTGTTTAACGCAACAGTAAAATGTGTACTTGGATGAAAAAACGATTCTTCGCGGCGGGGATCGTATTCCAGGGACCTGCCCGAAACGCTACGCGTACTAGTGGCTGTACAAGAATGTAACAACTTTTGTATATATCTCAAATAATAATAATAATAATAATAATACTTGTTGTATGGCAGCTAATCACTCACAGCGTGTTTAGATTCTAAAACAAAGCAGTATTAACGTATTCACACTTAATTATTACATACTAAATGCGGGAAGAGACGCACCAGAAAGTGTAATGACTTAGTGTGTACCGTCTTAAAAGTATGAGGATATGGACTGGCAGTAGTGGTCATTATTGCTGATTCACAATCGGGGATCCGGGCTGGCCAGAAATGGTTGAGAACTCATTTTTTTATTTTTTTTACCTGATACCTATGTTCACCTAGCAGTAAATAGGTCCTCGCAAGTTAGGCCATTATTGCGGGTTGCATCCTGGGGAATGTCAATAGTTTGACCTTTGGGGGGGATCTCGGTCCCCTCAAAGGTCAAACTACAAAACCTATGTAAAAATTTTCTGTCCCCAGCAACACACATTTTGTCGTCTAGGAAATGTATATGTTTATCTCTCAGAATGTTCGATAATATGTTTATTGTTTGTGATGTGTGTCTATGTATGTATTAACACGATGTACTGAACGGGGTGAGAATAGCTTGAGCTACCTCATCCTTTTGTGTGTATTTTACCTCAATAAACTTATTTCAATTTCAATTTTGTCGTCTGGGGAATGTAGGCACGTAG
Organism: Procambarus virginalis; assembly: GCA_020271785.1. NCBI lineage: Eukaryota > Metazoa > Arthropoda > Malacostraca > Decapoda > Cambaridae > Procambarus > Procambarus virginalis. The sequence goes on from WNGS01005680.1 coordinate 5,923,011, forward strand.
AAAACGCACAACTGTGGAGGAGTAACTTTATTATTGTCTGAATTTTGAACCTTTACAAAAATTACAAAAAATCATTAATATTTGCAATAATAATTTGTATTTATATAACATGTATACATTAGACATGATGCAATGGAGAATGTGTGGGCACACAACGCATGTTATATATAGACACACTAATACGCACAACGTTGTAAGGCAGCGACTCTGCTGCACGAGGTACTCTGCTGTTTAGATAAAGGTTATTAAAGGAACTACTTGTGGCTTACATATAGTGTAAATGACGGTGATGTATATTGCACTGGACGACGACCAGGATAAAGCTGATTATTTTGTGTGAATTCAAATAGCAGAGCCTAGCATGGTGCAACCCGTCCTCACACTAGGCTGTTTAAAGCAGCGGCCGTTCTCCCCAGACTCATTCATTCATTTTAACATGCTGTGTGTTAAAAATTGGTTGTTCTTGTTATAGATTCAGCTACTCGGAACAAGATCCAAGTAGCTGAAGTAGTAGTTCCAAATCACGCCCTTTGTGGATTTGTTCATTTGATGCATCACGCTATTGTGATTAATTATGGCCTTATTAAAGCTTTAGCATATATATATATATATATATATATATATATATATATATATATATATATATATATATATATATATATATATATATATACCCCTGTCCAGCATTTTCTGTTAAAGAAGAATAAAAAAAAATTATATACGTGTTGATCAAAGCCTTTAACTATTTATATTAGGGCCTAGGATTGCTATATTGGGCCATAGGAGAGGTTATCTTGGGACATTGGTTAGCCTGCATTTGCATTGCTCTAGAAAACCACTAGTACAAACGTGGACAATTTTTTTTTTGCGCCACGGTCCAAATTTGGATTTTTTGTTTTGGTGGTCACTCTGTACAGTCATTTTGGAAGACGATGGGATGGGTTATATAGCTAAGCCTCACTCCCTGGCAGGACGGGCGCCTATAGGTCCGTAGTACACGAAGTGAACCTACCGCCCAAGTGCTCGCCGCCCCTCTTTTCTATGGTGGTCAGGGACGGAACTGTGTGTTGTTTAGTACACTTGCATGACGCCTTGTGGTGGAGATCCGGGTCGCGAGCAAGTTGGTGGGGGGAAGCTGGTGGTAGTAGTGGTGGGGGAACGTAGCTGGGGAGGGGGAGGGAGAACATAGATGGGGGAGGGTGGAGGGGAATTTGGGGTAGAGGGGAAGAGCAGCAACAAAAAGTGGAATTGGTATCGTGTTGAAAAGGATACAAGTACTGGCTTGCGTGTTGAAGTCGTCTTCCTCACTGAACGTGAAATTGACGAGCTTTCTCGTCATAAGTCATAAGACTACTGTCTTATCTACCATGTTGCGAGTGGCTAGAGTAACACTGTGTTGCGAGTGGCTAGAGTAACACTGTGTTACGTGTGGCTAGAGTAACACTGTGTTACGTGTGGCTAGAGTAACACTGTGTTGCGTGAGGCTAGAGTAACACTGTGTTGCGTGTGGCTAGAGTAACACTGTGTTACATGTGGCTAGAGTAACACTGTGTTGCGTGTGGCTAGAGTAACACTGTGTTGCGAGTGGCTAGAGTAACACTGTGTTGCGTGAGGCTAGAGTAACACTGTGTTACGTGTGACTAGAGTAACACTGTGTTGCGTGAGGCTAGAGTAACACTGTGTTGTGTGTGGCTAGAGTACACTGTGTTGCGTGTGACTAGAGTAACACTGTGTTGCGTGAGGCTAGAGTAACACTGTGTTACGTGTGACTAGAGTAACACTGTGTTGCGTGTGGCTAGAGTAACACTGTGTTGCGTGTGGCTTGAGTAACACTGTGTTGCGTGTGACTAGAGTAACACTGTGTTGCGTGTGGCTAGAGTAACACTGTGTTGCGTGTGGCTTGAGTAACACTGTGTTGCGTGTGACTAGAGTAACACTGTGTTGCGTGTGGCTAGAGTAACACTGTGTTACGTGTGACTAGAGTAACACTGTGTTGCGTGTGGCTAGAGTAACACTGTGTTGCGTGTGGCTTGAGTAACACTGTGTTGCGTGTGGCTAGAGTAACACTGTGTTACGTGTGGCTAGAGTAACACTGTGTTACGTGTGGCTAGAGTAACACTGTGTTACGTGTGGCTAGAGTAACACTGTGTTACGTGTGGCTAGAGTAACACTGTGTTACGAGTGGCTAGAGTAACACTGTGTTACGTGTGGCTAGAGTAACACTGTGTTGCGTGTGGCTAGAGTAACACTGTGTTGCGTGTGACTAGAGTAACACTGTGTTACGTGTGGCTAGAGTAACACTGTGTTACGAGTGGCTAGAGTAACACTGTGTTACGTGTGGCTAGAGTAACACTGTGTTGCGTGTGGCTAGAGTAACACTGTGTTGCGTGTGACTAGAGTAACACTGTGTTGCGTGTGGCTAGAGTAACACTGTGTTGCGTGTGGCAAGAGTAACACTGTGTTGCGTGTGACTAGAGTAACACTGTGTTGCGTGTGACTAGAGTAACACTGTGTTGCGTGTGGCAAGAGTAACACTGTGTTGCGTGTGACTAGAGTAACACTGTGTTGCGTGTGACTAGAGTAACACTGTGTTGCGTGTGGCAAGAGTAACACTGTGTTGCGTGTGACTAGAGTAACACTGTGTTGCGTGTGGCTAGAGTAACACTGTGTTACGTGTGGCTAGAGTAACACTGTGTTGCGTGTGGCTAGAGTAACACTGTGTTACGTGTGGCTAGAGTAACACTGTGTTACGTGTGGCTAGAGTAACACTGTGTTACGTGTGGCTAGAGTAACACTGTGTTACGTGTGGCTAGAGTAACACTGTGTTACGAGTGGCTAGAGTAACACTGTGTTACGTGTGGCTAGAGTAACACTGTGTTGCGTGTGGCTAGAGTAACACTGTGTTGCGTGTGGCTAGAGTAACACTGTGTTGCGTGTGACTAGAGTAACACTGTGTTGCGTGTGACTAGAGTAACACTGTGTTGCGTGTGGCTAGAGTAACACTGTTAAAGTTAGTGTTGGCCCAAGCATCGGCCACTTCCTTTGTTCAGTGTAATACATGAGGTGAGATCTCTTCAGGCATTTTACCCTTAATTTTGTGTATTTCCTTCTGTGTCTGGCTTAGTGGAGCGTCAGAATATAATTTATGATGTGAGAAAGCTGCATGAACGCGCAAGCCATATATCACTAAGAACTCTTTGACCCGGCCAGGATTCGAACCCATGCCGTCCAGGATCACCCCTAAACGTACACAGTACCGTGACCACCGCACCAATGATCGTCTAAGAGGATCATTGGTGCGGTGGTCACGGTACTGTGTACGTTTAGGGGTGATCCTGGACGGCATGGGTTCGAATCCTGGCCTGGTCAAAGAGTTCTTAGTGATAATTTATGATATAATTAATGGCCTTCAATCTACGGCCATTGACAAAGATGTCCCAGACTTCTGACACAACCAATGCCGCCAAGAGCCTTAGATGTGCGAGTCGAGATATTCGACAGTCCAACTCTTTTTACAATGCATTTAGTGTAGGCCTGTTTAGTTTTGTCAGTATATTAAGCATGTTTATTGTCATAGTTCGTGAAAGTTGGTTAAATGATAAGAATAGCCAGTAAGGTAATCCCATCACCGTATGCATAATACAGCTTCGTTAAAATGTTCAGCTGAAGAAGGTTAAAATAGAACTGTAACATTCTTACACAGGAAAAGGCTTCAAGCTTAAGAAGCCACAATAGATTTAGAACTAAACAAGGGATGTATTTTGTCACTCCCAGGTTTATAAACCCATGGAACACCAGACCAGCCAAGACAGTCAGTGCCAAGGCATTACTCTAGTTTAAAATCTAGCTGGAAAATATCCTCAGGAACAATGGGAGGGGACCTTTGACAAGCCGCCGGCTTCCTGTCCCTGCCGAGGCCACGTGGCCTCTCAGGTAAATTCGGGTAAAGCTTTCATGCTGGTTCACAGGTACACTTAAGCATTTTCGTTTGAATATTTCACTTGCTAGAAACAGAGCTTGTGATAGAGTAATTAATCTGGAGTAAATGATATGATGGCATATCTCTTACTAGTGACAAGTAGCAAGGACGCACCGTATAAAAGACGGTGAAGCAAAGACAATGTCAAGAAAGGTAGACATGATCATGTTGAAGGTCACACGCAATCTGCGCATTGTCATCATGCCTAATAAATAGTGACACCAGTTGCTTACAAATGCGATCACTGCAGTGCGGGTTCTGAATATTGTTGTACATATCATTGAAAGTACCAACAATGATGAGATGGTCTACCTTGCATTGAATTCACTGAGGATAACTATCTGCCTTGCATTGAAGTCACTAAGGGTAATTATCTGCCTTGCATTGAAGTCACCGAGGATGATGGTCGGGTTTAGCATAGTTTTGAAGGTTCACATAATTAAACTTGTCAGCAGATTGGAAGTATTGAGGTAAGTTTCCTTCATAAATTCTCACTCCGCGGAACTGAAGCCCTTCGGTTCTTTAGCTGTGATATTTGTGACCTGCGAGATGTAGAAGTTAAACGATTAATGGTTGTAGGCAAGAGGGAGAGGATGTAGTGAGGGGGGTCGGTGATTGGGTGTGCTGAAGGGGCTTGGGTTGTTGTTGTTGTTATAGATTCAGCTACTCGGAACAAGTTCCAAGTAGCAAGGGCTATGGTGAGCCCGTAACTTACCTGGCACAGGAGCGGGGCAAGAAGCACGGACTATGGTGAGCCTCGTGGATGGGGGCTTGGGGTGGATATGCGATTATATTCAGCTTTTGCTACAGTTCTGGCTGTTTATTTGGCCTTCTCAGGTAGCCGTTGGCGGGGCTTAAACCCGGTCCCTTTCCAGCCCTCTCTGCTAGGCATGGTCCTGGGCCCTAACTTCCCTCATTGAGGGAGATGGGTAAAGGATAGTTCTGCCTCCCCGACACTCCCTCCCTAGTGGAGATTAGTCCTGGGCCCTCCCTTGCATCCCTGGTGGGGATCGAGTAGAGATAATCCTGGGTGATACTTCATATCCCCCAGAGATATCCTCCACCCAGGAAAAGCACCCACCCCGGCGAGACAAAGAGGTTAAATAACCCATCACATTGCTTTAATAATTCACACAAGTGCTGTAAAACTTGCTAGCACATCACTGAGAACATATTCGCCTCGCAGCCCCTATAAAACCGGCTGATATCTTACCCGGAGACCATAAATAAATCCTTGAAGATTGTATTTTGTTTTTAAAAGCACATAGGATTTCCCGGATGCAATTGTCACCTGTGACGGGAGCTGGAGACAGTTGACAGCGAGGCTTCCGCAGCGGCGTACACCACAAGTACTTGAAGGTCATTAGCCCCTTAATACTACTACTTAACGTTTGTTTCCTCCACCACCTTTATTACCAGCTTGTCACCTGTGGACATCCCCACGGCCACGTTGTCCCCCGTGGCCACCCCACCCCCTATGGCCACGGTCTCCCTACGTGATCAAGGGGTACGAATATTAAGACAATAATCTCCTTAACATTATTCGGGTGAAAGTACACGTCTAAGAACACTTTAATGTTGCTAATGATGTACTCAGCATGTTCCTGGTATGCTCATTACTTGGAACTCTTGTACTCTGTGCATATTGGATAAGAATAAGCATCACAATATGCCAAAAATATATTTAAAATGCAAATACATATTGATTGTTAATAACTCATAATAATTTATATTTTTTATACAGTACATAATTGATTTTGTTTAATGCACAATATTGGAATAGAGGTAATATAATGCCTTCAATATGCTTGAGGTGAGGTTTATCACAGAGATCCCTAACAATGTTGTATGGAGGGGCCAAGTTCATATTGGCTGCGTGCTTTTGAGTTCAGTGAGGATATATTTTAGTCAGCAATTTACGTCGTTAAAAATAACGAATAATTTAGTGACACAAAAATGATTTAAGAAAACACACATGTCTGTTAATCTTGGTATGTGGTGGATAACTATGCTGTTTGATGCCAGGACCTGCGCGAGGAGACCTGCGCAGGCCGGCTTTCCTGCCCACTTTTTACTAGCTTCGCGTCAGCTTCAGTCCTTATCCACGGGGCCACCTGCGCACTACAGCACGGGTCCACCTGCGCACTGCAGCACGGGACGATCTGCGCACTGCAGCACGGGACGATCTGCGCACTGCAGCACGGGGCCACCTGCGCGCTACAGCACGGGGCCAACTGTGCACTGCAGCACGGGGCCACCTGCGCGCTACAGCACCGGGCCAACTGCGCACTGCACACGGGTCCACCTGCGCACTGCAGCACGGGTCCACCTGCGCACTGCAGCACGGGTCCACCTGCGCACTGCAGCACGGGGCCACCTGCGCCCTGCAGCACTTGGCCATTAAAGGTGTGAATGGAGGTGGCTTCCCAACTTCTTTGCTAACGCACCCTTAGCGTTAATGGTGCTCGTGGCCGAAGCCATGATAGTCGGTGAAGTGTATGTGGCCCCCGGACGGGTAGTAGGTGGTGTAGTGTGTGTGGTCACCATGGTGGACGTGGGTGGTGAAGGGAGCACCGAATGGGCTGTACTGTCTGCGATATCCACCAAAACCAAACTGAGCCGCAGCCAGAGGACTCGGCAGGGCCAGACCCAACCTCGCCGCCACACACACACATCACAGCCAGTATCTGCGGGGAGACATTGTGTTAATATGATTTTTCGCCGGAGTTACTTTAAAAGAGATGATTAATCATATTTTAAGGATGGATACTCACAAATACATTCAGGTGTGAGAGTAAAGAGAGCGGGGGGGGGGGGAGAGGGAGAAAGGGGAGAGAGAGAGGGATAAATACAGGCGGGGGGAAGAGATAAGTAGATTTTAACCACTTGTTAAATTAAAAACAAGATGAATTTTAAATTCATCTGAAAACGTATTAGTCTGTCTATACAACTTATCCTGAAGTTGATTTTTTTAACTTGACTATATAGGGCGACAAGCGTTTTAAAACATACATTAATATTAGTTATATATGAGTAATCAAAATGACATTTCAGTAATCACGAATTCCTAAACTGTGTCGACACCACAGTAGGAGAGAAGACAACACTTACAATCTTCATGCTGGTTGTTAAGACGTCGGCCGCTGCCCAGGACTTGTGAGGTGCGCAGGTGAGGTGCGTTGTATGCTTGTGAGGTGCTCAGGTGAGTCCAGGATATATATACCTGAGGGTGTGAGGAGGGGGGCCTTGAGGAGGTGGGGCAGGGGGAAGGTGCTAGCAGCCGCCGCCCACCAAAGATAGCCACAAAATGGGTAACATTCACCAGTCAATATTTGAGTGCATGTAAACATTCCGTTGTCCACGTGCACGCAAAGTTTAATAGTGTGGAGTGTACAGTGTATGGTGAGTCGTAGATAACGACCAGTAATTTAATATAAGTATTGTCTAGACAGATTATTCTGGGGGTCTTTTGTTGTTAATGGATATCATAAATTTGTGTCGTTCTTTATGTTAGTCCTTCTCCGTGCGTAGTGTTGCCTGCGTCCGTGCGTAGTGTTGCCTGCGTCCGTGCGTAGTGTTGCCTGCGTCCGTGCGTAGTGTTGCCGGCGTCCGTGCGTAGTGTTGCCTGCGTCCGTGCGTAGTGTTGCCTGCGGCCATGCGTAGTGTTGCCTGCGTCCGTGCGTAGTGTTTCCTGCGTCCGTGCGTAGTGTTGCCTGCGTCCGTGCGTAGTGTTGCCGGCGTCCGTGCGTAGTGTTGCCTGCGTCCGTGCGTAATGTTGCCGGCGTCCGTGCGTAGTGTTGCCTGCGTCCGTGCGTAGTGTTGCCTGCGTCCGTGCGTAGTGTTGCCTGCGGCCATGCGTAGTGTTGCCTGCGTCCGTGCGCAGTGCCCGGCTGGTCTCCCTCCTCTAGCAGCCACGACGCGGTCGGAAATCCCTGGACTTCCCATAGCGGAAAAGATGAATGCAAAATGTAACCGAATTCTCAAGGAGTTTTCTACAACCTTTGTCTATATATACGATATATATATATATATATTTATATATATTATATATATATATTATATATTATATATATATATATATATATATATATATTATATATATATATAATATTTTTTTTTTAATAATTTACCATGTTTACATTTGTGATTTAATTATGCATTACATTGACGATTTCTGTATATCTATACATGACAATATATTTGATTAATTTTGACAAAGCAACTATTTTTTGTTCTTGGCGATAAAATTAAATTAGCTAATGTCAATTTAACTCATCTTATAAAAAGTTACAAAAATGCTTTCCTCCATAAGTCTTAAAATAAGGGTTGAAGGTTTTGGCTGCCCCGGTTTTAGGCAGAATATATAGATGTTTGGTATAATTACTTTTCCGGCCTGTGACGTATATTTTCGAAACAAGTTTCATAGATGGAGTCACGTTTAACGAGCAGGTAAGTACACGCAGTTAACAGGGGAAGCTGTTAACAGTTATCCCACATGTAGGACCACACTCATTTTCCTGGTATTATTTGGTTTAAACAGGATCTGCGAATCGGTGAAGACCGGTTGGCGTATAACTGGTTTTTGTGGGAACATCAGCGGCGCCTTCAGCAGCTTTATGAACGCCAGTCATCCTTTTAGTCAAGTTTGGTACGTCGCCTCAAGACCTTCCCACGCCTCGGGAGACGCGAGGTATTGACCCGCGTGTGGAGTCACAGAGACGTGCCCAGTCAGGGAAACAGTACCCACCTCACGCACAGTCACGGTGACTATGCCCACACCTACAGTCCCTTTCTGGGGCACCGTCTCGGGATTCGGGGCACGTCGGATACCTTGAAGGATTATCCTCAATCATCTGAGGATAATCCTGTCAAACAGATACACAAGGTAAAAAGGTATGGGTCTTTGTTAAGGGCTGAGTCAACTGTGCTGTAATTATCCCACAACAAAAGCAAGAACGTTGTGTTCGCTGATGTCAAAGGAACAATGGGCGACAATGATTGCTATCCTGGATGAGGGTGATAACAAGGTTAAGATGGGGGGTTTCCTAAGTGGATTAATGAAGACTTCCTCACAAGATGCATATCCAAAGTCTGTTGCAATAAATGAGTTGCAATTGCTATAATTAGGAAACTGGAACCCCCATCAAAAAGGAAGGTTACAAGTATCAAATGGCTTGTATTTAATTCCCAGATGGTGTTCAAGAAGCGGAAATATGTAATGACTAACCCACACACCGGAAGATGAGACGACGACGATTTCGGTCCGCCCTGGACCACTATCAAGTAGATTGAGATGATGGTCCAGGACGGACCGAAACGTCGTCGTCTCCCCATCTTCTGGTGTGTGGGCTGGTCTTCGGCCTCGTTACCCTCTGCACCAGGAAATATATTATGATAGCAGCTCCTAGCTTTAGACAAATGAAACAGTTCACTGCACGTCTTTGCAGGAAATTAGGCGTCAGTACCGGCCCGCGCTGGGGCCTGGACCATCGTAGTTCATGTAGAGACAGAGGGCTCCAGTGCCTGCTGTAAGTCCCTTCAGAGACTGGGTGCGAGTGCGCGGTCCCAAGTGAAGGTCGTGCGGAATGCAGTCGTCCAAGGTGCCCGGAGATGTAGCCATAATAACCAAGCCCAGCACAGTGCCCAAACCACAACGAATAGGTTGGTACGATGCTTTGGCGCGACCGCGTGACCAGTGCATAGTTGCTGGCCCTCTGTGAACAGCATCGAAGTACGTCTTCCAGTGTCCCGTCCGGGCTCTGGCATCATTGGTTGAGCTCATCTGAGATGGCACTGCACAGTGCCAAGATTACACTGTACTCCAAGCACAGTGCAGAGTCTGTAGTTATTTGAGTAGCGATTATCTACCTCCATTATTGATTATATATCTAAGGCTGCTGCATATGCCATCATAGCCTTGCTAGTTAGTAAAGTTGTCAGGTTAGATTAGTTTAATTTGGGTTAGTTAAGGCTAGGTTAATATGAAAGTGGTTTAGTTAAGGTCAGCTTAGGTTACTTAAGGCTAAGTCAGTATGGAAGCGAGGTTAAGTTGATTAAGGTTAGGTAGGGTTAGTTAAGGCCAGATTAGTGTGTGAGTTAGCGACCGAAACTAATAACCAGTCGTGGTGATCAGTGTACCAGGAGACTGTTGTAGCAACACTGATCACGACCGGTTAGCACAACGAGGCGCAGGAGCCACCCACCTACGGCCACACACATTGGTAGTCTCTAGTATAAGCCAGGTGTACATTGCACATGCAAGGTGTTAACACTACTGCAACTGTCTCGGGTGTGGACTGGTCCAACACTTGGTCTACAGGTGTGTCCGCCTGTACGTTAACACGGCCTACAGGTGTGTGTCTGCCTGTACGTTAACACGGCCTACAGGTGTGTCCGCCTGTACGTTAACACGGCCTACAGGTGTGTGTCCGCCTGTACGTTAACACGGCCTACAGGTGTGTGTCCGCCTGTACGTTAACACGGCCTACAGGTGTGTGTCTGCCTGTACGTTAACACGGCCTACAGGTTGTGTCCGCCTGTACGTTACACGGCTACAGGTGTGTGTCCGCCTGTACGTTAACAGGCCTAGGTGTGTCCGCCTGTACGTTAACACGGCCTGCAGGTGTGTTAATATGATCGAATATTAACATTAGAATTACTTACAATGTCTCCAACATTTTTAACATAAGGAAACCCTCGACAAAGATGAGTGTGGTGTAATAGGACACGCAATACACAAGTAATACAAGTATATGAAGGGAGATGGCCCTGGGGGGTAGAAATAGCCTAAGCTACTCTATCCCTTTGAGATGTATTTCTTTCTTGTCTCAATAAACATACTTGAACAGAGATGGACATTCAGCTTCCAAATAAACTGAACCCAAAGAATGTCAACAAGATGAACTCAAGCGTCACTATCTCCAGGACAAATAGATCCAATATTTCCCGTTTTCTTAGTAGATATAGATAGTTTGAAGATCACATCCGTAACGCATGTTGACGGTGTCATTGTCAAGTTGCTACCTGAAGTGGAGGACAACAGTTGTTGTTTAAGATTCAGCTTCTAGGAACAAAACGTTCCAAGTAGCACGGGCTATGGTGAGCCCGTATTGGACTTACCTGGCACAGGAGTGGGGCTGTAACTGGGGAGGACAACAACAGCTGCTCCACTATAAACAAATGAATGTGGTGACCTTTATTTATTTATTTATTATTTATATACAAGAAGGTACATTGGGATTGTAAGGATACATAGCATAGTAATTACATTCTTGTAAAGCCACTAGTACGCGCAGCGTTTCGGGCAGGTCCTAAATCTAAGAAAATTTTAAGTAGGTTTTAAGGACATCACCTTGAGTGTGATGTCCGTCTCCACTGTCTTCTCTACCCTTATTGTGTGTACTCATCTAGTTATGCTTGCGGGGGTTGAGCTCTGCTCTTTGGGCCCGCCTCTCAAGTGTCAATCAACTGATTTTTTTCTCCCCCCCCCACACACATCCCAGGAAGCAGTCCGTAGCAGCTATCTAACTCCCAGGTACCTATTTACTGCTAGGTGACCAGGAGCATCAGGGTGAAATAAATTCTGCCATTTGTTTCCGCCCCCGCCGGGGTTCGATCCCCGGGTCCTAGGGCTACAAATCCCGAGCGCTGTCCACTCAGCCGTTAGGCCCCGTAATGTGTGTGTGTGTGTGTGTGTGTGTGTGTGTGTGTGTGTGTTTCTCCCCTCTTCTTTCTCATATATATAATTTTGTATTTAATAGCCAGAACCTCATTAGTTGGCCTAGTATGCAAGGCCTTACAGGCAGAGTGATTTTCGTTATTTTTATAATTTCTTTTCAATTGGCTTATTCCAATTAGTATTATGTTATATATATCAGTAATTCTGATATATATATCTAGTGTGTGGACTGGTCAACAAAGATTTTCATATTACAAAAATATTCCGAGTTTGTGAATAATAATTAAAAGCAAGTATTTAAAAAAAAATAAAGCAGGTTCCTAGATGAATATGATAGAGATGATATAAGTTAATCTATATAAGAGAATGTGTGTGTTTTCTATCCAAAGATCAAAAACAGACGTTTCGGGCTAGCCTCATTAAACTTTGCAGGTTGAATGGTTTGGGGTACGGGGCAGTAATAGGCTGTTCAAGGTCAATTCTATTGGTTCTATTAAGAATGGGGCGAAGGGGGGGGGGAAGGATCAGGCCCAGTAGTGACTCACCTTCATAATTGGGAAAAGAGGGCTGGTCATGTCCCTAAATTTCTCTGCTCGAAAACAATTAGTGTGAATTTAATATTACATTTTCTGAGACAGAAATAGAGAGGAGAGAGAAGGAGATACGAGGAAGGAGAGGAGATATTGGGAAGGATGTCGGGAAGAGGGGATGTTGGAGGAGAGCGGGGGGAAAGAGAGGAGAGGAGGGGAATAGTCCCGGGCACAGCCGGGAACTACCCCCCCCCCTTCCTCTCCTTCCAGTACTAGGTAAAGTTGTTCAATTGCTCATAAATAATAGTTTGCAGAGCCATGTTCTAGTTCAGGCTTTAATAAAAAAAAAAGCCATCTTTTGTCTGCACGTCACTAGTGCCTCCTAGTTTAGACTGTATTTTCTAGAGTATGCAATAGTCCCCCATGTATAGACTAAAGGCTAATTGAGAGCATGCGTAGTCTCTTGAGAGACTCCTTGTACCCTCCAGAGAGCCGCAAAGCTTCCTGAGAGCGTGAGAGCCTTGTTTTAGTCTTTCAAGAACCTCCCGAGTCACCTTGTAGCCACCCGAGTCACCTTGTAGCCTCCCGAGTCACCTTGTAGCCTCCCGAGTCACCTTGTAGCCTCCCGAGTCACCTTGTAGCCTCCCGAGTCACCTTGTAGTCTCCCGAGTCACCTTGTAGCCTCGTGAAAGCCTCTCAAGTGCTTAAAATCTTCCGAGAAGCCCTCATGAGAGCCTAATGTCTCCCGAGAGCCTCTCATGAGAGCCTAAGAGTCTGCCAAGCCTCGTCACAGCCAGCTGGGAACCTCCTTCCCTCCAGCAATACCGTGCCTTAGCATCAAGCCAGGCCCGCAGCACCCAGTACCCTTAGATTCTCGCCCAACAGGTTTGACGCCTCCTACTACCTACCTACCTACCTACCTACCTACCTACCTACCCCGGGCCCGGCTTAAGTAATGTCAAGGTTAAGCAACGTGGCTTTTTTCTCAGGGTGGTGGACGGTATGTACAGCTAGCTTGAGTGGTGGCAGCCGGGCGGAGGCTGAGGGCTCCTGGAGCCTCCTGCGGGCGTGGCTCGCTCGCGTCGACCCCCATAGCATGCTAACTTACTGCATTATGTTGATGGTCTCCCTAAAGCGGTTCTTCCAGTTTGTTTTTAGTGCTGATTTCAAGGACTTCATGATATCCCAATACTTTAGGTTTATATATATATAATATATATATATATATATATATATATATATATATATATATATATATATATATATATATATATATATATATATATATATGACAGTGTCAGACCACGGAGGAAAATTGAAACAGGAATTTCCTTAAGTACTTTCGTATATTAATACATCTTCAGAAGGAGTTGAGTCCTTCTGAAGAGTCAACTCCTTCTGAAGATGTATTAATATACGAAAGTACTTAAGGAAATTCCTGTTTCAATTTTCCTCCGTGGTCTGATACTGTCACATTTTTAATCACGTGTTTATTTTTCGTGATTTATACTCACACACGCGCGCGCGCACACACACACACCACACAACACACACACACACACACACACACACACACACACACACACACATATATTATATATATATATATATATATAATAAATACACACCACACATTGCCGTAAGCTCGAGGCTCCATGATTGAAAAAACTAATTGCAATATTATGCTGTTGAAGATAACAGTTGTTGTTAGTGGCTGGGATACGCTCCAGCGATTTTTATGTGTACTAAAAATACTTGAAATGTTGTTAGTGACAATACAATATACACGATAAAGGGACACTGCATGATCCCAACCGGCAAAATACAAATACATCTTAACACAAGCAGGAGAAGTCAAAGTACAGTCCCGTGTCCCTTATGTATGTCATGTAAGGTGATAGAAAAGGCGTCAGGACGGTTGGACAGCTTCCATAGATAAGGGCACTGTGTCGAAAACTTTCTGGCAATCAGAAAACATGCAGACATTCCATAATTTTTTTTTAACTTGTCTAATCTATGTTGGCAGGTCTTGGAATTATGTCAACTTTATAACAACACCAGCATGGGTTTAGGAACGGCAGCTCCCGTCTCTTGTCAACTGGTATAATTCGACGACCAGGCAACACGGATCAGACAAGATGATAATGGTGGGTAGACTGCGTATTGTGTGACTGCCAGAAAGTTTTGGACGCAGTGCCTTACAATGAGCCTAGTACACATATTGAAGAACTAAGAAGTGACAAGGAAGGTGCCCCATTAGACAAGCCCCTAGTCAGAGATACCAAAGCCTAGTATGGGTTGGTTAGCCAAGGGGAATACTATCCTAACCTAGAGACTTCAGAGTTGTGGGAGAAGATCCTGTAGGAGATCCACAATGGTCAACACCAGCGCCAAGCTCGTCGTTCCTGACCCATGTGAATCATCTTGCAGATGGGAACTTTCTCTCTTTATTTGGCGAGACTGCAAAAAAGTATGAGGAGGGGAAGTGGATAAGACTACAAGACACTACAGGCGAGCAAAGATACGTTGAGAATATGGTTCAAGTGGTAACTAGAAGTCAACTCGCGCAAATGCACATTAGCCACTGCGCTTGAAACAGGGGGGAACCCTATTGGATTCTGGCAGAAAGAAGCCCTCGGGATAGATGTCACACCAAACCTGTTTCGAGAGGCACATATTAAATGAATAACATCATCTGTATGTGTATAGTAGGTCAATATAAGAAAAGCCTTCTGAATAGGTTGGTGTCCAGGACTTTGTATTACACGTATGTCATACCAAATTCTGGAATATGCGGCGCTGGCTTTAAGTTTTTACCTCGTTAAACACACAAAAAAAGCTGGAGAAAGTTCAAAACCATGTCACCAGAGTAAGTTACGGACAAACTCTGCAATGCGCGCACACACACACACACCACACACACACACACACACACACACACACACACACACACACACACACACACACACACACACACATATATATATATATATAGGGGGTCTGTGGCAGAGTGGTCAGCGCTCTGCATTCGTAGTCCTATGGCCCGGGGATCAATCTCCGGCGATGGCGGAAACAAATGGGCAGAGTTTCTTTCACCCTGAGGCCCCTGTTACCTAGCAGTAAATAGGTACCTGGGAGTTAGACAACTGTTACCGGCTGCTTCCTGTGTGTGTGTGTGTGTACTCACCTAGTTTTACTCACCTAGTTGTGCTTGCGGGGGTTGAGCTCTGGCTCTTTGGTCCCGCTTCTCAACCGAGTGTGTGTGTGGTTGTGTGTGTGTGTGTGTGTGTGTGTGTGTGGAGAAAAAACAATTAGTTAGTAGTTAGTGACAGTTGATTGACAGTTAAGAGGCGGGCGGAAAGAGAAGAGCTCAACTCCCGCAAGAACAACTAGGTGAATACAACTAGGTGAATACATACACACATGCATACAGAGTAGTCTGTTAGAGTAGTTAACGGGTGGAATGCATTAGGCAGTGATGTGGTGGAGGCTGACTTCATACACAGTTTTAATGTAGATATGATAGAGCCCAGTAGGCTCAGGAATCTGTACACTAGTTGATTGACAATGGAGAGGCGAGACCAAAGCGCCAGAGCTCAACCTCCACAAGCACAACTAGATGAGTACAACTAGGTGAGTATATACCTATACTGTTTNTTTTATGAATAAAATTTAAACTAAGAAATAGGTCCTTGTGCATGAACAACAACAAGGTTGTTGTGAAAAGAACAACAATTTCTGTTTTGCACCTGACAGAAATCTCCATTTAACTGAATAATTTACTCGAATAAGAGGGCAGAGCCGTGTATCATTATTTGTGTCAAGACAACCCCCCAATATAACTTCACTATTAGGTAGCCAGCCCATTTTTATATATCATCTTGTTATATCCTGCAATATTTAATTATCACTTTATAACACTTTAAATAAATAACACTTCACTTTTTTTGGGTAAATTAAAGTTAAAGCAGGACTGATGGGCTGAACTAAGATGATTTACTAAGTGGATGGCACCTATAGCTGATCCCTTCCTGTGATTGGCTGTTGTGTGAATGTCACAAAGAGTTTCTACCAATGATATGCCACCATTTTATTATTATGCACCCCATACCATCTTGTGGCGGAGCTCGAGACCTACCCGAGCACAACAACCCGCCTTATGGGTTGCTGTTTGGCTATTTATAGTGCGTTGAAAAGCAACAGATGGCGTTAGTTGTATTTTGTAGGATTTTTTTATAAGTATAATTTGATGTCAACAGATGGCGTAAGCTGTATCTTATGGCCACTGTTGACCTGCCAGTTGATAGTGTTCTCTTCTGCGACAGACAGCTGTATTATTAGTGTTTTAATAATATTATTACATTGATAATAATGTATTATTATTACTTTAAACATTGATCTATACGTCTGGTAGCTTATAATAAGGTTTTATACCATGCTGGTATGGTAACTAGAATTCTGCAATTACTTATTTTTTTATCTACTGTTAGGATATGTAAGACAAATGTAAGGTTTTGAGGCTAAGTAACGAATTAGTTACAAGATACGAGCCAGATGGTGTTGAGATTGCAAAAGGGATTATGATAGAACTTACCCAAAATCAATGCATAAATGTACGCAAATATGAGACTGGATTTATTTCTCGAAAGTTAGCAATAAATACGCTTTCTAGTTCTTTTTTTTAAATTAAGACCAGGGATTCTGTCTAACGAAGCTGCAAGCTAAAACACCGTTATCCTATAATGTTCATCTGTAGCTTGATCCTAAATACTCGTTTATTAAACGAATTTATCATTAGATTCATTAGGAATCATTTTGTTGAAGGCAGAGTTTCCAACAAATACCTTCCTGTGATTGGCTGTTGCGGGGAATGCCAACGCTTATATGAATAAAATGCAAAAATAAGAAATACATCCTTTTGCTCATAACCTTGTTGTTGTACAAAAGAACAACAATTTCTTTTTATACAAGACAGAAATTTCCATCTAACTGAATAATGTAGACCAATAAGAGGGCGGAGGCATTGTATCGCCAATATTATTTGTGTGAGGCAACTCCCACTGATGACGTTACAAGTTAGGTAGCCAGCCCATGTTTCTGTAACACTCGTTACATCCTGCAGTATTTAATTATCAATAATTAATACTTTTAAATACTTAACATTTCACTTTTTAGGTGGATTAAAGTTGAAGCAGAATGTCATAAGCAAGGATGGTGTGCTGAATAAAGATGCTTTATTAAGTGAATGGAGCCTTTAGCTGATCCCTTCCTGTGATTGGCTGTGGTGAATGTCAACAAAGAATATCTACCAATGATATCCATTTATTATGCACCCCATACCATCTTGTGGCGGAGCTTGAGACCTCCTACCCGAGCACAACAACCCGCTTATGGGTTGCTGTTTGGCTATTTATAGTGCGTTGGAAAAAAACAGATGGCGTTAGTTGTATTTTGTATGATTTTTTATAAGTGTAATTTGATGTCAACAGATGGCGTAAGCTGTATCTTATGGCACTGTTGACCAGCCAGTTGATAGTGTTCTCTTCTGCCGACAGATGGCATCAGCTGTGTTATTACTTCCGAATTCCCTTTAAACACTGATCTACAAATCCCTTGGCATATGATAAGATTTTATACCATTTATGATAAGTATTTGATAATTGGAGTTATGCAATTACTTTTATTTATCAACTGTTCAGGATATCGTCATATAACGTCTGGTTAGGACGTACTGCTCTCGATTGATGAAGATTAAGCCACCCAAGAGGTGTCACGGGCATGAATAGCCCGTAAATACTGCTCTCGTAATATTATTCAGGGGGGGGGGAGAACTATCAAGTGAAAGCGCCAAGCCATTACGACTATATAGCACTCGGAAGGGGCCAGGATACGGATTTGGGATGGAACGGGGGAAAGGAATTTTGCCCAACTTTTTGGGCGGTCGGGGATTGAACGCGGACCTGTAGGAAACGAGACCGTCGCTCTACCGTCCAGCCCAAGTGGTTAATCGTGATATTAAAACAACAATTTATGCATATAATAACAGCGTTTCACACTAAAAATACTTGGATATATCGAAATTTGGTAGTGAATTCCAATCTAGGAATCTCCTATGACTAAACTGTACTTTTTAATTATTTTTATGTACTTACTACTTATTATTAAATTATTAAGTACTTTCTATAATAAATAAATAATTTTATTTAATATTTAAAGTAAATGATAAAATAATAGGTAATAATAAATCATTGTGTAGGGGGGACAGGCAGCCAGTGTGTATATATACATGTTAGGCTTACACCAAGGTCCCACAAAGGTGCCAAATTAAAGACTAGGAGCTGCAGGGGCGGGCCCGAGGGCTGCTGGCGGCCCTGCAGGCCAGGCTGAACTTCCGCGCCCTTATAATCACCATTGTTTAATAATCTTCACAGGGAGAAACAACTGTAAATATAGGAATAGTTTATAACAACATAAACGGTAAAGAAAACAGCTCAGAAACTAAGGAAATAAAGCTGCCGAAAAAACATTAAAGTCCATTTCAAGTTCAAGTATGTTTATTGTCGGTTCGTTCATGCTAGGCTTGCAGTTACACAACTGGTCGGGGTTCGGGGGTGCACAATACACCACCACTCACTGGTTGAATAGGGGATGCTTAATGAACTATCGACCTCTGGCGGCAAAAAATCAATATATATATATATATATATATATATATATATATATATATATATATATATATATATATATATATATATTATATAATATGTGTGTGTGTGTATGTGCAGAAATAATATTAATAAAACAATTAACATCGTGTAGTGTACTCTATATATCAAAATATATTACTTTGAAACCCATATCATTCACTAAAAAAAATTGGGCTACTCTAATTACAAATTCGCTACTTTTAGACCGTCAGCTCGCTACTTTCAGCAATTTAGATCTGGCAACCCTGGTGTGGGAACGCACTCTGTCTAGCAGACGGAGGAGACAGGTGCAAGTGCTAGTCACATGTGTGGGAGTGTACCGGGACTGCATCACGCAGTTGTTGACAACACTAGACCCAATAGTGAACTTGAACGTCCATTGACACAACTGAGGAACACATTCGACATCGTAGTCAACAGCCTAGAATATGCAGCGGAAAATATTAAAGGTGAGTCTATGACATTATGTATGTGCAGTGAAATAATCCCACATTGTTTTGAGCTGGGAAAGCACTTTTTGCCAAGTATTGATAGTTCTCAAAAGGTTACCTCACTGTACTCCTGCGAGATAACGTAATTTTTGGGGTTTTAAGTTGTTAATCTCTTGTTTGGCGGTTACTTTTTCTAAGTCTCGGCTGCGTCTGAGTACAAGTGACAGGATGAACAACCTAGTGGGTTTTCTTTCTATTGGGGGTGTTGTCAATGCTGCCTTGGCGGAATGTTCACTCACAGGATGAGTGACGCCGTCCAGTGAACTAGCCCTCCAGGACAATATTACTGTACTGTTGATGGATTTCATGTGCGGTTCCCCACTCGGCTAGCCAGCGCATCGTGGCTTGTCATTAGTGATTTCTCTATATACCTGATAGTTATTACAAGGAGGACTGTAATACATTATTCCATAGAACCGGAATACATAAGTGTTCTTTCTTATTTTTAAGTTCTTTCGAACTAAACTTTAGGTCAATATTTAAACAACTTAGTTAGAAGTGCGGTGATTTATACACTAAGCACAGGTATTGCTACCAGTCATTTTACGCTAACGGGTATCTAGCTGGAGCAGTTTGCAAGTGTGCAGTTGTAGTGTCGTGTACGTTTAGGACAGATTGATAAGCCATTACCAGCGGGCGTTTCTAGCAGCCCCGCTCCTGTGCGAGGTAAGTCCACTACGGGCTCACCATAGCCCGTGCTACTTGCCCCGCTCCTGTGCCATGTAAGTCCACTACGGGCTCACCATAGCCCGTGCTACTTGCCCCGCTCCTGTGCCAGGTAAGTCCACTACGGGCTCACCATAGCCCGTGCTACTTGGAACATTTGTTCTGAGTAGCTGAATCTAAAACAACAACAGGCCTTTCTCAACCTTGGCTCCGGGGAACACCAAGGTAACAAGGAGTTCCGCAGGAAACGGTGATAAATAGGTTGTCTAATCATATGCAATTGTTTGTTTTTTAGTAATTTGTTTATTTTTTATCGTTTAACCAATATCAAAAGCAAAGCTAAATCGTCCCCTTTCAATTGACAATGAGGTCCGTGTGTGTTTATCTAAATTACGACCCGGAATCATTTCAAGGGTGTAAAAGTTGAGAAACGCGTTGTAAGTTGTCTTTTTGGGGGTTTATCTGGGAGAAGATTTCTTCTTTCGGATGATACTGTGGAGCATCATCTTCATACAATCGACTGTACCGGTAAAGAGTGAGCGGGAAGTGGGGACAGATGGAAGAATAGTCTGGAGAGGAAACTTCGTAGTCGTAGGGAACAGAGCCAGGGCTTAACCCAGCAGCAGGCCGAGGATTCTTGGGTATTTGTCGTAGGATAGAAGCACCATCCAAAGCACCACCCGCCAAACACACACCGAAACTACAACGTTGGTACAACGTTGGAACAAGTTTTAACACCTAACCAGTTATAACAACCAATATAGCAAGTTGTAACAACGTTCTAATACGTCATAAACACGTTAAGCCAAGATGTAGCAACTTTATTACAAGTTGTAACAAGCGGAAAATAGAGACAGTTTCGGTTTGTGTTTCCAGGGCAGCAGGCGAAGAAGTCGGAGCGGCAGTCAGAAGTCTATTCCTTACCTTACCTATTTGGGGGCTGGGGTGGGAGGGGGGTAAAACAATTTTTTTTATGTTCATGGGATAAATAACATTCGGTTACAGTGCCGTGTGTATGTCATAATTACTGGTATGTGCATGTTGTATTATACAGCCATTGTGATGGCTGTATAGTACATTTTTATCAATGTGTGGTGGCCAAGAGTTGGATACCTGTACTGGACGGGTTCCTGCTTAACTCCCCCTTGTTATTTTAATTGTGGAAATAGGCAGATTAGGAGTTGGAGACAGCCTCAAGAAACACGAACCTTAACAAGTGGGATTGATAACAAAATATACAAGATATTGTAATTAGTCATATATGAGCGGTTTGTCATTATATATATATATATATGTGTGTGTGTGTGTGTGTGTGTGTGTGTGTGTGTGTGTGTGTGTGTGTGTGTGTGTGTGCGTTTTTCGTAATTATATAATTTCCTATTTCGGAGATGCATTACGAGGTATGGATATAGAAATAGGGTTAAGTTTGGGTCGTCCCAAGAAGCTGGAGCTTCAATTCTATAAATGTTGTATTTTTCTTTGTAAATTGATGTCAATATGATCTTTATATTGTATATTATTTAATAAAGAAAAAACATTCAGTTTTTTACTGACGGAGTCTAAAATTCCGGCAGTATATCATCTCACACAACACACACGAACATACATTAGCAGCAGTATTGATATATGGGTTGGAATTAGTTTTAAAAAGAGTACATTATATATTGGAAAATATATGACACCGCCGGGGTTAGGAAACCCGGAAATAACACGCTTAGGATTTAAAAACAACTTATATGTTTTTAAATATAAAATTTATTTAATATATTTTGTATAGCAAAACATTAGGTAATAAATAGTTTGTAAGGCACCACAGAACGGTAATGGTGGAGAAGCTAACAGGACGGAGCTGGTGGTCGCAGTCAACGCATCACTGAACACACGCCATTCCGGTGTCTGCAGAGACATGTCGTAGAGAGTAATATAATTCGTAATATTAACCGTAAAAACCACCATGGTGGTGGTGGTGGTGGCCGTAAGGACGATACCCGCCATATCCACCATATCCTCCACCATAGCCGCCGAACCCATAGCCTCCATAGCCACCATATCCCCCGTAGCCACCATAACCACCATATCCGCCGTAGCCGCCACCATAGCCGTAGCGACGATGAGCCTCAGCCAGGGCTTCCGGATCAGCCTCAGGGTCAGCATCAGGGGCTGGGAAGGCCAGGGCCACCCCGAGCATCAGGCACAGGGCCACCGCTCCCAGTGTCTGGGCCAAGAAGAACAATATATTAACACAATGTATGAGGATATGTTGTTGTTGTTATAGATTCAGCTACTCGGAACAAGTGCCAAGTAGCACGGGCTATGGTGAGCCCGTAACTTACCTGCATAGGAGCGGGCAAGAAGCACGGCTATGGTTAGCCTCGTGGACAGGAGATGTCTCCCGTGCGTATGAGGATAGTGTAGAAGTGACTTATGGTATTTGTGTTAAGCATATTATCGTGGTCTCAAGCTTAATAACAATAAATTCAATACTATATTAATACACCAAAAGTCAGTTTGTACCCAGTTGCTCTATGGTTTAATTGATCTGTGTAATATATATTATATTACAAATGACAACATTTCGATAGGCTGTCATTTCTTCACCAGTTGTAGGTGGTTGCCAAGTAATGATTATTCCGAACGTTCCTCCTTCCTGTGATTAATTATAATTATCTTGAACTATTTGGTGTTGGGTTGAAGCCCAAACAAACGCGGAAGGAATATACCGGCAAATACACGCTAGTCCTGAATATAGTGCAGGACTATATTCTCCTGTGTATACACATACACCAGCTCCTGTGTATACACATACACCAGCTCCAGTGTATACACATACACCAGCTCCTGTGTATACACATACACCAGCTCCAGTGTATACACATACTCCAGCTCCTGTGTATATACATACTCCAGCTCCTGTGTATACACACTCCAGCTCCTGTGTATACACACTCCAGCTCCTGTGTATACACATACTCCAGCTCCTGTGTATATACATACTCCAGCTCCTGTGTATACACATACTCCAGCTCCTGTGTATATACATACTCCAGCTCCTGTGTATACACATACTCCAGCTCTTGTGTATACACACTCCAGCTCCTGTGTATACACACTCCAGCTCCTGTGTATACACATACTCCAGCTCCTGTGTATACACACTCCAGCTCCTGTGTATACACACTCCAGCTCCTGTGTATACACACTCCAGCTGTGTATACACACTCCAGCTCCTGTGTATACACACTCCAGCTCCTGTGTATACACACTCCAGCTCCTGTGTATACACACTCCAGCTCCTGTGTATACACACTCCAGCTCCTGTGTATACACATACACCAGCTCCAGTGTATACACATACTCCAGCTCATGTGTATACACATACCAGCACCTGTGTATACACATACACCAGCTCCTGTGTATACACACTCCAGCTCCTGTGTATACACATACACCAGCTCCTGTGTATACACATACTCCAGCTCATGTGTATACACATACGCCAGCACCTGTGTATACACATACACCAGCTCCTGTGTATACACACTCCAGCTCCTGTGTATACACACTCCAGCTCCTGTGTATACACATACACCAGCTCCTGTGTATACACATACGCCAGCACCTGTGTATACACACTCCAGCTCCTGTGTATACACACTCCAGCTCCTGTGTATACACATACTCCAGCTCATGTGTATACACATACACCAGCTCCTGTGTATACACACTCCAGCTCCTGTGTATACACACTCCAGATCCTGTGTATACACATACACCAGCTCCTGTGTATACACACTCCAGCTCCTGTGTATACACATACTCCAGCTCATGTGTATACACATACACCAGCTCCTGTGTATACACACTCCAGCTCCAGTGTATACAAATACACCAGCTCCTGTGTATACACATACACCAGCTCCTTGTGTATACACATACACCAGCTCCTGTGTATACACATACACCAGCTCCTGTGTATACACATACCAGCTCCTGTGTATACACATACGCCAGCTCCAGTGTATACCATACACCAGCTCCAGTGTATACACATACACCAGCTCCTGTGTATACATACACCAGCTCCTGTGTATACACATACACCAGCTCCTGTGTACACATACACCAGCTCCTGTGTATACACATACGCCAGCTCCAGTGTATACACATACACCAGCTCCTGTGTATACACATACACCAGCTCCTGTGTATACACATACACCAGCTCCTGTGTATACACATACACCAGCTCCTGTGTATACACATACACCAGCTCCTGGTATACACATACACCAGCTCCTGTGTATACACATACACCAGCTCCTGTGTATACACATACTCCAGCTCCTGTGTATACACATACGCCAGCTCCTGTGTATACACATACTCCAGCTCCTGTGTATACACATACGCCAGCTCCTGTGTACACATACACCAGCTCCTGTGTATACACATACTCCAGCTCCTG
This sequence comes from Procambarus virginalis, assembly GCA_020271785.1. Taxonomy (NCBI): domain Eukaryota; kingdom Metazoa; phylum Arthropoda; class Malacostraca; order Decapoda; family Cambaridae; genus Procambarus; species Procambarus virginalis. The sequence goes on from WNGS01005680.1 coordinate 5,947,527, forward strand.
TGTATATACATACTCCAGCTCCTGTGTATACACAAAATCCAGCTCCAGTGTATACACATACACCAGCTCCTGTGTATACACTGTGATTAGCAGGGTACACACAGAGATCATAACATACAAGGTATACCTAGTCCTGGCCTGTGTCAACTAAATGACTATTATGCGTATATGCTCGTTATTATAATGCTAATGCGGTAAACGCGATCCTCCAATTTGTTTATAAACTTTATTGCTTAAAATGAAAGTTAGTTTAATTTAAAGTACAATAAATCTTAATTTATTGTTACCCTGTTTTAAATTGGAATTGTACAGGATGTTTTTAAATAGCCTGTACACAAGGAACATAGCCTGTTCCTTGTGTGTGTATAAGATGTCAGTTGTATACCAGGTTATACATTGTGTGTATATATATATATATAATATATATATATATATATATATATATATATATATATATATATATATATATATATATATATGAGCTTGCACGATAGGCTCTCAGTTTGTATACCAGGATGCACCTGATAGTATACATGATCATACAGGCATAAGTTTGGAATAACGGTACAGAGTTTGTGTCCAGTTTGTTAATTACCACATCAGTCTGATTAAATATATATTTCCTGACAGTTCCTTCAATATTTGTCTATATTAAAACCATTCAGCATGATATATCACATATACTGACTCACTGCACTTACACACAACGGCAACATTTATTAAATTAAAAATAATAATATCGACTATCCACCAAAATATTGAATTCAGTACATAAGAGTATCTCGACAAAGGGTCTTTTTTGGGTGAGATCAAGACTTTACAGTTCATGATGATAATAGGTGGTGAGGTAGCGTGGATACTGCTGACGGATCTCTCTAGCACTACGATCATTCTCAGTCTTATAAATATATACGGCATGGTAAGGGGAGGAGACCAGGGAAGGGTAGAGACCCTGCACTAGGTTGGGGGGTTTTGAGACGACACCGAGACAGTTGCCAAAC
>WNGS01005680.1:5962980-5978133 GCA_020271785.1 Procambarus virginalis
AGGATGGCACACATTAGGCTTAGGATTGCACATATTAGGCCAAGGATGACGTGTAGGCTAGGGATAGGCTAGGTTGCATAGGTACGATTTCAGTTTTTCATAGGGATCATAAAAATCCCTACCAGGGACCATAAAAATCCCTACCAGGGACCATAAAAATCCCCTACCAGGGACCATAAAAATCCCTACCAGGGACCATAAAAATCCCTACCAGGGACCATAAAAATCCCTACCAGGGATCATAAAAATTCCCAACCAGGATCATAAAAATCTCTACCAGAGATTTTGCGTGATTCAATTTACAATCATAGGTCTGTGTTCACAATATTGTAGTTTTGATCACTGTACATTGTCAGGCTGTTACCTTGGTAATGTGAGTCTACTGCTCATAATATTTTTTTTCGAGTAGAAAAAACCTTTTACACGAGCGACCTTTTACATTTTCTAGGCGAGATAGTGAATATCTGAGTCATAACTTTTCTAATAATTCTTGAGGTTTGTCTTCCAAGGTTATCTTAAGTGTAATTTTTGCATTCCATGCTCAAAATAACATCTTAATTATTAAGAGAAATTGTGTAAATTATTTTAGTTAATTATATTGTAAGTTCATTCGATTGGTGATATAAATTGAGAAACATTATTTTGACAACAATAGCCTATTATTGGCTCGTGAAATCTTACTGAATCTTTCTGACGTAACTAAAAAAGTGAATCTGATATAGGCTGAAAATGTATATTTAGTAGAGTTGCAAAGGTTATTTGTCATTAATTCAACAGTCTGCCGTGTGGTACACACACACGTGTAGGTTGTACGAGTATACTCTGCGGGTGTCTTGTCTGTGTATTGCTGACGGCGAGTCCTCAGGAGTGACAGACAACCGTCCTTCATGCCTGTCCTACACCCTGCCTGTGGGTGGACGGTAAATAGTCGAAATGATGGGGAGCGTGGCCCGAGGTCATGGTTCATGTCCTCGGGGCATGGACCATGTCCATGGTCCATGCCCCGCAAATTCGTATAGTTCAATATTGAATTATTAGTTACGTGCATAGGTGACATACTAAACATAATAGTAGTTTCCCTTGAAAAGCTTCATAGAAAACACCGACCTTACCTAACCTACTTAGTATGTTAAAATATGCATCTTATAGCTTCGTAATTACAATTGTTACTTAACCTATTATAGGTATAGGTTAGGTAATAATTGTAATTACGAAGCAATAAGATGCTTATCTTAACATACTAACAAGGTTAGGTAAGGTTGGTGTTTTCTATGAAGCTTTTCAAGCGAAACTATATGTTAGTATGTCACCTATGCACTTATTTAATAAGTCATATTGACTATACGAATTTGCGAGGACGGGTTGCAACGTTATGGTTGATGTATTTCTGATAGCCACTTGCCTCCCTCCTCTCTCTCTCTCTTTCTCCCCCTCTCTTTCTTTCTCCCTCTCTCTCTCTCTCTCTCTCCCCCTCTCTCTCTCTTTCCCCTTCTCTCTCTTTTCTTCCTCTCCTCTCCTCTCTCTCTCTCCCCTCTCTCTCTTATGCCTAATCCTTGGCCTAATATGCGACAGCCTAGGTCTAACATACGCCATCTTGACCTAATTTAGCATATATCTCTGACATAACCTAAATATCTGAACTGGACCGTAAGAAGGCGCCAGACGACAGGTGCCTGGTATTGTGCTCGATTATAATGGGAATACCACCACAGGGAGTGGTACCCACCTCACTACGAGCGTCATATGCCCCCAGACACTACGTTTCTCTCCGTTACTCTCTAATATATACAGGTTGCCAGATGGGTATTTACGCTCTTGCACACACCACACACAACCCCTCCTGAACCTATATGCTCTCTAAATCACCTGCCGGTTCAGGGTAAAGGATGCTAAAACGATGATAGAGGAAGCTCTAGTATGGATCTACCCCATGGCTTGTAATACGACAACTGTTTGTTCAGTGTTGTGATTCAATGACCCGTTCGTACTCTGGTGCGGGTGTGGGAGGTGAAGCGACTTCTTGGGTTATGACGCGCGTGGCGGCCAGGTTAGCATAGTAGCTTGTACGACTGTTGCCCCCTTTAAATAAACAACTCCTAATGAATTAATGAACTGCCTCAACCTTTATTCAGAAGTAAAGCAAAGGCACCTAATTCTCACAATAAGAAGCCTAGCCTAGCTGTGGACATTATTAAATTCTATCTACCTAAGAACCTTTAACAACTACTTCACCTAATACTGTGCTTCCCAAAAAGTTAACTATCACAATATCATTTCTAATGTTTTACTGTAATATGTCCATTTTAATTACAATTTTGTTTACTTCTTTTAACTTTCAAATTACTGAAAATTCTCAATAAGTCATTAGTTATAATATTTTTTTAATTATTAATTACTCTAACTTACAATTACTGCGAATTCTCAATGTACATCTCAAATGTAAATGTTAAGTAATTTGTAGCCTACAAATCATTGCAAAACTGAAAGTTTATCTCAAATTTTTGTTAGCTTTTTAGTGTCGCACGACACACACTGTTTAGTGGCTTTGGAGAATAGTATTTCCATACCACCATTGTTATACGACCCACCGTTCTTTTCGTAATATTATTTATATACAAAACACACACACGCAACACATTATATATAGTATGTACAATATATATTATTAGATAATATAATATATAAAAATCAATATAATTATATATTGATTTTTATATATTATATTATCTAATGATATATATTATTGATTATATATATATATAATATATATATATATATATATATATATATATATATATATGTCGTACCTAGTAGCCAGAACGCATATATATATATATATATATTATATATATAATATATATAGATATAATATATATATATATATATATAAATATATCAATTTTCAAACACACTGGTGGAATGGTGTGCAATCCCGAAATAGCTGACTGCGAAAACGTATTGGGCTAGTATTAATATTTGAATTCGGGAATTACCTGGAAAAAATGTGTTGAATCATCGGGTTGTTCATTGTACAATTCGGCAACCCTGCCGGGGACGTGCCACACTCCCCCCCCCCCCTCACAACATAACGGAACACTCAAACTCATACCATTAATTCATTTATGAAGCTCAAACACTAACACGCACAGACAACACGGCCGCTAGAAGCAATTTAAACTCCAGACACGGCAGAACACCAAAGTTTCTATATGGTTTTACTAGCCATATGATCTATATACAGGATATATATATAAATGCATTTCCTCCAGTGTGGCAACTGTCTCGGGTGCGTCTCAAACCCCCAACCAGTGCAGGGTCTCTACCCTTCCCTGGTCTCCTCCCCTTACCATGCTGTATATATAAGCTGAGGATGATCGTAGTGCTAGAGAGATCCGTCAGCAGTATCCACGCTACCATCACCACCTCTTATCATCAATGAAACTGGTAAGTCTTGATCTCACCCAAAAAAGACCCTTTGTCGAGATACGTCTTATGTACTGAATTCAATATTTTGGTGGATATAGTCGATATTATTATTTTTATTTATATAAATGTTGCCGATGTGTAAAGTGCAGTGAGTCAGTATATGTGATATAATCATGCTGATGGTTTTAAGGAACTGTCAGGAAATATATATTTAATCAGACTGATGTAATTAACATCTGGAGACAAACTCTGTACCGTTAATTCCAAACTTATGCCTGTATGATCATGTATACAATCAGGTGCATCCTGGTATACAAACTGAGAGCCTATCGTGCAAGCTCATATATGTATATATATAATATATATATATATATATATATATATATATATATAAATATATATATATATATATATATACATATATGTATAACCTGGTATACAACTGACATCTTATACACACACAAGGAACAGGCTATGTTCCTTGTGTACAGGCTATTTAAAAACATCCTGTACAATTCCGATTTAAAACAGGGTAACAATAAATTAAACATTTATTGTACTTTAATTAAACTAACTTTCATTTTAAGCAATAAAGTTTATAAACAAATTGGAGGATCGCGTTTACCGCATTAGCATTATAATAACAAGCCATATACGCATAATAGTTGACACAGGCCAGGACTAGGTATACCTTGTATGTTATGATCTCTGTGTGTACCCTGCTAATCACAGTGTATACACAGGAGCTGGCGTATGTATACACAGGAGCTGGCGTATGTATACACAGGAGCTGGAGTGTGTATACACAGGAGCTGGAGTGTGTATACACAGGAGCTGGAGTATGTGTATACACAGGAGCTGGCGTATGTCTATACACAGGAGCTGGAGTGTGTATACACAGGAGCTGGAGTGTGTATACACAGGAGCTGGAGTATGTGTATACACAGGAGCTGGAGTATGTGTATACACAGGAGCTGGAGTATGTGTATACACAGGAGCTGGAGTATGTGTATACACAGGAGCTGGAGTATGTGTATACACAGGAGCTGGAGTATGTGTATACACAGGAGCTGGAGTATGTGTATACACAGGAGCTGGAGTATGTGTATACACAGGAGCTGGAGTATGTGTATACACAGGAGCTGGAGTGTGTATACACAGGAGCTGGAGTGTGTATACACAGGAGCTGGAGTATGTGTATACACAGGAGCTGGAGTATGTGTATACACAGGAGCTGGAGTGTGTATACACAGGAGCTGGAGTGTGTATACACAGGAGCTGGAGTGTGTATACACAGGAGCTGGAGTGTGTATACACAGGAGCTGGAGTGTGTATACACAGGAGCTGGAGTGTGTATACACAGGAGCTGGAGTATGTCTATACACAGGAGCTGGAGTGTATATACACAGGAGCTGGCGTATGTATATACACAGGAGCTGGAGTATGTGTATACACAGGAGCTGGAGTGTGTATACACAGGAGCTGGAGTGTGTATACACAGGAGCTGGAGTGTGTATACACAGGAGCTGGAGTGTATATTCACAGGAGCTGGCGTATGTATATACACAGGAGCTGGAGTATGTGTATACACAGGAGCTGGAGTGTGTATACACAGGAGCTGGAGTGTGTGTACACAGGAGCTGGAGTATGTGTATACACAGGAGCTGGAGTGTGTATACACAGGAGCTGGAGTGTGTATACACAGGAGCTGGAGTGTGTATACACAGGAGCTGGAGTGTGTATACACAGGAGCTGGAGTATGTGTATACACAGGAGCTGGAGTGTATATACACAGGAGCTGGAGTGTGTATACACAGGAGCTGGAGTGTGTATACACAGGAGCTGGAGTATGTATATACACAGGAGCTGGCGTATGTATATACACAGGAGCTGGAGTGTGTATACACAGGAGCTGGAGTGTGTATACACAGGAGCTGGAGTATGTATATACACAGGAGCTGGCGTATGTATATACACAGGAGCTGGAGTGTGTATACACAGGAGCTGGAGTGTGTATACACAGGAGCTGGAGTATGTGTATACACAGGAGCTGGAGTATGTGTATACACAGGAGCTGGAGTATGTGTATACACAGGAGAATATAGTCCTGCACTATATTCAGGACTAGCGTGTATTTGCCGGTATATTCCTTCCGCGTGTTTGGGCTTCAACCCAACACCAAATAGTTCAAGATAATTATAATTAATCACAGGAAGGAGGAACGTTCGGAATAATCATTACTTGGCAACCACCTACAACTGGTGAAGAAATGACAGCCTATCGAAAATGTTGTCATTTGTAATATAATATATATTACACAGATCAAATTAAACCATAGAGCAACTGGGTACAAACTGACTTTTGGTGTATTAATATAGTATTGAATTTATTGTTATTAAGCTTGAGACCACGATAATATGCTTAACACAAATACCATAAGTCACTTCTACACTATCCTCATACGCACGGGAGACATCTGTCCACGAGGCTAACCATAGCCCGTGCTTCTTGGCACTTGTTCCGAGTAGCTGAATCTATAACAACAACAACATATCCTCATACATTGTGTTAACATATTGTTCTTCTTGGCCCAGACACTGGGAGCGGTGGCCCTGTGCCTGATGCTCGGGGTGGCCCTGGCCTTCCCAGCCCCTGATGCTGACCCTGAGGCTGATCCGGAAGCCCTAGCTGAGGCTCATCGTCGCTACGGCTATGGTGGCGGCTACGGTGGATATGGTGGCTATGGTGGCTACGGGGGATATGGTGGCTATGGAGGCTATGGGTTCGGCGGCTATGGTGGATATGGTGGATATGGCGGGTATCGTCCTTACGGCCACCACCACCACCACCATGGTGGTTTTTACGGTTAATATTACGAATTATATTACTCTCTACGACATGTCTCTGCAGACACCGGAATGGCGTGTGTTCAGTGATGTGTTGACTGCGACCACCAGCTCCGTCCTGTTAGCTTCTCCACCATTACCGTTCTGTGGTGCCTTACAAACTATTTATTACCTAATGTTTTGCTATACAAAATATATTAAATAAATTTTATATTTAAAAACATATAAGTTGTTTTTAAATCCTAAGCGTGTTATTTCCGGGTTTCCTAACCCCGGCGGTGTCATATATTTTCCAATATATAATGTACTCTTTTTAAAACTAATTCCAACCCATATATCAATACTGCTGCTAATGTATGTTCGTGTGTGTTGTGTGAGATGATATACTGCCGGAATTTTAGACTCTGTCAATAGAAAACTGAATGTTTTTTCTTTATTAAATAATATACAATATAAAGATCATATTGACATCAATTTACAAAGAAAAATACAACATTTATAGAATGAAGCTCCAGCTTCTTGGGACGACCAAACTTAACCCTATTTCTATATCCATACCTCGTAATGCATCTCCGAAATAGGAAATTATATAATTACGAAAAACGCACACACAACACACATATATATATATATTATATAATATATATATTATATATATATATATATATATATGCAAACAAGCCTGAATGGTCCCCAGGACTAGATACAACTGAAAACTCACACCCCAGAAGTGACTCGAACCCATACTCCCAGGAGCAACGCAACTGGTATGTACAGGGATGCCTTAAACCACTTGACCATCACGACCGGACATAAGGAAGTGATAGCCTGAGCTATATGAACCACTTCCCCGCCGGCACCTGGATGGTTATCTTGGGCATAGCATTTTATCAAATCACCTCATTTTTGGGGGGCAACACGTGAGGAACACAAATGCAAACAAGCCTGAATGGTCCCCAGGACTAGATACAACTGAAAACTCACACCCCAGAAGTGACTCGAACCCATACTCCCAGGAGCAACGCAACTGGTATGTACAGGGATGCCTTAAACCACTTGACCATCACGACCGGACATAAGGAAGTGATAGCCTGAGCTATATGAACCACTTCCCCGCCGGCACCTGGATGGTTATCTTGGGCATAGCATTTTATCAAATCACCTCATTTTTTGGGGGCAACACGTGAGGAACACAAATGCAAACAAGCCTGAATGGTCCCCAGGACTAGATACAACTGAAAACTCACACCCCAGAAGTGACTCGAACCCATACTCCCAGGAGCAACGCAACTGGTATGTACAGGGATGCCTTAAACCACTTGACCATCACGACCGGACATAAGGAAGTGATAGCCTGAGCTATATGAACCACTTCCCCGCCGGCACCTGGATGGTTATCTTGGGCATAGCATTTTATCAAATCACCTCATTTTTTGGGGCAACACGTGAGGAACACAAATGCAAACAAGCCTGAATGGTCCCCAGGACTAGATACAATGAAAACTCACACCCCAGAAGTGACTCGTGATGTCGTGATGGTCAAGTGGTTTAAGGCATCCCTGTACATACCAGTTGCGTTGCTCCTGGGAGTATGGGTTCGAATCACTAATGACAAGCCACGATGCGCTGGCTAGCCGAGTGGGGAACCGCACATGAAATCCATCAACAGTACAGTAATATTGTCCGGAGGGCTAGTTCACTGGACGGCGTCACTCATCCTGTGAGTGAACATTCCGCCAAGGCAGCATTGACAACACCCCCCAATAGAAAGAAAACCCACTAGGTTGTTCATCCTGTCACTTGTACTCAGACGCAGCCGACTTAGAAAAAGTAACCGCCAAACAAGGGATTAACAACTTAAAACCCCAAAAATTACGTTATCTCGCAGGAGTACAGTGAGGTACCCTTTTAAGAACTATCAATACTTGGCAAAAAGTGCTTTCCCAGCTCAAAACAATGTGGGATTATTTCACTGCACATACATAATGTCATCGACTCACCTTTAATATTTTCCGCTGCATATTCTAGGCTGTTGACTACGATGTCCAATGTGTTCCTCAGTTGTGTCAATGGACGTTGAAGTTCACTATTGGTCTAGTGTTGTCAACAACTGCGTGATGCAGTCCCGGTACACTCCCACACATGGACTAGCACTTGCACCTGTCTCCTCCGTCTGCTAGACAGAGTGCGTTCCCACACCAGGGTTGCCAGATCTAAATTGCTGAAAGTAGCGAGCTGACGGTCTAAAAGTAGCGAATTTGTAATCAGAGTAGCCCAATTTTTTTAGTGAATGATATGGGTTTAAAGTAATATATTTTGATATATAGAGTACACTACACGATGTTAATTGTTTTATTAATATTATTTCTGCACATACACACACACATATTATATAATATAATATATATATATATATATATATATATATATATATATATATATATATATATATATATATATTGATTTTTTGCCGCCAGAGGTCGATAGTTCATTAAGCATCCCCTATTCAATCAGTGAGTGGTGGTTTATTGTGCACCCCCGAACCCCGACCAGTTGTAACTGCAAGCCTAGCATGAACGAACCGACAATAAACATACTTGAACTTGAAATGGACTTTAATGTTTTTTCGGCAGCTTTATTTCCTTAGTTTCCGAGCTGTTTTCTTACCGTTTATGTTGTTATAAACTATTCCTATATTTACAGTTGTTTCTCCCTGTGAAGATTATTAAACAATGGTGATTATAAGGGCGCGGAAGTTCAGCCTGGCCAGGGCCGCCAGCAGCCCTTGGGCCCGCCCCGGCAGCTCCCAGTCTTTAATTTGGCACCTTTGTGGCACCTTGGTGTAAGCCTAACATGTATATACACACTGGCTGCCTGTCCCCCTACACAATGATTTATTATTACCTATTATTTTATCATTTAATTTAAATATTAAATAAAATTATTTATTTATTATAGTAAGTACTTAATAATTTAATAATAAGTAGTAAGTACATAAAAATAATTAAAAGTACAGTTTAGTCATAGGAGATTCCTAGATTGGAATTCACTACCAAATTTCGATATATCCAAGTATTTTTAGTGTGAAATGCTGTTATTATATGCATAAATTGTGTTTTAATATCACGATTAACCACTTGGGCTGGACGGTAGAGCGACGGTCTCGTTTCCTACAGGTCCGCGTTCAATCCCCGACCGCCCAAAAGTTGGGCAACATTCCTTTCCCCCGTTCCATCCCAAATCCGTATCCTGACCCTTCCGAGTGCTATATAGTCGTAATGGCTTGGCGCTTTCACTTGATAGTTCTCCCCCCCCCTGAATAATATTACGAGAGCAGTATTTACGGGCTATTCATGCCCGTGCCACCTCTTGGGTGGCTTAATCTTCATCAATCGAGAGCAGTACGTCCTAACCAGACGTTATATGATGATATCCTGAACAGTTGATAAATAAAGTAATTGCATAACTCCATTATCAATACTTATCATAAATGGTATAAAATCTTATCATAAGCCAAGGGATTTGTAGATCAGTGTTTAAAGGGAATTCGGAAGTAATAACACAGCTGATGCCATCTGTCGGCAGAAGAGAACACTATCAACTGGCAGGTCAACAGTGGCCATAAGATACAGCTTACGCCATCTGTTGACATCAAATTACACTTATAACAAATCATCCTACAAAATACAACTAACGCCATCTGTTTTTTTCCAACGCACTATAAATAGCCAAACAGCAACCCATAAGGCGGGTTGTTGTGCTCGGGTAGGTCTCAAGCTCCGTCCACAAGATGGTATGGGGTGCATAATAAATGGCATATCATTGGTAGATATTCTTTGTTGACATTCACCACAGCCAATCACAGGAAGGGATCAGCTAAAGGCTCCATCCACTTAATAAAGCATCTTTATTCAGCACACCATCCTTGCTTATGACATTCTGCTTCAACTTTAATCTACCTAAAAGTGAAATGTTAAGTATTTAAAAGTATTAATTTAGTGATAATTAAATACTGCAGGATGTAACGAGTGTTACAGAAACATGGGCTGGCTACCTAACTTGTAACGTCATCAGTGGGAGTTGCCTCACACAAATAATATGGCGATACAATGCCTCCGCCCTCTTATTGGTCTACATTATTCAGTTAGATGGAAATTTCTGTCTTGTATAAACAGAAATTGTTGTTCTTTTGTACAACAACAGGTTATTGAGCAAAAGATGTATTTCTTATTTTGCATTTTATTCATATAAGCGTTGGCATTCCCCGCAACAGCCAATCACAGGAAGGTATTTGTTGGAAACTCTGCCTTCAACAAAAATGATTCCTAATGAACTCTAATGTTAAATTCGTTTAATAAACGAGTATTTAGGATCAAGCTACAGATGAACATTATAGGATAACGGTGTTTTAGCTTGCAGCTTCGTTAGACAGAATCCCTGGTCTTAATTTAAAAAAAAAAGAACTAGAAAGCGTATTTTATTGCTAACTTTTCGAGAAATAAATCCCAGTCTCATATTTGCGTACATTTATGCATTGATTTTTGGGGCTAAGTTCTTATAATCCCTTTTGCAATCTCAACACCATCTGGCTCGTATCTTGTAACTATCTTCGTTACTTAGCCTCAAAACCTTACATTTGTCTTACATATCCTTAACAGTAGATAAAAAAAATAAGTAATTGCAGAATTCTAGTTACCTAATACCAGCATGGTATAAAACCTTATTATAAGCTACCAGACGTATAGATCAATGTTTAAAGTAATAATAATACATTATTATCAATGTAATAATATTATTAAAACACTAATAATACAGCTGATGCCTTCTGTCGGCAGAAGAGAACACTATCAACTGGCAGGTCAACAGTGGCCATAAGATACAGCTTACGCCATCTGTTGACATCAAATTATACTTATAACAAATCCTACAAAATACAACTAACGCCATCTGTTGCTTTTCCAACGCACTATAAATAGCCAAACAGCAACCCATAAGGCGGGTTGTTGTGCTCGGGTAGGTCTCGAGCTCCGCCCACAATGGTATGGGGTGCATAATAAATAAAATGGGGCATATCATTGGTAGAAACTCTTTGTTGACATTCACACACAGCCAATCACAGGAAGGGATCAGCTATAGGGCCATCCACTTAGTAAATCATCTTAGTTCAGCCCATCAGTCCTGCTTTAACTTTAATTTACCCAAAAAAAGTGAAGTGTTATTTATTTAAAGTATTAATAAAGTGATAATTAAATATTGCAGGATATAACAAATGATATATAAAAATGGGCTGGCTACCTAACTAGTGAAGTTATTATTGGGGGTTGTCTTGACACAAATAATGATACACGGCTCTGCCCTCTTATTCGAGTAAATTATTCAGTTAAATGGAGATTTGTCAGGTGCAAAACAGAAATTGTTGTTCTTTTTCACAACAACCTTGTTGTTGTTCATGCACAAGGACCTATTTCTTAGTTTAAATTTTATTCATAAAAGAGTGTTGGTATTCCCCGCACCAGCCAATCACAGGAAGGTATTTCTGGAAGCTCGGCCTCCTTATGGACTCAGCACATCGATCTAGCTCATGGCTCTGTTTCATCTCTTGTATATACAAACTATGATTTTTTTTCGATTACTGTTATAATTAATATGAGGTATAAAAGTTTTTACACAAAATGGCTAAATTCTGCCATTAAATGGACTTTGTCTGGTATACATACAAACACACCAATTTATTACCATTCATCCATTATTAATTTCAAATGTAATGTATACTGTCTAGTTTTTTCCTCTCGCCATTACTTGGTGCAATATTTGAAAGTTGTCTATTTATTTATCGATCTATCTATTATCTTGTATTTATATTTACAAGTTTCTGTGCTTGGAAGAAAACTCTGCATTGAATTGGGACTAATTTATTAAATAATATTATTTAGTATTAAATAATACTATAATTTACAATATAATTTAGTATTAAATAATATTTAGTATTAATTAATTTTTACAATTATTATTAATTACAATTATTTATAGCTTAGTTACTTTCATGTAACTCGCAATCGTACATTCTTGACATTAATAGCCCAAATTAGCATATCTTGCTTTTAAATTATCCCAAAAAGTAGAAAGTAGCGAAATTAAAAATTTGGGAGCGCGGGGCTCTCAAAAGTAGCCCAATCTGGCAACCCTGTCCCACACGTGACTGACTGCACTCGTTTCATACTGGCGATCTAAGACGGAGGACTGGAGCAGTCACATAACCTTCACATCACCCAAATGGTCTCGTTCGTGAATTGGAGCCAAGGAGCAACCTTGGCTCCATCAGCCCATCCCCTAGAGTTGCCATGTCACAAAATTGGTACGCTAAATTACCCGAATTTAGCCTCACCGATACCCCTAGGAATAGAAAACGTAGCAACCCGTCAATTTGGGAACTGCTATGATTTCATATGATTTTGAAATCATATTTTGACTTTGAGGATTTTAGCGTCAAAATACGAGGTTCATTTCGAGAGGGCAGACTGTTGGATAGCCAACAATGTTTACACATCATTGTCCAAACAGCCTGTACCTTAGTCAACCAGCCTCGTCTCACCACATTTGCTGCCGTTGACAAATATTGCTTGCGAGCGAGCCTTCACAATGACATTAAAATATTTTACTAAATGACCGGAACCCGGACTGCTACACATAAGGGGCACGACTGGCAAACCCCCTCACAGTGTTCAAGAGAGAACTGGATAAGCACCTCCAAAGGATACCTGATCAACCAGGCTGAGACTCATACGTCAGGCTGCGAGCAGCCGCGTCCAACAGCCTGGTTGATCAGTCCAGCAACCAGGAGACCTGGTCGACGACCGGGCCGCGGGGACGCTAAGCCCCGGAAGCACCTCAAGGTAACCCGTCCTCACAGTAGGTTGTTTAAAGCAGAGGCCGTCCTCCCAGACGCATTCATCATTTTTTTCATTCAATGCATTCAATGAAGATTTTTTTATAAATACAACTTGTAAATAAATCTAAACCCAAATGATAGAGAATATGACAAACGTCTGCATGCTACACTACACAGAAATTACAATAGCGTGATGCATCAAATGAACAAATCTAACAGCATGTTATGCTGCTATTGTCAGTTTCTCTCATGAAATTGATGTAATTTAATATAATGCAAACTACGTGCAATAAAGGTTGCAACTTTACGCGCAACAAAGCTACGTATAAAACTGCAATCGTATGAATAAAATTGTTGGTTTGATAATGAGAAGCCTTCCAATTTTAAAATATATTTATAAAATTAATTATATAGCTTACACAGGAATAAAAATGTGATCAATACATCAGTGCACTGACGCCGACGGTCAGCTGACAGAAGCTATACAACAGTGTATTAACGTCAATAGCCGATGAACAGTTGATAGAGGCTATATTACAGTGTTAACGGCAACGGACAGTTGACGAAGGCTATACATCAGTGTGTTGATGCAGGAGAGTTGACGGAGACCATAAATCAGTTGTTGACACCGACGGTCAGTATACGGAGCCTATACATCAGTGTATTGACGGAGACTATTGACGGAGACCTCAGCCAGCAACGTTATCCGTCGTGATGATGGTGTCGGTGGTGATGGTGTCGGTGGCGGTGGTGACGACCATAAGACTCATAACCGTATCCATCATAGCCGCCATATCCATAGCCAGGTCTACCACCATATCCAGGTCCACCACCATAGCCACCATAACTGTCATAAGCCCCGAAAACATTACTGGGCAAGGCTTCAGCGGCGAGGAGTGCCAGGGCCAGCCCCAGCATCAGGCACAGGGCCACTGCTGATAGTGTCTGGCCAAGATAGAAAAATGACATGTTAATAACATAACGTGTTTTAGGATTTGCGTAGAAATTATGAATGTATGTTGACTGCCTACACACAATGAACTGTACAAGAAATTGAAAGGAAAACAGAAGGTTGAATAAATGTGATTAAGGATAGAAATAGCCTAAGCTATTCAATCCTTTAGGGTGTATTTTATTATGTAAATAAATTAGGAGAATTTTAAGTTATATAATTTTAGTTTATATAATTTTATAGTTTATATAATTAGTTTATAGAATTTTATAATTCATAGAAATTTATTATTAAAAACTAGAATGTGATTTATAAAATACTGAAGAGTCCTAAATCTAACATGACTTTTGACGTGTTCACTGTTTACACCAAATCAAATAAATATGTGCACATAAATCAACTATTTTAAAATCCTTCAACAATCCAAAAAATGTTCTCTCATTTAATTTAAAGTATTCGTGAACTAAACATTAATTTCACATTATGCTCTCCCTACAAGCTGTATGTCATTTGCTAAATGTATTGAACGATTTATACGTTACACACATAAGATCACACTATCTTATCACTAATCACATCACACTAGAGATCACACTAACGTGATGCATCAAATGAACAAATCCACAAGGGCCGTGACGAGGATTCGAACCTGCGTTTGTTGATTTATATGTTAGCTTGTTCAGTATTAAGTGTACCACCTCAATTTATAATTTTAAAATAAATGACAAAAAATTAAATATAAACCATAAACCAACTTAAATAAAAATGGCACATTACAGTAAAAGTATTAACTGAATGGAACTTACGAGTTTCATGATGACAGAGTAGGTAGTAGCAGCCTGATCACTGCTCGGGTCTCTCAGGAGCTATGTATGACCTGTTGATCTCTTGGCCTGTGACTTACTGATGGTCAAAAATTCCCGCCCCAGGCCTATATATACACTGACCCAACCCACACCCGGGCAAGGTTGCCAGTGGATTATAAACAAATGCGCCACAGCTGCCATGGAGTGAAAATTGCTTAAGCAATACAGAAATAA